>OZ020523.1:1833680-1987954 GCA_963971425.1 Bryoerythrophyllum caledonicum
ATGCGTCATTGCGAGTTTGATCATTACTATGCATGACTACCTTCGTGAACTTAGGGTTTTCCGAATAGCACTCTGAGGGCATTGATCGAGACAATATCGCTTTAACTACTTTTGTGTTTGGGGAAGTGGCTGATTAGGTACCAAAAAACAGCGATATTCACCACAAAGACGATCGCTTTGAGGGGCGTAACGCCGTGAATTAATTCATAAATTTCGGGTGGAATGCTGAGACCAACCAGCACTAAAACGAGAATGTGTGCCCAGCGTTTTTCATACCATAAACCGACTGCTTCGATCGCCGTCAACAACGCATAAACACCCGCACCAATGCCACTAAATTTGAGCGTTCTTGGGTTCAACTTCAAGATTTTATTTAAAACCCAATCAATGATCTGAGTTTTGCCTTCGATCGTGTACGACTCCGAAAAATTTGCCAAGCTGTCGTAGTTTTTCATCGCCAGCAGCAGCGCGACCGAAGTCACAGCAAGAAGTGAGGCTACAAATGACTTGTAAATCACGATCGCAAGCAAACCGAACGGGCGCTTCGTCACCATCTCTGGTTTCTTTAGCTAAATAAAGTTGTTGTGTCAAATCAAGGATATCCATCCTAGGGAGCAGATTACGATAAGTACATTGTGCCTGCACTCTAACGTCATGATCATTGTTCGCCTAACCATCTGCCTGATAAGCCTCATCGCTGTCAATTTGGGCAGTTGCAGCGCTCCGCCGTCGCCTGTTGCTGGCACCCCTTCTACGACCGTCAATCCATCGTCTCCGCCTGCGCCTCGTGCGGTCGATCGCCTGACGACACCGACGGAAGCATCGACCCCCACGACGACCATCAACCTTTATAAGATCGATCGTCAATGCGCGAACTTAACGCCAGCAAAAGTGACTGTGCCAGCCAAACAATCCCTGGAAGCAGCGATCGCCAAAGTGCTGGCTGAAACGGACAGTGGCGACTTTAGCATTGCGGGCTATCGAGTGAGTCGAGAAGGCACACAGGCGATCGTTGATCTTCGACTGCCTGCCAACGCCAAACGTAGTTTTCGCTCCCTCTCAAGCTGCGAACAACTTGCTCTCTTTGGTGGCATCCGCAAAACCCTCATTGAAAACTCACAGTGGAATGTTAAGTCTGTTCAATTTACAGAGAAAGGGCGGGAGATTGTGCTGTGAAAGGGTGAGGGGTGAGGGCAGGGTTCTTTCATTGTCGTCAGAGAAAAGATACAACCCCGTATCCTCGTTCTTTATCGACAAAACTTTTCTACATGACGAATGAAACAATCAGGCTTTCAAATTTTCTCCCTTGACCTTGAATAAACCCTGGGGGTGAGGGTGTGTGTGGGTGAGGAGAGAGGCAGGGGAAGCAGGGGAAGCAGGGGAAGCAGGGGAAGCAGGGGAAGCAGGGGAATTTTGGATTCTACACTTTTGCCTTTTGCTTTTTGCCTTTTACCTTTTGCCTTTTACCTTCTGCCTTCTGCCTTCTGCCTTCTGCCTACTTTTTCGACACCGCTGGGCAATTTGCCAGATACCAGCGCCAGGGTAGGTTAACGCCTTGAGTTAAGCCGATGCGGGTGGTTTGGGTCAGTGAAAGGGTGCCGTCGTCTAGCTGCTGTTGCAAAGTCGGGCTGCGATGTTCGAGCCAGAGGGGTTGATCTGGTGCTAAAGGCTGGGCGGTGAGACTGAGATCGATTTTGAGGGCGCGGCAGAGTTTTCCAGGTCCGGCGGCGATGCGGTGAGGCTTTGGCTCTTTTTGGCGATCGATCCAGGGCGGTATGGTTTCAAGCTGGAGTGCCCGAATGAGAACAGCGCTGGGCACTCCGTCTAAATCGGTGACAACGTTCAGGCAGTGATAGATGCCATAGATGAGGTAAACGTAGGTCATCCCAGCGGCACCAAACATGACCCCGTTGCGATCGGTGCGGCGACGGTAGGCATGACACGCCGGATCGCCTGGTGCGTATGCCTCGGTTTCGACGATCACGCCGCGCCACGTGGTGTCGTCGGGTAGCTGTCGCACAACGGTGCAGCCAATGAGGTCGGGGGCAACAGCGGTGGATGAACGGGCAAGCCAGGAAGGGGAAATGATCAAACTTGTTGCAAAATGCTGTGAATTGGTCGGATTGCAGGCAGACCGTTTTACAATCTTCAAAAGATTAGGAGCGTGACGCGATCGTGTTCCGCTTATTTAACTTAAACCACCCTTCATTGAGAGAGACATAAAAAGATGGATGTCAAATTAGCGCTGGTGATTCTCACGGCTGTTTTTACAGTGGCTTGTCTCTTTTTTGGTACGAAAAACGGCTTTTACGATTCGGATGACTATCACGGCAACGGTTCGGCTCATTAGATGGCTTTGACGTGCGATGGCTTTGACGTGCGATGGCTTTGATGTGCTTTCTGAGGTCACTGAGTCCCCTTAAACCAGACCAATAGGCGTATGTAGGGTAAGCCTTCAAAGCATACGCAGGTGCCTTGGGTGCATTCAGCTTGGGCAAGTCAGTCGGGTAAGGCTCTTTGAATTGAGGCTCGTGTCGTTTGGGTTGAGATGCATTTTTGCTTCTCGCAGCAAACCCTGACGACTGTATCAGTGACGCGATCGCGTTTCTTCGATCGTGTTGCGGCAAAACTGAAGTTACGTGAACGCCAGAACGGGAAAGCGACGCGATCGTGAGTGAACTGGAATGCTTGACATACGGTGTGGGAGCAGATGAGGGCATCTGTCTCTTGCTTAAGCTTGGGCGCTACCGTGTGTTGCTCGACTGTGGACTTGCCGATCTATCTGTTTTGCTGGCGGGCATGACAACTGCTCCAGCCGATTTGGTGCTGTGTAGCCATGCTCATGCCGATCACGCCAGAGGACTGCTGGCGCTGCACCAAGCGTTTCCACAGCTACCGATCTATGCGAGTGAGGTGACGACGCAACTGCTGCCGCTAAACTGGTCTGCGACTGAGAGTGCTGACCGTGAGAGGGCTGACCGTGAGAGGGCGATCGATGAGGGAGAGATGTGACGAGAAGGAGAAGCGATGTGTGGAGTAGCGGCAACAAGGAGAAGCAATGAGGATTGAACAAAGTTAACGAAAGTAGTTAGGAGAGATTAAGGTGGTTAGAATTTTTTTTCGCACGGTCTGCCGGCATAAGCCTGCGGGCGAGGGTCTGCCGACGCAAGCCTGCGGGCCAGGGCCTGCCGGCGCAGGCCTCAGGCGTTGCATGTGGGCAGCCTAGGCGCGGCCTCAGCTGCAGCCCCCTCTCTCCCCTCTCTCTCCCCTTTTCGAAACTCTCAAACCCTTCCCAAAAATCTCTCTCTCTCAAACCCCTCTTCCAAACCCTTCTCTCCCAAACTCCTCTCCCAAACCCTTCTCTCCCAAACTCATCTCTCCCAAACCCTAGCCGCCAACAACTTCCCCCCTCCCTCTCAACTCCCTCCATTCTCCTCCCTGACAACCCTTCTCTCCCCACCCTCCACCCTCACAAGCCTCTCCCTCCTCCAAACCCTCTCTCTCACACTCACAGCCTCCCTCACAGTAGTTGTGAGGGGTGTGCGCGCGCACACCCCTCCTAGTACTACCCAAAGTGCAAAGGATTGATATCCTTTGCACTTTCATACCCTTCATTCCAAAACCCTAATCTAAAACCCTAATTGATAACCGGTTATGGTATCCAGTAACTCATACCCTCGTGGTGATACCCTCGATATTGATACCCCGAAGACCTTGGTCCAGAAATGATGTAGAGAACCAAAAAAATCTCAACCAAAAAATCGTTAAAAACGCTTGTTTTAGTGCAATTAGCAAGGAAGAAAAAATGAGGTTTTTTTTGCTAGTTTTAACCGTAGGATCTCAAATATGACTTATTAAGTAATATACTATCAAAAATTGAGGGAGTTTGACCGCACGGATTGAAAGATTATAATGTTAGAAGTATAGAAATGGCTCATTTTCTTCCCTGCGTTTTCTGGATCAGCAGACTTTGATTTCAATTGGTGTCACATTTTTGCACTATAAAAGGTCTCAATTAATTACCATAATGTTAAGCATGATGTTAATTTGCTATGTACCATTTTTTAGAGTTAGAAAAGGGGTGTAGCATATTCAAAAGAATTGTGCAATGAGTGGGGGTTCAAAAATTCTCAATTCACGTTATGTTTTTTTTGTGAACTTGATATTGTTTTAAATGAGAATCCAAACGGTCAATACGAAGGTTTACATCACATAATGCCGTAGTAAAAATCAAAAGTGAATCATACGAAGATCTCAAAGTTTTATGTTGTGTCATAGAAGTTTTTTGGTACTCTCCTTGATAATGTGTGACAATGTGTGAAAATAATTGACTTGGATTAATATGCTATTTCACCAAAGAACTAACAACATGCTTAACACGATGGTATTGGATTTAGATCTTGTGTAGTGCAAAAGTTTTTAGAGGTAGACAAGGGGTGTAGCATATTTTTTAAAAATGTGCAATGAGTGAAGGTTCAAAAATTCTCAATTCTCGTTATGTTTTTTTGTGAACTCGACATTGTTTTAAATGAGAATCCAAATGGTCAATAAGAAGTTTTACATCGCATAACGTTGTAGGCAAAATCAAAAGTGAATTATACAAAGTTTTCAAAGTTTTATGTGGAAAGGTAGAAGTTTTCTAGTACTCTCCCCGAAAATGTGTGACAATGTGTGAAAATAATTGACTTGGATTAATATGCTATTTCACCAAAGAACTAACAACATGCTTAACACGATAGTATTGGATTTAGATCTTGTGTAGTGCAAAAGTTTTTAGAGGTAGACAAGGGGTGTTGCATGTTCAAAAAAATTGTGCAATGAGTGGTGGTTCAAAAATTCTTATTCCATACTAATAGTGACTATCTTTTTGTAATGAAACACAGGTGTTTTGAGTGTTGCGTTATGGCACCACCAAATATTGATAGAATCAGGGAGAGCCACGGCTGGTGGATCGCGGAAGTGGATGAGTCGAGCGTCTTTTTATGGGTGACGGATTATCCCTTTGAGCTGGGGAAGTGTACATCGGCTTTGGGGAAGAGTTTTGGCAAAATCCAAGCAATCACTCTTCGACGTGATGATATGGTATACGTTACTTGCGCAGTGGCTCGAGGTCAATCGGAAGTGAAGACTTCTCTATCGAAGAAGTTGCTTCTTGCACCTATCCCTTTGAATCTTCTTCAAAATCCAGGTCAGGTGCAATTCCTCAAATCATTGTAGACGTTTTGGTTAAACATCTCTCTTGCGGTACGTACTGCTAGACACAACAACGTCTTAGCATGTTTAGCGTTATCACCGGCGATGGTGCTGAAGGTTAAGAAAATTATGGAGGAACATATTAGATATGAGGCATTTCGGGAGAGGGACTGTAGAGCCAAAATGATAAAGTTGTGAAATTTCAAAAAATTAGAGCTTAAAAGCTATAAAAACAACTTCAAAAGAATAAAGTAAAAGTAAAAGTAGAAGTAAAATAAAAAATAAATAGAAAATACTAAAATAAATAGAAAAGAGAATTAGAAAGGTACGAAGAAGGGACATAACTCCTAATGATATGAAAGGATTTTGAAATTAAACTAAAAGAGGTGATAGGAAAAGTCATTAGGAAAAGTGGTACCTTTTCGTAATTAGATAGTATAAGTGGATAGAAAGTGATGATGATCACACCACATTTGAAGAAAACTATGTGAGTCCTAGCTTTTGGATTGAAGCTAGTAAGAATTCTTACATGTGATTTGTAAGAAATTTGTGTGAAATATATTTAATTATTGAATTATGTGTAAGTCTACGAGATGCTAGCTACATAATTGTAATTGTTGTATGAAAATTGTTCATGTGTAATAAGACACATTAAGAAAGGAATTAAATTCAAAATTATGAATTGTGGAAGTTAAATGTGAAGGAAAATTGTAATGAGATTACGAAATTCACTAGAATAGAATTTATAATAAATAAATTAAAGTGGTGAATTTTGGGAGTGAAATTGGTTAGAGTAGAAATTGAATATCTACAGTACCAATTTGTGAACAAATTGTAAAAAATAAAAAATAAATAAAATAAATAAAATAAATAAAATAAATAAAATAAATAAAATAAATAAAATAAAATAAATAAATAAAATAAATAAAATAAATAAAATAAATATATAAACAAAAAATATGCAAGACAATTGAATCATTGATGCATAGAAATGAAGTAAAAATTAATTGCAATTGAGAATAAAATTAATTTTAGATTGCTTATAATTAATTTTGATAGAATGCATCATGTATATGTTGTACTAATGTTTGTTTGAAGTTTGTGATTCAGAATCGTTGGAATGGGAATTCATGAGAATTGAAGTTTCAATATTAAATGCAATATTAATTTGTGAATTAATAATTTTGATTATTAATGTTTGATCAACACATGGTTGAGTTGATCACACAATGTGGAAATTACATTGACTTGTGAGTCAAGTAATCACATTATAAATTGTAGATCAAGAGTCTAGTTGTGTTTAAAGTTAATTTTTAAGACTAGCTAAGTAGTAGAATTGATCAAAACTTATATTACAAGAATATCCTTAGAAATTGTAAGACTATATGAAGGATAATAGTGTAGAAAGTAAGTTAGAATTAACAAAGGAATAAAAGTTTGATATAAAGAAATATTCAAGATATAGAAAGTCTAATTAAAAGAGATAATAGTGCATCTAGTTAATTGAGTCAGGAATTAGACTTAATACTTTGAATCTTTAAGAATAGTGTTCATTATTCCTTGTGTGTTGTTTGTGCTTTAACTTGTGGTTTAAAGGTGTGATGACGAGAAGTATAAAATGAAGGCATAAGGAAGCTTGGAGCTCGTTGCTAGAGGTTAGATTGTGATTTATTAACTTGAACTAATTAAGGAATTGGCAATGAGCATGAAAATGGATAGAATCCATTTACCCATGAGGGTATAGGTTAGAAGTCGATGGGCACTTCACAGAATAATGACAATGAGCAAGGCTCACGTCATAATTGCACATGCTTGTGGGAATAAGAGTAATAAGTAAAAATCCTTAAGAGTGTAGGTTATAGATACACTTTTACCTTCAAAACCTTAAAGCAAACAACAATTGACACATATATTAGTGGAATTAGAGATAACTACCTAAGTCTAGACGCCAGATCATCCCCTAGAACGAACCTAAAGGTGGGTGTAGCCTGGGTGTTTTGTAAGTCGACCCAAGTTTTAAAACCTTACATTTTTGGCGACCATGCTGGGGATGGTACCGTCAAACCTTAAGTAGTTTCTAATTGAAAAAAAATTATTATAAAAATATAGTTAGTCTTCAATAGTAGTGATTGCTTTGAAGAAGTTATCAATGTAAAATTTGAAGTGGTTTAATGTGTGATTCATTAAACGTCAACTTAAAAGAGTTAAGTTGAAACGAGTGTAGAAGTGTACATGGGAGACTATACTGGGAAAGTATGTCGTTCCCATGGGAGATTTCTAAAGAAGCTTTGAGTGACTTCTTTAGTGGTCCGTATTTATTTAGCGCCCTTTACCGTGTCTATAGAGGTGCGTATTACGGACAAGGATTCCAGTTTTATGGAGCTCACCTAAAAACTGATAAATCATTTCAAGAAAAATTTGAACAACTACCCTTAGAAATTAAACAACTAATTTTAAACAAAGTGTGGAGTAAGGGCGAGGGTTTCAATGAAGTAATTGTTAAGAAAAGGACATTGTACTTAAAATATCAACTACACTACTTTTTCGCCCAGTATGGCAGATTAAAACTCCAGACACAACCATTAATTTCTAGAGGTATTGGGGCTTGGAACGGGTATAAGTTTAATAGGGAAATTTATATCTTTGTTTATAGTAAACAAAACTTTGAGAGCAAAGTATTTTTTCCTGACTTCTTATCTAAAGATTCAGAAGTTCCCGTTAGTGTAGCCTTTGATTTATTATGTATTTAAGAGATGAGTTCCTCAATTGAGACTTTTAAGGAACAACGAACAAGGTTAAAAAAGATTGTTAATAATTTATTCTAAAATTCAATACAATGAGGGTAAATTATTTAGACTTTTGGGGATAGAAATAGAAAGCATTAAAGAAAGCAACCAACATTCCGTCAATAGAAAAAAAATTGTCAATACTTTCTTACAAAAATTCAATTACCCAAGAGAATTAATAATAGAACCATTGTCACGAGAATTTCAGACAGAACAATTTACACTAACTGATTGGCGTCACTATTGTTTCCTGAATGGAGCAAATGAGAAAAATTGAACGCCTAGATTCTAAAAGTGGAAGAAATAAATCCCTTAAATTCTTGTATGCCAGAATAGCTTTCTATGAAACTTTTATCAGTCATGATAGGAAATATTTAGCAATAGTAGAAACTGAAATAGATAAATTAATTGAACAAGCAAAAGAGTGGTTGAGTGAACTTGAGATAGGGGAATTGTTGACATATTTGGGTTATCCTATAAATAAAGAAAATGAACTAAACCTATCTATGGAAGCTCTCTACCTTTGCACCAATTAAAACTCTTTACAGTTCTTGAAATATCAAACAAATATCTCCAATGACAAAATGAGTCAAGAGATTGATCCTCTATGTATCCCAATTAATGGTGGAAAAATAATTTGAAGATTAATCAACACAATTTGTATGTACCACAAGATAGGTCCTTATGACGGGGAATATTTAAAAATGGCTGAAAATGAGATAGATCTTTTAATAGGTATAGCCAGTGAATGGTTGGGAGAAAATGAAATGGGAGCTTTATTAACCATGTATAAGTATCCTAGAAACATTGAATGGGAAGTTGAGGGAATGAACTTAACGGAAGAAGCATTGTACCTTTGTTTGAATTAACACACTCAACATTCTTTGAACAATTCACTTGGAGAGTTAAATGTTTCAAATCCTTATGGCACCTACCAATGTCAGATAGGGGTAAAGGTAAAATTGAAGAACAAAGGCTAGAAAGAGCCGAACGTTACAAGAAAAGGATAGCAAAAAGGGAGAGACCTATATTGTCAGTAATAAATCCAAGTTCCTTTAATAATACACCTTCACCTATACCTGCAGAAGTTCAGTTGCCAGCAGAAAACTTAGAATTCACTCAACAAGACACAAAAGTTCAAACTCTTCCTCATTCACTGAAGTTCAGTTTAACAACTAAGGGACTTACCTCAAAAAAATTTAGAGTAAGGATAAGGAAAAAAGGACAACAATACATTTCACGATCAGGTAACTCTAGTCCAAAGAAATCAAGGCTAGAAACCTGGAGTGACCAATCTAGTTTAAAGACTAGAGAGAGGGGATATAAGTCGGACAGTAGTCTAATAAACCAATCTAAGGAGGAAGAACAATCCTTCAAGACTCCAGTCGCAACTATATCCACCACTCAAAGTGTTCTAGACGACAATTGACCTTTCCACCCAACAGAGTTTAAAATTCCATATCCGGAATCCTTTTATCAAAAATTAGATCTTAAAATTGAAAAAGAATTAGAGGATATTCCTAACTTTACTAGTGAGGAAGCAATTAATTCCCTAGAAAAGTTTATTCAAAAAATAAGAACAGAAAGTGTTGAGAGTTCCCTACAGTTAGACAGAAAAGAGAAGAATTTCCGTCAAAGTATAGAGGATATTTTTAGACGTACTCTTGAACCAACAACATTGAATTTTTATGCACAAAATGTGATAGATCAATTAAGTGTAAATGGAGAAGAAGTAGGGTCCAGTAGTTTAAAAGGAGGAGTCCTTAATAATGAGAGTAGTAAAACACGGGGTAGTAAAGCTGGTGAGTATAGTACAAGTGACGAAGATCAAAGTGACTCTTCTTCATCAGATTCACCTAGATGGATACTATCTCCTAGAGTACCACCCCGTCCTGTGATTTTTTCTACCTCATCTTCTTCAGAAGAATCTCCACCTCCTACTCCACCATCAACTCCATCTACTCCTGAAGGAGATTTTGAAAATCCATTTGCTATGGCTCAACACAGAATGTTAAACATTGTCCCTTTTCCTATATTTTATGGAGATTTAGGGGAAGACCCAGATTCCTACTTGGAACGATTCCAAGTAGTGGCAACAGCTAATAACTTAGCTGTTGATAAGTATATCACCAGTTTTCCTGGTAATTTACTAGGGAAAGCTCAAAGGTGGTATGCAGCTTTAAATCCTAGACCGGTAGATTGGGAAGCGTTAAAAGAGTCTTTTTTAACAAGGTTTAGACCCCAGTCCTACCATAACACTTTACAAGATCAGTTGCAAAGTTTTCAAATGTATCCCACAGAAACTATAGCTGGATATTATACTCATCTAAGAAACTTATTGAATAGATGGCGAGATCATAATATGCCAGAAGCATGGATCACTAATACCTTCACTAGAGGATTATTAGATCCTATGTGTATATACCAAGTTAAACTGTCCAACCCAGCAAATTTAACTGCAGCATATGAAGCTGCTAGAAATTGGGAAGCTGCTATGCAACGCTCTAATATGTTGTTACAGACGAGGAGAACTTCATATCAGGACCCATACCTTTTACCTGTAACTACACAGTATGGAATGGATAATAGTGGAAGAGATTATTATCCTAGGTCAATATCTAGTCAACCTCAATTAACTATACAAGGACCACCTCATCCGAGAGAGCAACAACTTGCATTGATGCCTCCTGGTCATGAGGAAAGTGAGATACAAGCCTTACAAAAATAATTTAAGGAATTGTCAGTACAAGTTAATGAAGGTAGAAATAAGAGACCTAAACCTACAAATCAACGAACCAATATTTGGTGTAGTAATTGTAAAGGTCACGGACACTTAGCCACCGAGTGTAGATATCCTATAGGAGGAATTCCTAAACTTAAATGTGCATATTGTGGTGCAAAAGGTCATGACATAACTACTTGTAAAAATATCAAGGAAGTTAAAGCCTTAGTGCAAGAACAACCTTCTCAAGATAATAACCAAAAACAACCTTATAGAATTACATCCAAACGACCTTTCATCAAACATGGGAATAATAATAACCAACCGAGAGGAAATAACGGTTATAGTCAACACCAAGTTTGGAAAGGACCTAACCAGGATGGGAACAAGGAAGTAGTATGTTATAGGTGTGGAGAGCCAGGTCATTATTCTAGGGAATGCACAAATAAGCGACAACAAGTAGGGCTTAATCCCTTGTGTGGGAGGTGTGGTCAGACAGGACATGTTTCCACCTTTTGCACAGCCATAATTACTGAGTTCCCTAATGTTAGAAAACAAGTTCAAATTCAAGAAGTAGAGTCTTCCAATTCTAGAAATGTTAACTATATGGCTATTGATAAACCTCATGATGTCTTTGTCACTAGATCACAAGCCAAAAAAGCTCTTGAAAAAGAACCTATTAGTAGCTCAGAGAGTGATTATAGTAAAGTAAAACTTAATCCTGTACTTGATAGAAATATGCCAATTATATTAAAAAGACCAGAAGTTCTTGAACCATCACCACAAATAGTTGAAATGATGAGTAGTGATTCCCAAGAAAAATCTAAACCACCTCCTTTGCCAGAAAAAGTAGTCCTTAAGCCTGCAGTTATAGAAAAATCAAATACTTCAATGAAACCATTGGAACAACCTACTTTTTATAAGCCTTCAAAGAAAATAGTAAAAGAACCATCTTTGTCCTTAAAAAAAAGAAAACACAATAGAATCATGAGGTTAGCTGTTGGGATGCATCCATATGATATACTCACGGATTTGGATAGGTTACAACCTCAAATATCCTTGAGACAACTACTTGCTTTATCACCATTTTGCAAAAATGAATTAACATCCTCATTAATTCGTAAGAGAGCTAAAACAATTGAAGAGAATAATGTTAAGAATTCTAAGGCAAAAACAAAAAGTGAGGCAAGTAAAGTTCAACCTGAAGTTGTAAATGTCCATGATATTTCCTTAGATCCGGGGGCACCTACAGTTGATGTGATTATAGATGGAACTTTGATTGATGGAGTACAAGTAGATAGTGGAAGTAGTGTTAACTTGATGAATGTTGACACTATGGAAGAATTGGGTATAACCAAAATAGTTCCTACTCCCATTATCTTAAGAATGGCCGATCAAAGTAGAGTCAAACCTTTGGGAAAATTAATACAATTAAATACAATAATCGGTGGAATTGATTATAAAATTGATTATATTGTCTTTTAAGTGAGTGAGTCCATTTCCACGTATCCAATCCTTCTTGGCAGACCTTGGTTGTCATTAGCCAAAGCCAAGGACGATTGGGGTAAAGGAACTTTGACTATTGGAAAGGGTAAAAGTAAAATCATTCTTCCCATGTTTCCTGCCAACTACCATGGTGAGACCCAGGACGATGGTTCAGAGTGGACCACTGATCCAAAATCAGAATCTGAATTTGAAGACACCAATGTTGTCGAGGATATGCCTACGTTTAAAAGTTTAAGTCCTGGAGGGTATTTTGTCCCTCCTAGTCAAGTCGATGACTCGGATGCAGCTATTGAAGCATGGCAAAATTCTCCTATTTTTAATATTACTATTGAGGGCGAATCTGATAAGGAACCTCCCTATGTGTCAGAATCTGATGAATTTTTAGGTGACAAAGTACCTAGTGTTCGTCCTTTAGTAAAAAATACTATGGAAATGAATTTAGGCACTAAGGAAGATCCTAAGCCTATTAAGCTCTATGATGGAGTAAGTCCTAAAGAATATGATGAGTGGTTGGAATTCTTTTTGAAGGAAAAGGATGCCTTTGCTTGGACTTACAAAGACTTGAAGGGCATACCTCCTGATGTTTGTCAACATCGGATTATCCTAGAAGCGGATGCTAAACCTGTTAGGCAAAGGCAATATAGGATGAACCCAAAGTATTCTCTAATGGTTAAAGAGGAAATTGATAAATTACTGGAGTGTAATTTCATTTATCCCGTGCCATTTAGTGAGTGGGTGTCACCTATTGTCATAGTACCTAAAAAGAATGGTAAGATCCGTATTTGTCAGGATTTTAGACAGTTGAACAAAGCAACCAAGAAAGATTTCTTTCCTTTACCATTTTCTGATGCAGTCCTAGATGGTGTAGCTGGTCATGAGTGTTATTCTTTCCTGGATGGATTCTCGGGTTATAACCAAGTTCAAATAGCCCCAGAAGATAAACCATTGACCACTTTCACCACAGACTGGGGAACTTTTGCATATAATGTCATGCCATTTGGATTGTGTAACGCTCCGGCAACATTCCAAAGAGTTATGACTCAAGCCTTCACAAAATATCTTAGAAAATTCATGGAGATATTTTTAGATGATTTTTGTGTGTTTGGCTCTAAGGCAGAACATGCAAAAGATTTAAAGAAATGTTTTGATCGATGTAGAGAGTATGGTATATCCATAAATGCTGCTAAGTCTGAGTTTGCCACTGTATGTGGAAAGTTATTAGGTCATGTTGTTTCAAGTGAAGGAATATCAGTTGACCCAGACAAAGTTGACATTATCCTCAAAATGGACATACCTGAACATCTTACTGGACTAAAGGGATTTCTAGGTGCAACGGGCTATTATAGAAGATTTATATATAAGTTTGCTTTTATAGCAGCACCTTTGAATGTTTTAACAAAACAAACATTACTACCAGGGGTATGGACAGATGATTGTACTAAGGCCTTTAACAAGTTAAAACGTCGTCTTAGTAAAGCACCTGTTCTGATTCCTCCTAATTGGTCAAAGCCTTTTGAAGTGTATGTTGATGCTTCTAATGTGGCAATCGGAAGTGTCTTAAGCCAGAAAAATTCTAAAGGTCATGATAGACCAATTTACTTTGCAAGTCGGCAGTTGAGTGCCCCAGAAAGGAATTATTCTGTAACCGAATGAGAAGGTCTTGGCATGATCTTCTCTGTTCAGAAATATAGACCTTATTTATTGGGATATAAGTTTACCTTTCATATTGATCATGATGCTTTAAAGTATATGATCAATAAACCTCAACTAAGTGGCCGTATTGCAAGGTGGGTTTTGTTATTGCAAGAATTTGACTTTACCATCAATGTCAGACCAGGGAGAATACATCAAAATGCAGATTTTCTGTCACGTTTGAGTGAAACCATTAATCCAGAGTCTATAGATGATAATTTTCCAGATGCACACATCTTTAGTGTTAAAGAGGGTGTGGAGGTACTGGATATAATTCCAAAAGAATATGCTGATATTATCTACTATTTGACAAAGGGCACCTTTCCCATTGAATACACTAGCAAAGATAAAACTAAATTAGTTCATCAATCTTTACCATACACTATGATAAGTGGTATTCTCTATAAGAGAGGCAAAGATGATGTACTTAGACGATGTATAAATCCTAGTGAGGTGTCTATGATTTTAGTCGGTTGTCATAATGATGCTTGTGGAGGGCATTTTGCGGGTTGGGCCACAGCTCAAAAAGCATTAAGAGCTGGATATTGGTGGCCCACGCTTTTTGCCGATGCCACTAGTTATGTTAAAAAATGTGATCCTTGTCAACGAGTCGGTAAACCGATAGCCACTAAGGCTATGCCATTAACCCCAATTTTAGCACAAATTCCTTTTGAGAAGTGGGGAATTGACTTTGTAGGTCCCATTAAACCACCTAGTCGTGAGGGTCAAAAGCGTTACATCTTAGTTGCAACAGAGTATGTGACTAAGTGGGTAGAAGCCCTTGCCACTAAAAATGATGATGCGGATACTGTTGCTAGATTCATTTATGTACATATCATTACCAGATTTGGGTGTCCAAAAGAACTTGTTAGTGATAGAGGGACTCACTTTATCAATGATACTATTGAGAAAATGTTGCAAAAATATTTTATTAAGCATCGTAAGTCAACACCCTATCATCCTAGAGCCAATGGACAAACTGAAAAGTCGAATGGCATACTTTGTAAGATCATAACTAAAACATTACAAGGGAATGCATCTAATTGGGATTATGAACTAAATAATGCATTATGGGCATATAGATGCACCATAAAAACTACAACTAAAGCAACACCATTTCAGTTAGTATATGGTTTGGAGGCCATGTTACCAATTGAAGTGGAGGTACCTTCATTACGGGTAGCAATATCCGAGAGACTTGGAAATGTTGCATCTTTGAGAGAACGTTATGATACTTTAGAGCGTCTTGATGAGGTAAGAGCTCAAGCTTTCCAAAACATGGAAGCTATTCAGAAACAACGAAAAATCTACTATGATAGTAAGTTACAACCAAAAGTTTTAAAAGATAATGATTTAGTGCTACTATATGATAGTCGATTTCAGAAATTCCCAGGGAAATTTAAGATGAGGTGGTTTGGTCCATATCGCATACTTAAATCTTACCCTAATGGTTCAGTAGAACTACAAGATTTTCAGGGGAATGTACATGCAACCCGCTATAATGGTTATCGTTTAAAACAATACATAACTTGAGGGCAAGTTATGAATTAAAGAAGGGGGCAATAATCCTAAACAAAAATAATTGTTAAATTAAGCCCTTGGCTACAACTCCAGTAAAATTCTCTTAAAATAATTAAATTTTGGTCAAAAAAGAAAAAATTACTAATTAGTATGACATTATAACTAGTGATAGAACTTGGTTCTTTTATTTTAGTTTCAAAATGTCACTTTTGGTAACTTAAAAATTTGATTATCAAAAGAGGATAGGGGGAAAACAAAAATTGGAAAATTAAGAGATGAAGAGAAGGATAAATTACCATTGAAAAACTATTTTTTAGTGGTCCGGAATGACACTAAACTACCCAAGGGAAAGTGAGGAAATGTCTAAGTTTTTGAAAAAAATTATGAGTCAAATTCTTATTACTCATAATATAAAAACCTCTCACTTGACTCGAATCGCCACAAAGTACTATAATAGTCACTATGGTGTGCTAAAAAATAAATTATTTTTTGAAAAATAAAAATGGAAATAAAAAATAATTCTCTAAGATTTATGTGGGACCAAAAAGGGAAAGCTACACTAGTTTGATAATTAGTAGGGCATTATTGAACCTTTTGGCACTCACCAATTATATGTTTCTAAAATTTTAGAATTTTTAATCACATAAAAGCTTTTAATTAAGTTAAAAGAAAAGGAAAATGAAAATATTAAAATTTGGAAATTGGAAAATAATAATTGAGCGAAAAAATAATTATGGAAACTGAATCAATCAGTACATGGAAGAGCAAAGGGACAGCCTGAGAAGAGTGGTCGAGTGCACACACGTATGTATTCAGTCAGCATACGGAATACGTAGGAATACTAGTATATGTATTGTACAAAGGTGAGGCACTGAACAAGCCTACACGTAGACGTGTACAGATTGCATGCGAAACTGGACAGTTGATTAGAGAAACCAAATGAGTAGAATTTTAAAACCTTCACTCCCAGATGGGAAGTCTCGAGTGTAAGAAATAAACTTAGAGGAGAAGAACCTCAAATCATAAGTACTCTAATCATACAACAAACGGACATTCCCGCCTTGGGGAAGACGGTTCAAGAAACAACTTAGTGAGTTCACTGTAGTTGGTTAGGGAAACGTCGCGAGTGAGGGAGTTACACTAAACCTGAAGATATGGAATGGTGAAATCCTAACTAGAGAGACCCAGGTGCGAGAAACAAGGAAGCGCATGCGGCGCCATTGAGCAGGTGAGATTTTGGAATGTTGTTGAACCAGGAACAAAAGAGAGTCGTAGGTGTTGAGTAATACAGATAGGAGTCACTGGGAAAACCTGTATGTGGTGAGAGAGTGAACGTAAGTCATAATCACACAAAGCGACAGGAAAACTCTGTTTGTATGTGTATATTCTTGAGATGCGGCTCACCGATCTTGGAAGAAATGAACGAAGAGAAATTTTTATAGATGACGTTGCCAATTGTTATCATGAACGTGGAACCTTAGAGAGGCTGTCAAGAAAGATAGAGAGTATAATCTTGCAGCTTGCGTATGGCTCCAGACTTTGTTAAACTTCAAACCCTAGCGAGGTGTCGAGAATATGGAGAAAAGATCAATAACCTTACAACTGGAAGTAAAATCAGGGAGTTCATTCTAACGTTGTGTGTGCATGCGGCATCAGTGAGCCATCTACGTGCATGAGAGTATCATCCAACAACAGAAAGAGCAAGGTCTGAGTGCCTTCAATGCAAACATGAGGTCTTACTCTGTCGATCCACAACCATATTAAGGTGAGAGAAAGTTATGCATGGTGGTTTGTGTTTAGACATGAGGATAGAAGGCGAACGATTGTGAGAATCAGACTGGATCACACACTTTGCAGTTGGTCGAAATTTGACAAATGTCTGCGTATAAGGAACGTCATCAAGGTTGTCTATCTGCATAGGTAAACAGTAGAAGCGACGTTACGGTCAATTGCAATGCGTGCTAACGTGGGTGATAACTGTATGCATGGGGGGTTTAGTCGAAGCCATGGCCATCAGCGAGGCATCACGAGACTGAGTTTGTGTGCATTTCCTGATTTCGGGAGGTCATTTTTCTGCATGGTCGGTGTCCATTGACGAGGTAAGAGAAGACTGCCATATCAGTGTCTTTGTGTATGCCGTGATCATGTCCTCATTGATCCCTGAATATTGTACAAAGTAAATTGCACTTAAACGTAGGTTATGCACATAAGTCAGGAGGCCGTAATTTTAACAGTGGCTTTATAGATAAGGCATCCTTGTAAGCATTGTCTGCGTCTTCCCTCTAAGGTGAGAAATTTGAATAATGTCGTGCGAGAGTGTGAGTTCAACCAAGAGATGACAACTTTACCAAATTCTAGCTTCACCTGAAAAAGAAAAAATTCATCTTACTAAGTTTTGGTAGTGTATGAGTATGTTGTAGTATTTGTATCATCTCCTCATCGTCGTCTGTCTCTTAGAAGATAAGGAGTGTTCAGATTCCGACAGCGATATGCAAGGATGCTGGTATCGACACATACACATCTCTTTCGTATAACAAAATTTATGCTTGATGATTGTCATGCTATCAGTACAAAAGAACTTGCCGAGAGAAAGTCTGAGTAGGTCTAAATCTGAAGCAAGAAGTTGAACGTTGAAAAAATGAGATCGTGAACTTTATAGATGGCATATGCATAACGTGAAAAAATTCTGAATGCATTCATGAGAAAGTCGAGAGTCAGTCCGAAACGAAAAAATTAATTAAAAACGAGTAAAGTATGGTCGTAAGAATGCAGGATGAATTGAAGAAGAAAATACAATGAGAGTGCACCTGATTAAAGAGAGTAATTTTGACAGGTGTCCTAGAGTCACAACTTTGTTTAATTGGATCAAAGGCTTGTAACAGGACTTGTAGAGAGAAAGAGTAAGGACTAAACTCTGAAGCAAGAAGTTTGAGTGTTGAAAGAATGGGATCCATGAACAAGTGAGGACTCATAAACATACGTCATGTAATGGAAATCAGGATTTGTCCATAGCTGTAGACTTGAATCTTTACACAAAGTTATGAAAAAAAAAAATGAAACTGTAAAAACAAACCTTGCCGAGAGCTGTGAGAGAGAAGCCAGAAGAAGTTTGTGAGAAGCAAGAAGAAGTTTTTAGAAAAATGATTCTCAGTAATGGTATTTTGTCAAATGATCAAATTGATGAGATGTGTGCACCATTTTTGATGACTAGACGAAGAGCAGAAATGGTGAACAAACCAGCATCTGAGCGGTCGGTAGCACCGTCACCGCTCATGATCATACCAGAAGAGGTGGTAGATCCCAATCAGGAGAAGTTGGAAGAAGCTGGATTGTGGGAGTTCATTTGCAAGAAGTGGCCCATGGCGGATCCTGAGCGAACACTGGCATATTGGAGAGCTTCGAAGAAAGGATCTCAAGATGAGTTCAAGATGGAGAACAAGATGGTTCACTTCAATCTGGAGGCAATCGCTCCCCATTTTCCAGGACTACCTGATTCAGGCTCTACTTTGATTAGCATATAGCACCTAGGTAAAGCTGATCTTATGCAAGTTTTCGAAAATCCGAAGGGAGCAGCAGTGGCAGCAGGGTACATTATCAACCGCGCCAAAGATCATTGGATTGATTGGCTGAAGTATGTGAACCAGCGACTGCTGATGGCTCCGGAAGGAAAAAATATCATCACCGCTTCAGGTTTGGCAGCTGCATATCGGAGCTGGCATGGCGAACGACTCAACTGGCTGAAGATTGTGTTCAATCAGATCAAGTTGGAGATATCAAGGAAGAACACGAGGAACATGTTGTTCTTTCACTGTGCGACATATCTATCAGAGTTTTGCCCAGCTCTTATGGAGGGAGGTCCATCGGAGACAACGGAGATGCCAACGCGAAGGAGGACGCGAGTCTATGTGGAGGATCAGGAGGAATGTGAGCTGGAGGAGACTCCGACATTGCCCGAAACCTCACGACGACCGACACCTGAACCCCATCCATGGGCATTGATGACTGTGAATCAAGAGAGGACCCCGGAATACATAGTACTACCGATCAAGGAGGATCAGCAGCCCTCGGAAGAACCAATGCTTCATGAAGCATCACCTCAGACCAAGACACCGTCAGGTTCGGCCAGAGCCTCTAGCGCTGTCCCGACAGAAAAGGAGAAGCCGAGTCTTGGTGACCTGATGGCGCGACTGGGGAGATTGGAGGAGTCCGGGAAGAAGGCAATGGAGTCCAAGACGGCCTCCACAGTGAAGACTTCGGAGCAGGCAACCGAGATAGAGAGCCTACAGAGGGAGCTCGAAGCTTTGAAGAGTCAAGTGGTGATGCACGAGCAGGCGTTAGCTCTCAAGGACGCGGTAGAGAGTCGAATGACAAGAGAACAAGCTGAGATGCTTGAGAAGGTGGCAGAGGCAGCCGCCAACGCTACGCAGTGGAAGAAAAGATGGGAGGAGTTTGCGGGTCAAGCAGCCCACTATGAGCAAACTCAGCTGGAGGTGGGCCGCCTTACGAGGGAGGTCCATGAAGCTAACCAGAAGGTGAAGAACATCACCGAAATGCATAAGTACCAAAGAGAAAACGGTGAGAAGCTCACCCGAGAGAAAGATGCGTTAGTGCGCACACATGCAAAAGATTTGCATGAGCTGAGGTTGGATGGTCAGAGAGCTCAGCTAGTGGTACAGGCAGATCCTGTGACAGTAACCACGCTCGAGCGCAGTGTTCAGACTTTGACAGCGGCGAACACTCAGCTCATCCAGCAGTTCACCACGGAGCAAGCTTCGAGGTTGAAGCTACAGAGTGCTCTATGGGAACAGGAATTGGAGGCACCGTATCCCTTTTCCCTGTTCAAGGCCTATGAACTGCAGAAGAGTACGTTTTTACGTCTTACAGACTTAGCACCTGGAGCTAAGCTGAGTAACGACGAATTTGAGCGTCTATGGAGAGGCGCAGAGCCATTTGCTAACATGCAAAATTTCATGTGCGAGATGTTAGCAAGAGCTGACCTTGATCTGGAGAATCCAAATCAGTGTAACCTGTGGATTGGTGACTTAGGCACTAGAGTGCTCCTTTACTACATGACCTTAGAAGCTCAAATCAGTAACAAGAGAAAGGCGGAGCAGCCTGTGGAACCATACAGACTTGTGAGGATCCCAGATTTTAGACCCCTTGTCACCCCTGAGAATTTTGAAGCTATTCCAGGATGGCAGAGGACATTGGAGAATCTTCTCCACGAACTGGATAGCGAGCAGCTGCTATCAAATACTTTGATGCATGCCCGAGTGCGGGAAGAGATTGGCCAGCGAGGAGAGATGACCATGGGTCATTATGTCTACGGCCAACAGCGAGCCAAACAGCGCTTGCTGCGAGCTCTGGAGGGAGCAAGAACTCACGTCATGGACACGGACGACTTCAAGACTCAGGTGATGTTGAGTGCTCCTCCTTTGGATTACCAGTCACCCGGTTGGGTAGGTGCAGCAGCGCCAGTGGGAGGTTCGATCATGAAGCAGAGATACCTCGGTAACTACGACATCATGTTTGATGCCGATGAGGAGAAACCTTTCCCTACCTGGCCTGCGCTCGAGTGGATACTGGAGGACGTGGGACTATCAGTGAAGGCTTGGAAGCCATGGGATCAGATGTATCCACGAGCTTCGATTAGCTGGACTCACGCAGTCCCTGTAGCAGTGGCTACGAATCCTCATCTGTGTCCTCTTCATGGACCGAGAAGATACAAGTGGGCGCCGTGGGCGCGCTTGGATTCGGTTCCGTATAACTGGCCCTTGGTGCCAGGAACGTTTGCTACACCGCATGAGTGTGCGATCTCTTATCGTGCTTATTTTGAAGCACACAGGTATCACACAGACCCTATTTGTTTCCGAGCAGCTGTGTTCTGCAATTTTCTTGCCTATGTATGTACGCAATACAAGGTGACAGTGAATGTTAACAAGTATGACGAGGCGAAGCCAGAGTTCCATATTTGGATCAAGCTTCAGCAGAAACCCGCGCGTTGGCTGCGCATACTTGAGACCATGGCACTTACGCAGTTTCTCATTGGACCGAGCTCCATGTTCTCATTGGAGTTTTCTCCAAAGAGACAGCATCAAATTACTACGTGGTTGGCATACCAGAAGTCGCATGCGACTTATCTCATGACGGATGATGACGTGCGACGCAACTTGGACGGGATAGAGATGCAGAGCTACCTCCAGGATTTGGAGATAGCTGATGAGTACAAGCACAAGAAACCGAAGATTGACACGCGCCACAGACTTTGAGAAACTGTGCAGGTTTGAGAGAAGTGCCGAAGTCTATCCTGGAGTATGAAGATTATGGAAGAAATATGAAGATTGGACGAGGAGCAGGGGATCATTCAACGTGTGATGTTAACATAGATATGCCAGAGGCTATTAACTGTTCACTTGTTATGATAGTTTGGCCGTGTTAGAGCCTGAGTCGATTTTTATCATACTCGAATCTCAAACAGTGCAGTTTCTACTTTATGCTCATGCAGTGGCGGACAATGACTTGAACTGAAGATTTTAAGTGTCACTCTATATTATGAATATGAGTTTAGTTCAGTGAACTTGGAAGTTGGAGTATTGATGCAGACTGTAAAGAATGAATATGTTAAGAGCTAACTGGAATGGGATTTTTTGTATTGAGCTTCGGGAGTCACTGGCCATACAGTATTGAATGCGGATTCTATTAGAATGATTGTAACTTGACGACACATGGGTGAGAGCAGATAGATGTTGTGAGGTGCGTGATGTCTGCAGGTTCATGAGATAGTATAACATGAGGTACAACACGAATATGGATTATAAAGAATGAACGGAATTTGAGAGATATCAAGTGTGCAGGTTGCTCACGAAGTAACGTTAACTTATGTCTACAAGAAGAGCTTACGAATCGTGATCCTCGGGTTCTGAACCCAAGCTAAAGACGACATAAGGTGATTTATGAACCACAAATGGATCTCAAAAATTCAGAACAACGTACACAAAAAGTTGATGTCAATACAGATAGAGGCTGTCTGTGCAGACACCATCTCGGAACTCACGCCGCGAATGGAAACTAAGTGATAGTTCCAATGTTGCTAGTTTGATGAACTAAAGTTAACAAAGACTTCTAATTGACACTATCAAGGTGCACAAAGCAAAATCAGTGAACATGCTATGTGGATCGAAAAGACAAATGAAAAAAAATTTGAAAAAAAATGTGCTCCAACTGCACCTACCTGTATCTATACTGCGCTATCCTGTATCTAAACTACACCAAGCGGAATGGGGCGGATCTCTCAAGGTCATTGTATACCCGGCACTAGCGCCCGAAGGCTGCCACGGCAGTATCAACTGCGGCTTGAGAAGACCAGACCATTCAGGCTTGTCACTGAAGGTAAGTGTCGCACTCAGCCACTATATACTGAGTATCGCCAGCTCCACCAAACGATATGGGATGTCACTGGGTGACTTTGAGGGATAACCGAAATGTGAAGCCCAGCTAGGATATTTCACCTCCCCTCTATACTGTTGTATAAAATCTGTATGTGCAAACTTATTGGTCAAATAAAGTTTACAAAAGGGATATGCAAGATTGAGATCTGAGAGTATGGTTCTTACAACATTCATAGACACAGACAGAGAAAGTGGTCTACGTCGACGTGCATAAGCTTCAACTCTAAACTTATCAATATCCTACGGCCTTAGCAGTCATTACGTGTAGCAACCAAAACGAACATGGAAGATCATGCTGAGTATGGAGACACGGAAATTTCGGGGTCACATACCATGCTAAGTGGATCAACTGTAAGTGACTCACAGTTTCTGGTTATTCCGGGACCACCACTGATACAAGTTGAGAAAAGATCAAAAGACGAGTTGCTTTGTGTGAAGTACAATGCGAATGGGCGACTAACGCAGATTTACCTACAAAGGTACCGGGATTAATGGCTGAATAAATTAAGATTAAAATAATTTAGAGGACATGCATGATCATGTAGGTCCTGCTTGCAAATGAGACTCCAGACAATCTTCAGTAATAAGCCCTGGACTTACCATGCGTGTTCCAAACATGAAGATTTCTTCAAAAGATCCTTTGAATATTCTGTAATGATGCTCAAGAATATGCTCAGTGAAATGCAACCATCTAATATACTCTTAAAAAATATTATGGTAATTCTTATTCCATTCTATAAAAAAATAAATGGAAGTTGCTAAGGGTTTAGAAAAAGAAAAAGAGAAAGTCACCACTCCCAATCAAATTTTACTTTTTAAAATAATTTTTAATAATTAAAATTTAAAAATAATCATTATAAAAATTTAACTAAATTAAATTTAGCTGAAAGGAAAATAGTGAAAGGGAAAAATAAGAGAGAAAAATTTAAAAAAAAAAAAAAAAAACTTGAGTAGTAACATGATAAGATGTGAGAATGAGAATGATTAGTTTTAAGAGAAAACATGATAAAGTTAAAGAGCGATTATCCTCAAGTAAGAAAAAAATAAGAAAGAACATGATAAATTTAATGAGAGATTGTCATGAAAAGGAAAAAATAAGAGAGAACATGATAACATTGAGAAGTGGAAAAATAAGAAAGAAAAGAGGTTAATATGTGAGTAATGTAGATAATACAATTAGTGGTGAAGTAATACACACATTACATAAATTGTATGATAGGATAGCTCACATAAGCTAGAAAAAATAGATAAATGTGAAAAGGAAATTAGTGACATAAAATTAGTAATTAGTGGTGAGGACAAACACTACTAACATACTAATCTAGTGATGTAAGGACTAATGAGTGCTAATTTTCCAAACTTAAATAAAATTTTAAAAAAAAATAAAAAAATAAAAAATAAAAAATAAAAGGATAAAAATAAAAGGAAAAAATAAAATAAGAAGAACATGTTAAAGTGAAACATGGTGAATGAAAGCATAAAGACTTTGGAAAAGTCTAAAAATCCAAAAGAAAAATGAAAAAAATACAAGAAGTTGATTGACAAAGACTTAAAGAGAAATAAAAAATAAATAAATAAATTGAAGTATGGAAAGCGAATAAAGACAATCAACAATTGTTAAAGAAGAAAGATAAATAAGAAGAAAAGCTATATGGAGCTTAAGGAGACTAAAAGAGAAAGAAAATGATAAAAAGAAGACGAAGTGTAAAAGTCAAAGATTCAAAAACAAAGGTTTTTGAAGTCGACGAGGGCGTCTCCAATTTAAAGAAGAGGGCTATGTAGAGCCAAAATGATAAAGTTGTGAAATTTCAAAAAATTAGAGCTTAAAAGCTATAAAAACAACTTCAAAAGAATAAAGTAAAAGTAAAAGTAGAAGTAAAATAAAAAATAAATAGAAA
Organism: Bryoerythrophyllum caledonicum; assembly: GCA_963971425.1. Taxonomy (NCBI): domain Eukaryota; kingdom Viridiplantae; phylum Streptophyta; class Bryopsida; order Pottiales; family Pottiaceae; genus Bryoerythrophyllum; species Bryoerythrophyllum caledonicum. Next base: position 1,858,447 of record OZ020523.1, read on the forward strand.
ATACTAAAATAAATAGAAAAGAGAATTAGAAAGGTACGAAGAAGGGACATAACTCCTAATGATATGAAAGGATTTTGAAATTAAACTAAAAGAGGTGATAGGAAAAGTCATTAGGAAAAGTGGTACCTTTTCGTAATTAGATAGTATAAGTGGATAGAAAGTGATGATGATCACACCACATTTGAAGAAAACTATGTGAGTCCTAGCTTTTGGATTGAAGCTAGTAAGAATTCTTACATGTGATTTGTAAGAAATTTGTGTGAAATATATTTAATTATTGAATTATGTGTAAGTCTACGAGATGCTAGCTACATAATTGTAATTGTTGTATGAAAATTGTTCATGTGTAATAAGACACATTAAGAAAGGAATTAAATTCAAAATTATGAATTGTGGAAGTTAAATGTGAAGGAAAATTGTAATGAGATTACGAAATTCACTAGAATAGAATTTATAATAAATAAATTAAAGTGGTGAATTTTGGGAGTGAAATTGGTTAGAGTAGAAATTGAATATCTACAGTACCAATTTGTGAACAAATTGTAAAAAATAAAAAATAAATAAAATAAATAAAATAAATAAAATAAATAAAATAAATAAAATAAAATAAATAAATAAAATAAATAAAATAAATAAAATAAATAAAATAAATAAAATAAATATATAAACAAAAAATATGCAAGACAATTGAATCATTGATGCATAGAAATGAAGTAAAAATTAATTGCAATTGAGAATAAAATTAATTTTAGATTGCTTATAATTAATTTTGATAGAATGCATCATGTATATGTTGTACTAATGTTTGTTTGAAGTTTGTGATTCAGAATCGTTGGAATGGGAATTCATGAGAATTGAAGTTTCAATATTAAATGCAATATTAATTTGTGAATTAATAATTTTGATTATTAATGTTTGATCAACACATGGTTGAGTTGATCACACAATGTGGAAATTACATTGACTTGTGAGTCAAGTAATCACATTATAAATTGTAGATCAAGAGTCTAGTTGTGTTTAAAGTTAATTTTTAAGACTAGCTAAGTAGTAGAATTGATCAAAACTTATATTACAAGAATATCCTTAGAAATTGTAAGACTATACGAAGGATAATAGTGTAGAAAGTAAGTTAGAATTAACAAAGGAATAAAAGTTTGATATAAAGAAATATTCAAGATATAGAAAGTCTAATTAAAAGAGATAATAGTGCATCTAGTTAATTGAGTCAGGAATTAGACTTAATACTTTGAATCTTTAAGAATAGTGTTCATTATTCCTTGTGTGTTGTTTGTGCTTTAACTTGTGGTTTAAAGGTGTGATGACGAGAAGTATAAAATGAAGGCATAAGGAAGCTTGGAGCTCGTTGCTAGAGGTTAGATTGTGATTTATTAACTTGAACTAATTAAGGAATTGGCAATGAGCATGAAAATGGATAGAATCCATTTACCCATGAGGGTATAGGTTAGAAGTCGATGGGCACTTCACAGAATAATGACAATGAGCAAGGCTCACGTCATAATTGCACATGCTTGTGGGAATAAGAGTAATAAGTAAAAATCCTTAAGAGTGTAGGTTATAGATACACTTTTACCTTCAAAACCTTAAAGCAAACAACAATTGACACATATATTAGTGGAATTAGAGATAACTACCTAAGTCTAGACGCCAGATCATCCCCTAGAACGAACCTAAAGGTGGGTGTAGCCTGGGTGTTTTGTAAGTCGACCCAAGTTTTAAAACCTTACAGGGACCCATCACGTGCGACAACTCAAGCCCCACCAGCGGAACCACAAGAAACAGAAGTTTATCGAATTTTTGCTGAGCCGTTGCAACTGGATTGGCGACCACCGGAGGGGGGGAGGGGAAGTCGAGGCCAATATTCCACCACAAGTTCTAAGGTACAGACATTACCGAATCTTCCATTAACGAGTAGACGTCCTACGAAGAGGCCACGGCCTGTTGACAGTGATGTAGCTTTTGGTTCAAGAGAAGGCCCATCAAGTTTGGATCCAAACGGGAGGAGGTTGATTGGGAGAAGTGCAAGATTGGATGGCAGGGTTCCTAGGTCGGGGCTCACGACGTCTGATGGTCATCGTAGGGCCCCTACATCTACACCGGGAGATTTAGCTGATTTGTTAGCCATGACGCCGGAGGAAGAAGATTTTCACAACCTTCCAGATCGTATACCAGAGGATTTTGAAGACAATGCGGAGATACCACACGATGTTCCTACTTCAATGTATTTAAAAGCACCAGTGCCTACGACGGAGGAGATTGCAAAATGATCAATGTGGGGGAATTTTGTGTTTAAGGCACACATAGACCGCATTGTCTCTGTGGAGAATCCGGAAACGAACCACCGGGTTTTAACACAGAAGAGGGTCATAGAAGTATTCAACCGCTTACGAGACCCAGAATCCGCGACTTGGGTGAGTAGATTGGTACTTCGACCGATCATATACATCGTACATACTACCACCGATGATGGTGTCGTTGAGAAGGAGGAACTGCCATTTCCATTGGTTGGAACTGCACGAGAGTTTGAGCGCATGTTCATTGCACACGGGAGTGCTTCTGCACAATGTGCCATGGGATCCCAGTATTTTTGGCTTCAAGATCATATCATTTGAGAACCGGTGGATGGGCAACACATAGTAGCAGCTTGTAAGTTTGCACAGCAACAGTGGAGAGATGGTACTATGCCTTTGAATGAGTACCTGGACACGTTCGAGCCGCCGGAGGCCTCTTTTGTGGTGTATGATGATCGCCGATTCTACATTGAAAAGACTGCGCGGATCAACGTGGCGGAGTTCCAGAGACAATCATATTCTACCATGGAGGAGGATTTGAAGAAGCTCCGTCAGATTTGGGATCTATACGGGAGGCCTGATAGCACAATACGTGCGGACGATACACGCAGGGCTGTTGCTTTGGTGAGTGTGGCAAGTGCAGTGTATAAATTGCCCAAGGGAGATGGAGTTGTCACGGTGAAGAGATTGGCCAAAAATATGGAGGATCTGACCAATCATGCGTGGAATCCGAGCAATGGTTGCTTCGAAGCTATCATTCAAGTATGCAAGGACTACGAAACTGACATTCTATTTTACAGCAAGGAGGAAGAGGACAAGCGGAAGGACATGGCGAGGAAGAAAGAGCTGGATCCAAATGTGGAGGTACGACCAACAAGAAAGGAGATGACTCAGAATTGGTTGAGGCCATTAGGTAGGGTTCCGAATCCATATTATCTTCGGGTGGCAAAGTCTGCTGCAACGAAGTCGGTGAAGGAGGATAGAGTAAGACCTCGTCAAGCATATTATTTCAACGGTGTAAAAGATCCGAATCCACATCCTCGTGTGATTGCATGTGTGGTTGACCGATATACGAGACGAGAAGCTGTGATGAATTCTATCTGTTGGTTGATGGTGGAAAACAAGGAAAATACACCTAATTCCATGGAGGAGTTCTTTCGTATCCGTGTAGGGAAGTATTTTCCAAGGAGTAACGAACAACTTGATACCTTTGGAAAGCTTTTGAATGCTACCACGAAAAAGGCTTGGAATGCTCCTGTACGGGGGAAGGTGTCTAAACTGGAAGACATAGGCTACCTCATCCCTCCTTCCATCAGGTTTCATTATGGTGACATTGCAGCAGGGGGGCGTGGATACATTGGATTGTCCGTCGATGTGGGAGGACAGGCTACTGCTAATTGGGAATGCTAGATGGAAGTCAAGAGGCCAGGCCAGAGCGACACAAAGAATCTTCTTCCGGTTCGGTGTAGAAGAGGATTATTCCGCACCGACTACATAGAGTTGGGGAAACCATGTTCGTGGGTGATTGATTGTCGACGTGGCCGTAGGAGGCATGGAGATGGTCAATAGGGAGACGCCCAATTATCCGCAGCTTTTGTACAACTGACATTATGGATGACAAATATTAAACGATGGAACGTCATCTTCTTGTTACCAGCGGCCGTGTATGCCAACGAAGAGTTTTTCACAAAGGTGAAGCTTCCAGAGGGATGTATTATGCGACGTGGATGTTGGGCATTTGATCCGAACTCGGTTAGTCCCTATGCTCTCGATTTTACAAAGAATGGACGTCTGGAGCAAGTAGTACAACCGATTGGCGATGTTGTGATTTGTATGCAGCACCTTATGGGTACATCTCCTGGCCCGAACTATGTTTCTGGAGACGTTTCACTTCCACTTGTTTTCTTGAATCAATGGAGTGACGCACGCCAATCCTCTGAAGTTGATTCACTTGAGAGATCTCCATCAGAGATGGCAAGACTAGTGGGCTCATACTTGCCCCGTGGTTGGGGTTTAGTGGCTTGTAACATATCTACGGCCATTTCCACGATCCTTGAAGTAGGTTTCCAGGGATCTGAGATTTTCATCATTGACGATTGTACAGACAGAGTTTCATTCATGTACAATGAGTTGTCCGACAATTTCCAAGGACAACTGTGAGTCAGGACTGGTGGAACAAGTACTGGTTGCAACATCGTACCTGAGACCGAAGAGGCGATTAGTGGAGTGAGCGCTGAAGACGACAATGAGGATGGAGGTGGTTTACATGAGAGATTGCTACGTTCAGGTACCACTGAAGATTTCTCATCTCGCAGTAGTTCAGTCGCCGATGAAGATGGAGTCAACCAGCACTAGTACAAAATAGGGAAAAAAAAACCGCACTCGATTTGGAGTTGCGGTTCGTTTGACCACAATGTCGGAACAGTCAGCACTGTTCCTAAATCGGGCTGTCCCGGGTTTTTTGGCCATAACTCTTTCATGTTTGGGAGTTTTTGGACGTGTAATATATCGTTGGAAGCGCCTTAAAAACACGCTTCCAACGGTATATTACACGTCCAAAAACTCCCAAAAATGAGGGAGTTATGGCCAAAAAACCCAGGACAGCCCGATATAGGAATAGTGCTGACTGTTCCGACAGCGTGGTCAAACGAACCGTAACTCCAGTTCGAGTGCGGTTTTTTTTTCCCTGTTTTGTACTAGTACAGTCTTCTCCAAGAGAGAGGATTCCATCAACGCAGCGGACGGTGGGAGATACTTCAGGGGAGATGTCTGCAATACCTACAGAGAGGATGCAAGATATCGATGTAGTAGATGTTAAATTGGCGGCAGAGGCAGGAGGGGGGCGTACGTTTGATGGTCCTAGGTTGGAGATGGAGGTAGAAGGATTGGATTCCTATGAATTTTTTTCGGTGTAGAGGAGGATTCCACAACGTTCGATGCCTTCTCAATCAGAGCTTGTATCGGAGACACAAGAGACGTTTGGAGGTATTCAGAGCGATACCGGACCAGGTTTGCCTTCCGTTCCAAGATCTAACGTATCCAAGGATATCATTGCATTTCAGGGGGCCTTCTTATTAGAGCGAGAGATGTCCTTCAATGCAGAGGATGGCTTTCTCTACAATGATGATAGTGTAAGGCATACGCGGGAGGGTGTTCCTGGCAATTACCGATATGTTGAGTGTGCGTCCATTGGCATCGAAGATGTGGGAGATCGTCCAGTGTAGGATCATGAACTGTCCGCTATGGTAGGTAGTGCCATTGGACACGTGGAGGGAGTCGTTGTGCCAGAAGATGAGCTCTGAGCCCTGGAGCTACATACCATAGAAGAACATGCACGCAATTTAGGTGGCAAGTACGTTAGTATAATGTAGTTTGAGATGTGTTTATCGTTCGGTGGGTGGTATATATTTATATATTAGGTGGTCCATATGATATGTTTGATTTTAGAATTCCTCAGCAATAGTGTGGAATTGCTTGATTATGTATATTTTTGCATTATAAAATACAATGAGGTACTTTATACTGTCTTAGGAAATTGCATACATATTTTTTGTATCTCTTACACATTGTATTTGTAGTGTAGTACTCTAAAATCCTATAATAACTCATAACACATTTATAATCTCTTTGGGACATGATTATAATTTTGTAGCAGAATTTGCAAACTAGATTAGAAATCATATATTTTCTAAAAAAAGGTAGCGAATGTAAAAAATATTTTACTGATATAAACATGAAGATGCCAATGTATGACACGACAAACATCAAATTTTTTTGACAAAAAACATACTAAACTTTTGCCAAATTTTGATTTTTAAAAAAGTAATGAGCAAATAACTTGCTGCTTTCTACCAGCAACCAGTGCACTTGGCTAAGTGCATAATTGCTTAATTGCGTGTTTATGGCGATATGGCAATGGCTATCAATGAAGTTTTGGCATTGTAAAATCTTAATTTTTCCACTTTTTTCGGGAAAATTCTTCTTTTGGAAAAAGGAAGCCAATTTGGCCTCAGATCGACAAAAACAATAAAGGTTGCACCCAATAGTACCCTATCACGCAGCTCTGTTTTGAAACAAAGAGATCACCACCATCGACTCTTAGGGCAGGTTTCACACATGGACCATGGATCGAACTTTGTCGAGGACCAAAGTATGTCGAGAGGCTGAGTTTTGGAGTTGAAAAAAATATTATGATTTGCAGTTTATAGAATTTGGGTCCTTGTAGACTACACTAAGTGTGATAGCCCGCACAACGAAGTTGAGAGGTTGTGATCCAAACTATTGGAGTAATTCCAATTCAATTTTATTTTATCATGGGTCCTTAGTTTTTGAAAAAATTCTCTTACTTTCTTTAGTCATGGAGCCTAGAAGAAAGCACATTTTTGATAAATAAATAAATATAATTATGAAAATGGTCAAAATGCTCAGTACACAAAAAATTCCATCACAAGCATCAGCACAATAAAATTTCTAGGTAATAAAATTCAAGTTAGTAAAATTTTAGATAAATATTTTAGGTAAAATAGATTAGTCAAATAGTTTAGGTAAACAATTTTGGATAAGAGTTTTGGGTAGAAATTGTCAAGTAAAAAAATTCAAGTAAAAATAAGTTGTTGATTCGATCTAACGACCGAGATCTCTGACATATTTAGAATATTTCTATGAAAATATGTTCGGTACCTTGGCAAAAGTTTGGATCCCTATTCTTGTTTGGACCAAGCTTCAGACAGGAGGCTAAACTCTTGGCACCAAAACCTTCAAAAAGTGTTGCCATTTTAGTCGCCTTCAGTCTCTCGACCCTTGGTCAGTGTGTTAAACCCCTTAGAATATTTCTCATAGCAATAAATTGCAAGTTTCTCATAACATGCAAAATATTGACTTGCTTCAACTCTCCTGTACTACTTGGCACTGCAGATTGGAATAGGAAAGCATGTCTGCACATAGAATTAGCTGCTGAAGTATGACGAAGATCACAAAATTAGTTTAAACGTGTCCAAAATCATTCATGGCCAATTTGGCAACTATTGGACGTTGATATATTACAGGGATGGCAATGCAACAAATCTACACGTAGCTCTGGTCTCAGCCGGATTTTTCAGAGTCCGGCTGCACTTTCCTGTTGACCAAGTAAATGGATAGAAGAGTCACACTAGCACCAAAAAGTTGTAATCCGTTCAGTTTCTCGTCGAGTATCAAGTATCTGCAGACAGGTTTGCACAAGATTGCGGATGTTACGAATACAAATGCTAGTATGTTGAGAAGTCGAAATAGCGACGCTAACTCAATTTCAGAGGGTGTGGTATGTTGAATTACCCAAAGAAAGCAGCGAACATCGGAGTGCGAAACGTGAGAGAGCTCAATTTCGTCAGATTGCCTGCAAAGACGCAGCATAACAAAAGTTAAATCCAGAAAAGACTAAATGATTTCAAAGAGTTGACACCCAAGAGGATTGTAAGGTTGGTATGAGTCAGCACCTCTTGTGGCATTGTAAAAGAAGACACTATAGCTGATGGCACTCCCAAATAGTGAGGTGTAGAATAGTGCTCCCCAGTCAGCAGCACTCAAATCTTGAATATGGCCGCTGAGTGCAGGATCGCGCTGCCATACTGACAGTGCAAGCAAGGGCAAGCCTCCAAGAATCATATGCTGCAAGTTCCAATCACATCATAAAACTCAGAACTATGGACTCAGTATTTACATATAAAGATGTAGAAAATGGAAGTAAAGGAGGGATCAGAACACTCACCCAGCCCGTGGCCATAACAGGATCAGAAAATTTCGAGACCCAACGCACCATCACAGTTCCAACTGCCATGCTCTGTGCTGCAAGCAGCATCCACCACTCACCGCTGTCCCAAATAGACCAATTTCCGTCTGCAAGTTGATCATTAGAACTGGTCGATTCCATCAACTGGTGGATTCCTTCTGGCCCAATTACGCTTTGCAACACCTCAGGAGGTACCTACGAGTCCAAGTGAAAATGATGATTTTGAAATTATAAAAACCAATAAAACAAATCTCCTTCCAGTAGTTTCCGCAAATAAAAGTCAAACGTCAGATGCTAGCCTGTGAAGATGTACTAGAATTATGCAAGACAGATGATACGCATGAGTATATAACGCAGTAAAAGCAAATGGAGGAATACCTCCAATAAAACCAGGCCAACAACACCCAAACCCAAGCCTACTGTAGCGACGGGTCCGAGAGTTTCTCCAAACAAAAAAGATGCTAAAACAGCAACCGTCAATGGCTGTGAATCAATGATCACCTGTCCTATTTCACATATCAACCCAACACAGACATTCATGTCAGTCTGCCACGCTTTACTGCATCATTTTTTGCGAGGAACACCACAGCTCTCAGGATTATCTCAAAATCGAGAACAAAATCAAGAACTGAAAGAATAACTTGCAAAATACAGGATAGATTTGGTGGAGAAAAAGAAGAAGCGAAGTCAAAAGTTAAAAGACGCAATAATAATGCATGCGACAGTAAGTAACAACTCACGCTGCCAAGACCCGCACTGGTTCGACGCAGTCCTTCTGCCAGAAAGCCCTGTTCCCAAACGACCCCCCACAATCAACTGTAAGAGAATCGTTTACTGCAACTAATACCAGATTTTGATACAGCTAACTGTAAGCATTTAGTGCAAAAAAATAAAAAAAGGTCCTTCTGAAACAGAAGCATTGCTCATCAACTCAAGGAAACTACAAATGACAACGCAAGTTCACTTTTCCGGCTTACAAAAGCACATTATCCATCACTCATAGAACCATTCACAAATAAATTCTCACCGTGTACCAAAATTCCCATTCTCACAGTCAAGTCTAAACAGTGCATTCCAATAGCTTTAACCCCTGAAGGACCAAGGCAATTTTTCCTCAAAAACACTCCAAAACTGCCATTTTCAGCACATTCAACACAAAATGATACAAAATCATTTTTTTGAAAATTTAACCGTAGGATCTTGTACTAGACTTGTATGAGAGTGTGTGGTAAAAGTTTTGGTAAGTTTGACCGTACGGATTGAAAGATATCAGCCTTTGAAATGCGACATAATCTCTTTTTCAGGTCATACTATACACCTTCAACAAACTTCGACCACCTCCTATGGCAACTTTTTGCACTACGGGCAGTGAATTTATTGTGTTAACTTGAAAAGGATCATGTTAGGCACATGTGTACCAAATTTTAGAAGTAGAAGAGGTGTAGAAGATGTCCTAAAAAATCCTGCAATGCAACTATGTGCCGAGAATCAACAATACACTTTATATTTTGCATATATCATATCCTTCTCAAAGATATGAAATTCACAAATCCGTACGGTAGATGCAAAGATCTCAATTTCCTTTCCAAGAGGACATTTTCTTTCTTTTAAATGGAGAAAAACTCGAATTTCTATTGAATTTAGAAGTTATTGAAGTATGGTGACAGTATTTGTGATATGTCACACTAAACTGCTGCACTATTTGTACATGTAAGTGAAAATAAATTGTAACTTTTGAACTGGAAGTCGGAATTCTACGAAATTTGCGTCTACGCAAAGCTAATCAAAAGTTGTCCATTCATCAAAAAATCTCAGAAAATAATGCCTAGAATTGAGAACGTGGTACCTTACTCAAACTCAAAATGTCCCCAGAGAGGACATTGGTCCTTTAGGGGTTAAAAAGTCAGATGACCTGGTTCAAATGTACGAAAATGACGCATATACTATACCTGGAAGTATGAAGCATCAACGAGTCCAAACAACGCAATGGCAATCCAAGCAGTAGAACCAGATGGCAGTTTCTTCCCTCTTGAACTGTTCATCAAAACATACACAATCCATCATAAGTGCAAGCATCTCGCACACTTCTCGAAGACAGCTCAGTCATTTAAATCAGTTGTAGAGAAGTGTTCATAGTGCGGCTTCAAATACAAAATTCCTCCAACATACCTGGCAAATCGAACTAGCAAAGCTCCAGCAGGAATGAGTCTTGTAGAGGCAACAAACATGGGCCCGGCCTTGGGCAGAATCCCCTTCATGGCCACCATAGCCGTGCCCCAGAAGAAGAAGGGCGAGATCGACAGCAACGTGCTCAACACAGACTCCATCAACGTCGCCTCCACTTCAATCTCATTGTTCTGCACAAGATCATTCTTCGCTCTCCCTGCTACTTTCCCCGCCTCACCCCCCTCCTTTAACGGAATCACGCACTCCACCTCCATCCCTGTCCCTGTGCAATCCGTGCCGCCATTCTCATCTCCGGAATCCATCGTAAAAGATCTCTCAAGCATCGAATCACCGCCATCCCTTGACACATCGTTCCTGTCTCTGTTCCCATCGACAGGATCACTGCACGCCACTTCCAACGACCTCTGCCTCTCGCCTTCCGCTGCAAATCTGATAAAAACCTTCTCATGAAGAGTACGACGTTGCCTGTTGCGTATGCGAACACTCGGCAGGTAATGCCGCTTCCTCACATTCCAATTCACCAGCTCAAAACGATCCTGCCATAGCCAGTGACTCATATCAGGATAATCAAAATGATACAGATTCAATGTTAATGCAAATTTCAACACATTCCATATAAAGTTACTATATAAACTAAACTAGTATGTATACAATTTCAAACTGTCATGTTGAACTCATACCTACTATGACCCTGTGAGTGATACTAGAAAACGAGAGGTGCTGGAAAACAAGTGGCACTAGAAAACGAGTGGCACTGAAGTTCTCTTTGACAATGAATCCAATTAAGTAGCAATATATATGGTTCTTACATGACAATCAATTTGAGATGAAAATGCAATTTTAGATGATTATTTCATATGGATCTCATGTGATATAGCTTGAATCTTATAAAGTTGTCCGACTGCAATGAATTTTTAATGACAACGTATAGCCATATGGCTTGAAGTAATTAATTAGATGCATGCGCAATATGTCACTCATATGCATGTTGTTAGAATATGCTCACATGCAATAATATGCCTCCAATACGACAATGTAACACGCTTTACAACATATTCAGAACCAATTGCTGGATACTTGTTTCATATTTATCAATTATTACCTCCAATAAAAATGAAATTATAAGTCAAGAATGCGCAATAAATAATGCGACAATGGAAATATCCAACCCATTGTCACAAGAAATCCTAAATTTTGGCACTTGATTTCCACCTAGCAAAAACGTGGTCAAAAGAACCGCAATGTTGAATCCAGTGCGGTTTTTTTTTCCCACTTTTGTACTAGTGTCAATCCAGGTTAGAGTTTTGTAGCCGAGGAATGAATGCTGAATTAGGGAGAGCCGGGGTTCCTCGGATCCGAGGGACGTGTCCAGTCTTGAATTTTTGTTTATTTTTTTCTCTGTCCACTTGGATTCGTGCTTGACGACTTATGCGAGACGTGGTTTTGTTTTTTGATATTCTCCGGTGAGATGCTTAAGGCATGCATTTGTATTTCGCTTACGCCTGAAATATAATCCTGGTTAGAGTTTTGTAGCGGAGGAATGTATGCAGTATGAACTTGTATGAACTTGCTCTTGTGTCCAGCTCTTATGTCATACTTTTGTATGATACTGATGTAGCTTTACAATTGATGTGATTAGATGCGATAACCGCATGGAGACAAGGTCATGCTTCCTGTGGACTTGGAGATGACCAGTGTCGACACGACTACGGCTTTAGAGGCTCTGGGCTTTCCGCATGCAGATTTGAATTTAGTCCTTCACGAATTACCAGCGATGGGGATAGATCCCGGTTTGGACACGATAGAGCTTTCATTGAGGAAGTCCATTCGTGGGACTTCCTACGATGTGTCCAGAAGTCTCATTATCCATCTATCGGAGAGTTGCACATCCCCCTCTGCCGAATGTTGCCAATGACGGAGGTACGTATTCCTGTCAAGCCGGATATTGAGAAGCTGAAGAGCGAGTTTGTCAAAGGCTACCACCCAGGATGTGCATGTTTCTATGTTGTATTGAAGAACTTTTCCATGGTAGAACGGGAAGTTCTTCCTCAGGAGCGTGTGGGGTGGTAAGATCTTTGGAGGGCAGAGGACCAGAAGTTTGAAGCCTTGATTGAGAGTAGGCCAGAATTACAATGCCTTTCTGATCGCTATTTTTTTGTGTGAGATGGCAACCACCGCCACCTTGCATGGATGGATGTCATATCCACCATGCATCGAAACGACTTTGCATTTCATATTCCAGTTCGGGCAGTTCTATTAGAGCCCACATTGGAAAACCGCCATATACTACTGTACGCCATGACAGACTGGAACAAGTGGGTTTATTTATTGATTTCTTTTGTTTGTTTGTTTCCATTCCATTTGTTTGTTTTTTAATGGTAATTTTGTATTGTCTATGACATTAATGTACGTTGTCTTGCAGGCAGAAAGACTCCGACCATGTGACACAACAACTGTCACATGATGTGAAAAGAGTGCAGCATTTTGGGTTGTTGGACGTTGATCAGCTCAAGGGTCTGATTAGTGACGAGGATCACGATGCTAGTGTGGCGGAGTGGGCAAGAAAAGGACCAAAAAGTGGTACCACATGACCTTCAATTCATTCTTGAAGTTACTCGTGAAGAGTTTTTTAAAGAGGTAATCGTTCGTACAATTCAGGGTATCCATTCTTTCATCATCATTTAATTCATTTTATAGTATTTATTGACCACTTGTTGGTTATTTTTTTATTTAGATTCTTCATCATTACGATGTTTATTAGAACAAGCCAGAAATTTCATCAGAGAAGTTGCAATTTCTTTGCACTTCCAAGGTTTCAGCAAGGTTCAAAGGTAGATGGATGCGTTGGTGGAATTTGTCCAAAGAGGGCAAGGATGAATACAATTTCTCAAAAGCACCATGTTCGGAGATCAGTCTTAAACCCTGGCTTGACGTGGTTACATTTTCGGCAGGGGTGAGTCCAATTTTCTAAAACCATTTTATTGTTTATTTTTCCATCAGTTGTAAGTTATATTTTGTAACATTTTGTTTTCATTGTATAGCTTGAGGAGGAGGCATAGAAGTTATTTGCCAAGGTCATGAAGGAGGACAATATCACCATTAGAATGGAGGGTCTTCCAAACCTGGTACTGGACATTGGCTCGTGGATTGAGGCCAACTCTCTCATGTTCTGGAAGAAGACGTTTAAGAACCATTTTAGTGGGCCGAAGTCGTTTGTGAAATCTGATGAGTTTTTCAAGCAGCCCGATACACCTCAAAGTGTTAAGAGAGTGGTGCTCCGATATTTTTGGCGAGAGCTCGTTGCTAACAAAGCATTGCAGCCTCGGGAGTTGCCAATCCGGCTGAGGAAGTGGTGTGATACCACTGTTAGCGCTGAGTGTATCTTCACAGAGTCTCAGTTGCGCCGTTTCACTCGGCATTACTTTGCTCAGTGTCCTTGGTACTTAGAGCTTTAGCATTCAACTCCAAATCCAGGTGACGAAGTGGAGCTCCGGGAGTCATGTGATGCCTTGGCAACACATTCTGAAGCGGGTCCAGCTTTGCAAGCTCCAGCTCCATTCCAGATTGAGCCTGACCTTGAGCTCTCTGAAAAGGCCATTGAGAGAGCAATACAAAAGGCAGCCAGAGGAGTAAAGCGAGAAGCGGCTCGGTTGGAGAAGGAGACTGCAAGGAAGGAGAGGAAAAAGACTCGAGTAAGGAACTAGGAATTGGCAGCTCTGGTGGCGAAGGAGGGGCCCGAGAAATTGTTGTCTGCCGTGGGTCTTGGATCGTTCTCACAACCGGCACCCGTAGTGACAACATTTGGCGCTTCTTTATCCGCCAACAGCCGCCCAGGAGCATTCGTTGCCAAATCAACGCATATCATCTATTCGATTCCTGTAGTGGAGCAGACAGAGTCCATTGTAGCTATTGAGGTAATCAATACCAGCGCCTACGGCCCTACTTTATCTTTATTGATTATGATTCAATTACAGCTGAGGATGACGTTCCGCCAGTTTGGAGGGATGTAGCACAGTGGTTGATGGGCTATGGCGGATCAACATGAAGGGGGAGTTGACTGAGGATGATTTGGCGGATATGTTCATATTTGAGGTCCCGGAGGACTTGCCAGTTCCAGGCATTCAGGGTGGTACTGTGATTCCACCATGGACTACACTACCTACAGTGTCGACCCCCAAGGGTCTCGGAGAATTATTGTGGATTCCGTTTAACTTCGAGTTGGCAGAATCGTTTCTTCGAGATGGAGGAGCTATCATCGTGTTCTATCCAGATTCCATGTTCATTTCAAATAAACTGGTTTCCTAGGCTCAGTGGTCGGGATTCGACGAAGAGGCGAAGTGGTTTGCCATCAATGGATTTTCCCTCTTCTCTGATGGTCGCCCTGGCCGCGTACAGAAGACTTTCATGGTCAAGTGCTTCGTTCCGAAGAGGGATCCTCCAATTCCATTTGTCTTCAATGACAGAGTGGAGCTTCTGGCGGATGGGATTGAGCTTTCTTCAGACAGTCATCTGACCATCTACATTACTCAGGAGTCACTGACAATGAGGGCCTCCACCGGGATGCCATGGCGAGGAGCCAGAGAGAAGTCGCAGAATCTATTGGAGGCTCTGATTGATCTTTGCACCAAGGAGGATGAGATCATCATGGACCTCACCGCATCCACTGATATATTCATTTCATTTCTACATTTTGTTTTTTGATTATTCAACCATGATTCTAATTTATTACTGTTTGTATTCCACACCTTTTCCATGTGCATCTATCAAGGCTTGCAAAGGCCTTTAGCGTCATATTCTTGTCTTGGAGGCAGACAAGGACTTGGTAGACGAGGTGCTTCGACCCATCATTCCACAGACGATGGAGGTCGATTCTGCAATTGTTGAGCCCATGGAGCAGATATCTCAAGCACCCTTTGGAGCTTGGTGATGACGAACTAGAGATTAAGACTGCGCCTATGAGAACTTGTAAGTAAGTTCTCTTCATTCATTTGTTGTTTTCATTGTCTTATTCTATCATTCTTTTTTTCTAATGTAAATGAGTTGCAGACGGTTCTCGACATCGTTGATGGCTTCTCTATCAACACCTCCCGTTGGAGTGTTGGCTCGCTTGGCAAGAAAGGTTGTCAGTCCGGAGCAGCCGCATATTTTGCCTGAGTATGCTGAAGCTGCTGCCATTGCATCCGTAGCGCAGCCGTTGCCTCCACGACGTCCTCCGATTGCTTGATCCGGCTCCGAAGTGAGCGTTTTTGTAGATGACGAGGCTGAGGAGGCTAGTACTGATTCTGATAGTGGTTCTGATAGCAGTATGTCGTTTATCCATCAGGGCAGTGACGATGAGTTCAGTAGTGAAGAGTAGTGATTCCTCTATTTTGTATGCCGTATTGACTTGATATGAGGCTTTGGATTTATGGATATATATCACCCTTGCATGTCTTATTTGATTATTTGTTTCATCCACATAAATGTTTGTACTCTAGTTAGATAATCTAATAGCTATTGGATTATCATTCACGGATTGATACTTAATCAATTTTTATAATGTGTCTTTGAATTTAGAACTATACAATTATCAAATCATGAATAGTATACAATGTTTCGAATATTTTTAGATGGTCCATCACAATCATTCTCTCCATTAACCACCCTAAACCTTCGTATATAAATTACCTTTAACCTAAACACTCATTAGAATAGTACTACATATTTGACTTAATTAGAATAGTAATACACATTCAAGAGAATTCCTCTACTGCAAGTCGTAGAGGTTTTCAAGCAAAGCTTATCCATGGTCTTAAGATATTTTCAGTAAAAGAATTTTGATAGTTGAATAGATGTAGTTCATCTCCATATTTTTAAATCTATTGTATAAGAAAATAAAGGGATTATAGATGTACTTCTCCCCCATTAATCATATATGAAATCGTTATTATTTGGAACCGAAGTTTGCATTGTAATATATGTTTCATTGTATCTTATCCGTTTACTTTTGGATGTAAATTTTCCCCAAAATTCTAAAAATAGTTCCACGGCTATAGGTGCCTCTATTGAATAAACGATAACTTAAAGCAATTGCAAGTCAATAATTTCTCTTATGTTTATGTTTTTATTTTTATTTTTTGAAGCACAATCCACCTACACTCACAACAATAGGTGTTCTTTTTAATTTCACAACAAAAAGAATGGTAAAAATTCTCATGAATTCAGAGCCCCGCAAAACCTGACGTTGCCTGCAGCAAATGCAGTCCAAGAGAACGCCAACCTGGAGACATTTTGCACCATCATATCTAAAAAGAAGTAGCAAACTCTACAGAAAACTCTCATATAAGTTGCAAGTAGAAAGTCTAGAGCTTTCCGGATCATGACGTGTATGAGAATAAGCGAAAACCAAACAAAAGGTGCAGAAGTTACATGAATGCAGGCACAACGTCGGCATTGCCACACCCTCCGCCTCAGCCCCGCAAAACCTAACGTCGCCAACACCCTCCACCGCAACGACATTGCCCGCGTCCATCGCGCCTCCCCTGCACTCCTTCGCGAACGCGCCGTCCACCACCGAAGCCGCCACTTGGTGATGGTGCTTCGCGGTGGCCACCATCCCCGCCGCGCCGAACCCTTGTACCCACTACCAGCTGCTTGATCCGCCCCGCCCTCTCATGCCACCATCACCCCCGCCAATTCCACACCCTAGCGCTCTGCCTCACAATGCAGCCCCTCAAACAATGGCAAAATCGCAGCCCCCTCACAGATCATAACGACGCAATCCGAAACGACATCGAATTACGCGCTGCACAAAAGAAGGTGGAACGTGTTGCGGGGGAGAGCGAGAGTCAGATTAGTTAAGTTAGGGCGAGAGCTTGGAAGGATCGATCGCTTAAGCACCGTGCAGTCGAGGAATAGAGGGCGAGAGCGAGTGAATGAGCAAGTGAACGAAGAGGGGGTTTGGGTCAACACCCTGTCAATACCCTATCCACACATTCGGGATCCACATGGTTTGGGATCTACGGGGCGACGGAGACAGGGATCCATCCTCATCCAGTTCATCCCCTTGTTAGGTGCTGCGAACGCTTACGCCTGTCCCAACACATGCGCATAGTGACAACAAATAACAATACTGAGTTTTTACACGTCTGGTAATTGGCACAGAAACAATGATTCTCCGGTGATGCTACAGCGATATGATATTGAGTGAAAACACTGATATAGAAATCCGGGACACTCATTGGTTCCCTGAAGTACTACTTTAGAATCAGAGGCATTCGGAAAGTAACTCTCGTATGTGATTGGTTCTCATGAACCATGTAGTTGGGGAGTTGAGGCTCCCTGGGGTTCGCTTCCTAGGATACCACAACCTCAACTCCCCAAGTACATGGTTTGTAGTAGTGGCCTGCAATCAGTGATAGTAGTGTACGAGTTTTGCAGTGGATTCACCGTCGCCTTCTCGTGCGCTTAGTTGTCGTTCCTCGTTGCGAATTCGCCGCATTTCGCTGTGGAGATTTTCCGCAGGTTTCTTGGAGTTTGATTTGTGTTTGCGATAGCCATTGTTTGTAAACCTTTCGAGTCCGCAACCAGGATCGGTTTCTTTTGTTCAAGAGCACCCAACTGGAGTCCTGCAATCAGTGATAGTAGTGATAGGTAGCTCTTCCGGACTGGAAGTGCTCGTGAGAGCGTGAGTTGCAGAAGTTATGCAGTGGTCTCATCGTCGCCTTCTCGTGCGCTTCACTGTCGTTCCTCGTTGCGATTTCGCCGCATTTCGCCGGTTGTGGAGATTTTCTGCAGGTTTTTTCGGAAGAGTTACAATTTTGAAGTTTGATTTTGTGTTTTCGATAGTTAACTGTTTGAGTCCGCAACCAGGACCGGTTTCTTTTGTACATAAGCGCACAATTGGAGTCCTGCAATCAGTGATAGTAGTGTACGAGTTTTGCAGTGGATTCATCGTCGCCTTCTCGTGTGCTTAATTGTCGTTCTCGTTGCGTGTAGCCGCAATCCGGCTGTGGAGATTTTCTGCAGGTTTTTCGGAAGATTTACAGTTCTGGAGTTTACTTTGTGTTTGTGATAGCCAACTGTTTGTAAACCTTTTGATTCCGAAACCAGGATCGGTTTCTTTTGTACACGAGCACACAATTGGAGTCCTGCAATTAGTGAAAGTAATGTACGAGTCTGTAGAATCGGGACAATTGATGCTCTCAAACGGATGAAACAGGAAAATGGAAGCAATCGGATTACTATCATATTTTGTCTACAGGAAATGTGCAGTCATGAGCTTGTACATAATACGCAATAATCTTCACAAGAGTTGATGTGAAACCTGTTATTTATTCAAGTTAGCCGTATTAGGTTTATGTGCTCTTGTGTTTTTTCAATAGAAGGTTGGCTAACGACCGCCGTGTCTCCATGTTGGCCTTCGTCTGCAGATTATGTAACTGTGACAGCACTTGTGTGCAGATGAGGAAGCAGACTGCGTGATATTGCTCAACATTTATACCATTGCCAAAGAAAGCTCTGAAACCTAACGAACATTATACGTCTGTGTAGAAACAATGGAGGCTCCGCAGAATTGGAGTGATGATGAGACAATTAGAGGTTTCCATCTCTGCGCGTGCTCATGGAAGATCATATTTCATGGCGAAACCCTAACTTAGTTGTCATGCTCACCACCGCTTCTTCGTAGTTCGCA
The DNA here is from genome assembly GCA_963971425.1 of Bryoerythrophyllum caledonicum. NCBI lineage: Eukaryota > Viridiplantae > Streptophyta > Bryopsida > Pottiales > Pottiaceae > Bryoerythrophyllum > Bryoerythrophyllum caledonicum. Next base: position 1,877,384 of record OZ020523.1, read on the forward strand.
GACATCATGGCTGGCGTCAACTTCGTCCACGATGTAAAGTATATTTCAATGCCTCATGAGGGATCTCTTCTCATTGTGTAGTCAGTCTTTTTTGATGCTTTATCTGGATTTGCAGGAGGCTTTGGGAGAGGCACCGCGACGAAAATGGAGCGGCTCTCCTGCTTCCACTTCCAAGGATCCACGGTCTAGTAGCGCGAATCCAAGTTCCTCCGAGGTGATCTACTACACGGAGCGCCTCAAGGAGTACTACGGCAGGACCGACACCGACGTTACGTCTGCGATTTCAAGCGGGCAGAAGCGGAAGTATCTGGACCAGCTCAAAGACCGGCTCAGGATCGGAGAGAAGGAGCATGTCAGCAAGGCGGCAGCTATGGTGCCGTATGAGGAAGAGTTGAAGACGAAGGTGAATGCGCTGGGGGGGGGAGGGGTTGCTGAATCTGGTTGTGAGTATGGCCAAGAAGCTGGAGGAAGCGGGGAAGTCGAGTGAAATCCCTCGGTTGATCGATGCTGTGAGTTCTCTGTTTTTTTTTGTAGCTGTTTCACTGCTTGATCTGTTTTTCTGGATATGGCTGAAATCCCTTGGCTCCTTGATGTTGTGAATGGCCAGTCCCTCTTGTTTGTGTGAGTTTTCTATGGCTTGGTATGTGCTTGATCTATTTCAGTGGACTTGGCTGAAATTCCTTGATGCTGCGAGTGGCTGATTCCCTCTTGTTTGTGTTTGTTCTGTGGAATCGTCATGGCTTGATCTATTCCGCTGAATTATTGATCTTTGTGCACATGTATGTGCTGAGAAACCGCCTTTTGTGTCATGTGGTAGGCTTTGTCTGCATCTGTGGTAAAGTCAGCCATTGGACGTGACTTAACAGGCATTGATAAGCTTCTGAAAGATGGCTTCCTTGCATTTCTGATCAAAGTGAGGCAGCACTTGCCCAGGTTCCCACCTCAGGTGAGTAATATACAGACACTGGTGTATATGAAGTTGACTTACCTAGAACTATCAATCTTTTTTTGTTGAAGATGAGTGCAAGAGACCAAATGAAACCGGAACCGTAAACAAATGTGCCGGAGTCATAGAGTTTGATCTTTCTGACCCAATTTAGCAGGGGGTTATAAAACCCTCATCTGCAGGTGGTGAAGTTCAAGGGACTGACTTATGGTGCTGAGCTGGGGGATGCGAAGCAAGGGTTCGAAACAGTGGGTTCATTGGCAATGAAGTGCTTCTTTGCCTGCTTCTCTGAGAAGCAAAAAATGCATCATTTTACGATCCTGAACAACTGCTCTGGGTACTTAATGCCAGGAACATTGACTCTTGTTTGTGGACCTCCAGGCTGCGGTAAATCCCTTGCTATACATTGTACTTGAAAAAAACCACCAAAGTTTCCATAAGTTTCCCGTTCTGTAGACTACTCTTTCCTCACTCTATCTAGTCATTATAATATCAGTAGAAGAGCATGGTGGTCTTATCCTTCAACTCGGTCAATGGAAGAGCTTGGTGGACTCTTAACTTAAGTCAAACTAGTTTCAGCCGTCTTTGAGAGCAAAGAACGAGTTTCATGAGTATCAGCCGCCTCTCTCCTTTGAGCTGATATGAGATATCTTTAGAGGTATTTTGAATGAAGAAAGAGAGGAATCTTATTCAAAGTTCGGAAGGCTTAATAAATATCTGATAAATATATTTTTCTTTATTTCCTATCGATGGATTATGGACAGGGAAGAGCAGTTTACACAAAGCGTTGGCTGGGAGGCTTCATTTGGACAAGACAACCACCTTGCAAGGATCAGTGACTTATAACCACAAACCTCTTGACAAGATCCAAGCGCGGCGCCTTGCTGCTTTCATTGCACAGACCGACCGGCATCTGCCCTTGCTAACTGTGAGAGAAACTTGCGAGTTTGCAAACGCTTGCACGAGCCATTTTGCCAATAATCCGGAGTGGTTTGGTAAAAGCGCCAAACAGGTGACCATATCTCCTTATGCTTGATATGGTGCTTTCAATGGCTATATTCTTTCAATTCTGCCAGTTTTTAGCACCATTGGCACTTCGTGCAGATTTTTCTAGGTGCAAGACATGCTCTTCCGTGTAGATGCAATAGGAGATGTTAGCTTTATCACATGAATAGAGAATAGTAATGTAGTGGTCGAAGAGGGATAGCACAACTGGCAATGGGTGATAACCGTGAATACGGCCTCTTTAACTTTGCAACCTTCAATTCTGCAGTGCTGGTGAACCTTTCTTCCTATTTTTGTGATATCTGTGACATTTCTTGACCATTGGCGACTTCACAGATGGAGGCGTTGCAACAGGAAATTGGGGGCATCAACCTTCCTTTGGAACTGACTCTGCATCTGCTTGGTCTCCGAGGCGTGTGTGACACTGTAGTCGGCAATGCAGCGGTGCGTAGAGTTAGTGGAGGTGAACGTCACCGTGTAACAACAGCAGAAATGGTATCAGGTAATCTTTAGGCACTTGTAATCTTCAAAGATGTGTTTTGTCAACGTAGACTTCACATACTATGACATGAATTTGAAGCTTAAAGGTGAGATCATGTGTGTTGTCGACGTAATTATATGAGATTGCATTGTGTGTGTAGGAACATTTCTGGTATATCTTCTTGATGAAATCAGTACTGGGCTTGACAGCTCTGCTACTTACGACATAGTTTCTAGTTTCCGAACATGGCCAGGATCAGGCGCTATACATGCCTCTTCTCCCTTCTTCAGCCTTCTCCCGAAGTCTTCAACCTCTTCGACAGGTATTAATGCACGTGCCAACATATCTATATGTCTGCTGTGTTGCTAAATTGAGTACTCAAGATAGTTCCCAAGGTGTCCCATTTACTAGAGTTATTTGATTAGTCACCCAAATTTTCAATAAGATACCCCTCTTATTTTATATAAATCAGCTCTAAATAGTTCTCAAATCAGCTCAAGCAAGAGAAAGGCGGCTAATAGTCATCAGAGTTGATCTCATGCAAACTCTCTCTTCGCTTTCACAGACGCCTTTGACTAGAGTTTAGAAAACACCAAACTCTTCCATATTCAGATGAAGGATCAGACCACCAAGCTCTTCGACTGTTGATAAACAACATTTAGAGTGAGGAATAAGAAGTCTAAAGAGGGGGTATCATATTCAAACTTTGAGTGACTTATAAATAACCTGCTACAATTTGAAGTTGTCTTCCTATTTTCTGACCCTGGCTTCAATTATTCTGCAGGATAATCGTGATGCACGAGGGTCGTTTAATCTATCAAGGACCACGTAACGATGTCTTGATATATTTCAAGAACCTTGGATACGCGAAACCCGACCATGTTGATGTGGCTGATTTTCTTCAAGAGATATCCACGGAAGATGGTGCTGGATACGTCATTCCTGGCAAACACCACTTGTCAGTGGATAGCTTTGTCAGTGCTTACATGGCATCCGACATGTACGAAGACATTGTCCGCATTCTCGATAACAATCAGGTAAAACAAATTTAGTCTATTTCAATGCTCACCATGCTTCCTGTAATTTATTCCAATAATATTTATTAAGATTTATTCGTTTTAAATAAACAATTGATCCCATCAATATTAAGGATCCTAATGTTAAGGTTCATCAATGTATCGCTTCCTGTGATCATCAGTCTCAGAGGTAAAGTCTCAACGTGTCTAGAAATAAGCAAATCGTTCATAGTAAGTAGTCTTTGTGTAGGTGCCGAAACTAATTGCCATTCCCACTGTAATATTTTGTTCCTTGACAACCTAGATAGGATACTGAGGAGCTGTGGTTGGAAGCCAAAAAGCCATTAGGTTTGAAGATCACGGATGTCGAGTCAACAGGTGAAGCTTTCAATTTCGGTGTCTGTAATTAATAGCTTTCCGAATCAAATATAAATTGGATAGAGTTCAATTCATTATTGATTGGCAGTTTCTTGTAGCTTTGGCAGTTTTGGAAGCCCTTCCTAAACATAAATATGCCTCAAAAAATATCAAAAGTAAAGAATACCTCCAGTTGGAAATATTTTTCAATGAATTTTGATTTGGGTGCATATTAGGTGGACATAAAGTGGTGGTGATTGAGGAAGTGGAATCCTCAGGAACAGCCACAGTTGTTGATATTCAGCAGACCTCACAAGTGAAGGCCGGAGACAGAATCACAGCCATTGGAATCAACCAGGAAAGCCTCGAGTATGTTACTTCGCCAGGGACTGATGCTGACATCATCGTGGACAAAGTGCAGAGGGCTCAAGATAACGTCCGCTTACAGCTTAAGCGACCTCTTGAAAAGGTTTAAACGTTCATGTTAGATATCTCGCATCAAAAGAGAAATTTACTGATCGATTGGGAAGATAGCGCAAGTGGAAGTGTGGAAATTTCCAATATGTGTAACGAGTAATTTCATGATGTGACTAAAACTGAAATTTTTGTCTCAACAGGTACCTGCAGAAACTATCAAGATCTTTGAAAAAGAGTATGTGCAGGACTGGCGGACATCCACCGTGATAGTCATGCGAAGGCAGTTCCTTTTGTTACTGAAAAGTAGGAGCTTCTTATATGCTCGTATGCTACAGGTACATATATTAACCTCTTTCCAGGTTAAATTCTAAACTTTTTTAATACTGTATGCACGTCCGTGAATTACAAGATATTTTGACCTAGACCAACTGATTTTGATATCTGTATTGTGCAAGTAACAGCTTCTCATTTTAGGAAGTTTTACTGGGACGTTGTTTTATCAAATTCCTGATTCGAAGCTCCGGGCTGACATGGATTCCGGAAATCTCTTTCTTTCATTGCTGTGAAGACTTTGTCACTCAACACAGTTTCTCAGATCCCTGTTCAATTGGACGAGCGAGCAGTTAAGTATCAAACTCTCCATTAATATTAATGCTCTCAATTATTAATATCCTTCCAGCATGAGAAGTTAGTTTTTGAATGTCAACTGACAGATTTTTAGAAATCATCTTATTGATAGGTTGGCAAAAGATATTTTGGCATATAGAAATCTTTGTTATCCTAACTGATAGGTTGGCCATATGATAAATCGAGGCATTCAGTTTCAACCAGTTAGTTGTCTTTCTGTCCAGGTATTTGAGAAGCAGTATGCAGCAAGGTTTTTCCGGCCTTATGCGTATGTTCTTGCATGTACTATAAGTCAAGTCCCTTTGACAATTATAGAGGTAACAATGCTAGCACTATTTTTGAGAATCTCACTGCTTTCATGGACACGTAGTTATTTTTAAGAAAATTTTGGTAATTAATTCTGTGTGGCTAATTCGCTGCAGATGATCATTTACACACCTCTAATATACTGGTTGACTGGGTTGACACCCTCCAGCCATGGTGCTCATTACATCTTGTATACGATTGTCGTCTTCATGTGCGCAATCACATTTGCGATGATCACAAGGCTCTTAGCTTCTTTTTGCAATACGAAAGAGGCAGCAAGTGGTTCAGCAGGTGCCCAATCATGATATCCAACATAAATATTGAAATTGATATTCTACACCTAGTAATGCCCATTTTACCCAGATTTGTTTCCCGTTTGTATGAGTCTGTCTTAAGCACTTGTTCTTATAACATTTTATTTGGGAGGTCTTTGTATCATATTTTTCCTTCTCTTTTCTGGATTTCTGATTGTCAGGAGCAAAGTTCCTGACTGGTGGATCTGGGTATACAACATCAGCCCTCTGCAGTGGGCTATCACAGCCATAGTCTGCAACGAGTTTCTCTCTGACAGATACAGCCAAGTAAGTGAAATCCCAGAACCAAGATTAATTGCCTGTTGGAATCAATAGAGAGCATAAAAGAGTGATTCTGTTGTCAATCTACCATTAATTTTTGTTCTACGGTGCATCATACTCTTGGGGAAGAGTTGAATTGTTTCATGTAAAAGTATGGACTTCAATGCTTGAATTGATGTGATGTTTTGCTCCGTGCCTGGATGTGGTTTGTTGATAGACCTGCAGTGACTCTATCACTTATTGCGTTGGAAAGAGTGATATGAGCGTTGGACAGGCGTATTTGGACCTTTACAGCTTCCCAACCACTACTCTTCGTGGTTACTGGGTTCCTGTGATTGTTCTGTGATGCTACTACTGTATTCTGACTGTATTTTGCTTCCTGTCAACCACTTACGTGCGCCATGATGAGGTGAGTAGATCAGCCTCCTTTGTCATGACATTTATGAATTATATTTTAGAGTTATTTGTTAAGTTACCCAGAGACAATAAGACACCCCTCTTCTTACCTCAAAGAATCGAAGAAAGAGTAGGTTACCACTACACGCCCACTCATTCCTCACTCTTGATAGCTATTGGATCCATGGAAGAGCTTGGTGGTGTCTCGACGAAAATCCTTAAATTAAGTAGGGAAGAGCTTGATGGTTTCTAAACTCAAGTTGGAACTAGCTATATTCGTCTTTTTGAGGATGAAGAAGAGGTCATTCTTTTCCATGAATCTTAGCCGCCCTTTTCGTTTTGGGCTGATTATAGATATTTAGAGCTAGGCGTAGAATAAACAAATGGAACATCCTTCTAGTCCAGTAAAATAATATTTGATTGCTGTAAAGATAGGGGAGTTATTGATTCTCAGAGTTAACAGTAGAAAATATGGATGAAATTTGAAGGTGAAATTGCCTTCAGTTGCTCGCTTATTACGAAACCAGCCTTCAAATGTACCGTCAAAACCTCCAGCATTATCCTATGATGTTTTTGATCCTTCTCTAAAAGCTCTAGGAAACAAGCGAAAGAAACCTAAAGAAGAACCTGACTCCACCATAACGTTTGTGCCAATGATCCTGTCCTTTCACCAAATAGTATACGAGGTACATGCTCTTTTTCTTCCAAAGAACGATATTCACGTTTCATTAGCTATATGGCTATATTTTTTATATCGGCAGTTTCCAGTATCATCGGCACTTTTATGCAAAAATTTCTAGATGCAAATTCCTTTCTGTTCTAAGGATAGGTTCTATTGTGTAGATGCAGCAGGGCTTTTTGATTCATCGCATGAGTAGCAATGAAAGTAACATAGTCCTCAAAGAGAAATGGCATAATTGGCAATGTGAAATCCACCAATTTACTAATATATTTTCAATTAGGGCCTGTTTTCTGATGCTCTCGGGTCTTGCTTTTATTTGTTCCTCTTCTTAGGTTGATATTCCAGGTATTCATGACCCTCGAGAGCTGCTCTCCCATGTTTCTGGATTCTCAAAACCGAAGACGATGACTGCTCTGATGGGCAGCAGTGGCGCTGGGAAAACCACCTTGTTAGACGTTTTAGCTGGGCGTAAAACAACAGGAAGGATATTTGGTGATGTTCTAGTCAATGGATATCCTAAAGTGCAAGAGACTTTTGCTCGGATTGCTGGGTGAGTCTGGTATCATAACGATTCATTTTATAAGCTCTTCATTCTCATAAATCAGCCAACAATCTTATGTAAAGCCCAAATGTTGCTTCTTTGACCCTCAACCCTGAAGACTTTGGGGTGTTATTGAGAAACTCGTTGCTGAGGCTGTTTTTGAGAAATCCCATCGTTGATCAGTAAATATTTACGTTTTTAATGCTATGGTGTTTCGTGCAAATACTCTCAAAGACTGCTAAAAATACTTTGACTTCCGTTTAGAGACTCTTTCATTGACTTTATTGAAGGGCAGACCAGCCAGCTCTTCAATTGTCTAGTAATCATTTAGAGTGAGGAAAAGAGGGGCATCTTATCGAAACGTTGGACGACTCTACAAATAACTTTATTATCTGTGCAGTCTTCTAACGTTTTGTGGACAGGTATGTGGAACAGAATGATATTCATACTCCCTTTATCACCGTTCGGGAGTCTCTGGAGTTCAGTGGTTCACTTCGCCTTCCAAGAGGCACTTCTGCAGGTCCTCGTCAAAAGTTCATCGAGGAGGTACTAGATTTTTTGACTTCTTAATTATGATATATTGGCAGTTCTTGGTACCATTGGCAAACTTCCTGACGGAATAAGAAGTGCAATTCAAATATTCCAAAAAACATTATATCAATTTTGTATTAAATAAATACGCTCTAATGTGTAGATGCGTGTAGATTTTTCCTATGATTAGAGGTCATACGAATACATTGATTTGTCAAAAGAGAGACAGCGTATTTGGCAATATGAAAGCTGCTTCTAATTGCAGATCACCTCTGTCGCATGTATTCTCTTTGGATTTGTCTCAGGAATGAACTCATTTCTTATCCAGGTTATGAAACTACTGGAGCTCAATGAGATAGAGGACAAGCTAGTGGGTTCAATTGGAGATGGCGGCCTTTCAGTGGAAGAAGCAAAGCGCCTCACAATCGGAGTTGAACTTGTAAGTAAGCTGCCAGTTTCAGATTATTTATCAAAGCTGCAGAACCCATGCATTTGGCGTGATTATGATCTATAAAAATAATTCAATTTTTTTTTACACAAATGAAGAGGTTAATTGATGAAATTTCTTGGAGCGTCTTGCAGGTGGCAAATCCAAGTATTCTGTTTCTGGACGAACCAACAAGTGGGTTGGACAGTCGAGCTGCTCAGATTGTCATGCGAAGTGTGACAAATATTGTCAATTCAGGGCGAAGCGTGATTTGCACCATCCATCAACCAAGTCGAAGACTGTTTCTGTACTTCAGCCACCTGATGCTGTTGAAACGAGGTGGTGAGATTGCTTATTTTGGACCTATTGGAGAGCAAGCCAAGAGTGTATCTGTTTCATGTATCTGTTTCAACCATTTAATGATGACGGATTTGCTGCAGTGGAAGAGTTGGAAGCTTTTAAATATGGAAAAGGCAACCTTGGAAAAGAGCCCATCATTAAAGGATACGGTGCATCATACTGGGTGCTGGGCATGGTTGTGATTTTTCGCCAGTTTAGAACATATTGGCGGAATATTTCTTACAGGTTCATCATCTTTTCCATTCTCTGTGACCTAAAATACGTGAACAGATTTCTTTGCATGATCAGAATTTTAAGTCTCCATACATAAACATCAGCATTTACTGAGACAGAACATGTTCTAGTTGAGACACAACCTGCAATAGACTTCATATTATATCAGCATAACAGAAGTTAAGAATTTGTAACCTACTTCCAGAATTTCTCAACACTCAACCTCTTGTGTATATGCTCATCTTGAAAATTGTTTGCATGCAGTTTTGGGAGGATAATGTTGATGATTATTTTTGGCTTAATCTTGGGTAGCACCTTTTATCAGGTTTGAATACATAACTTAGTCAATCACGTACATGAACTTAATTAGTGCTGCTTAAGGTTACAGGAATATGTGGAGTTATATTTTTCCAGATATTTCGTCTTTATGGCTTCAAGTTCTTATGATTGGATCACTCACTTAGCGTACGTTTCTCTGTTTTGGGCAGATCGATTACACTAATACTGCGGGCGTGGTTTCTCGGATGGGGCTCATATATTTATCTGTCGTTATGGTAGCTGTTTCAAACGCAAACAACGTCATCCCCCAGGTAACACAAATTTCTATTGTACAGTACTACATCAGTATCTTCTGCGCCATCACTCCAAAATTATGCTCTCTTGATTATGTACATGAGTGATCACTTACACTCACTGCAGTTGGCCAGATCTGGAAGACCTTACATTCAGCCGAACGGAACAATTAAATATCGACATTTTTTCACATTAAATTTGGGAAGATTCGTTTACTACTTGAAGAATAATCATGTGGTGGTTGTTGCTCATCAGGTCAACGCTGAGCGTGTGGTTTATTATCGAGAAAGAGCATCTCCTGGACGATAGCTGAGGTATAATTCATCAGTACTTCCGCCATTGACCATGAAGTTTTCTAAAATATTACAAGTCTGCAGATTAAAAAAATAGTGGTAAGCCTGGGAATTGTCTATGAAACGAATTAGTGTAGCGGTGAAACACAAATCAGAGGAATTCCATTTTCAAAACGAACAATATAAGTACATAAATTAGTGAGCTTTCACGAAGTATTCATTTTCTATGTGGTCCCAGCAATTATGCTACTGAGCATGCAGCGGCATGCAGGCTAAAAATGTGGTAGTCTAGACCCCCGATTCCCTCACTCCCATACTATTAGACCATGGTTGTTGGCTCCGCCAAATGGTTCATAGAGTCACGCATGCAGAACGATCATTCCTATGCACCATCTCTGTGAATATGTGTAGGAATAGAAAATTTGCAACCAGCTAGAATGGAGGAAGCAGGTAATATTCACTATTCATGAGCTCTTTCTTGATGCTCTCCCATGCCTATGTTTGTGCTCCCCCACTCACTTCTAGATAGATGCTTACTTATATGATTGGAGACAACTTTCTTACTCATGCATAGACTCCATGAGCAGGTTAAATGGTTTTCAGAGCTTTTAATTTACCAGAGATCACGTACTGAACTTCATGCGCCCTTTGTCTCTATGATATGATTCCAATACTTAAGATACCTTTTGAAGAACTGTGATACATCAGGTAAAAGTATATAGTAAAGGTTGTCATATACCGACCATCGGAAACTGGAACTGAGGAGTTTTTTGTTGTTGTTTAACTGTTTGCAGATTCCATATCTCTGTCTCTCAACACTGATATTCTGCTCGATATGTTTCCCAATGAGTGGAATTGCCGCAGATTCTCCGAGACACTTTTTTGAGTTCTGGTTTGTGTTTTGCGAATATGCGGCCTGCATCACACTCTTCGGCATTTTCCTGGCAATGATGACTCCAAATGCGCAGGTAATTGAGTCTATGAACTCAGCCTAATTACATTCAAGCATATGGACATCTGAGTCAGTACCAGCTCCTTGCACAGAATGCTCTACAAATATTTGAGGTTGAATCAATGATGCTAACAATCAAACCAGATGAGATCAGTCACTGGGAGAAGCAACGAGATGCTAGCCTTGATCACCTAGTATGTCACCTTCTTCTCTGCCTCATTCATGTTAATGATTGAAACACATATCTTGATTGTTTCACCCACTTAATTAGAGCACATGTTGAAAAGGTAGAATGGATAAATTGACAAATAACTCTGGTGCGAAGTAGGATCCCACAGTTGACCCCTGAACCGTTTGTGTTTTTACAGGTTGCAACTATCATCATTCCCAGCATCATCAACCTTTGGTAAGTTTCTAACACCATAAGACGGTTATGGTGATTGAGGATGGCATGTTGGTCTATTGGTATAACTCCTCCGAGGGCAACCCTCTTGGCATGGCTCATCATGGAGAACAGCATGTCCCTGGACTACGAGGCTTGGCATAAGAACATGGGGCTGCTGGCGCTCTTCATTTGTGCGTTTACGGTGGCCATGGTGGTTGCTCTCCGCTTCATGAAATATAATGTAAGGTAAACAGACAGTTTTAAATGACTGAAGTGCGTGGGTTGCTCTTTTGTAACAACTTTGTGGGGTATTCCATCAATTGAGGTAACTTTGATGGTGGTTGCGATTTACATGTCCCTTGGTAAAAACACCATTTTAGTTTCAGAGACTCTTCAAGCTCTTCACAATCTAGTAACTATTAAAAATGAGGGAATAGTAGCATTTAAATTTTTTTAAAAGGGGTATCTCTAATGATTTGATCATGTATGTATTGATATATACATATCCAAGACAATAGTAAAAATTGGCATTATTATCATTCGTGGGCCATCATGTGTTTATTCCACTTCACACACGCAAACATGAAAGAAGATTACCACTATCAAATTGATACAATTGGTTAGAAGAATTGGTCAACAGTATAATAAAGGCTACAAAAATCAATATCTATAATAGAATTCGATGAGGCTCTAGGTGAGGCTCTCGAGTGAGGCTCTCGGGTGAGGCAACACTCACACTTCAACTGAACTTAAGAAAGATAAAGCTAGAACTAAAGTTTTGGCTAGTCAGAATTGGAATAGAAAGTCATTAATAAGCGTGTCGCCGCCGTTGGTACAACGGGTATATATACTAGTATGTTATAATATCAAAGTTGGTGGTGTAACCTCAATTGTCTTTAGTCTTTGCGTGCTATCCTTATGACTTCCCCTTACAGGTCCACACTGTAAGGTTAATCCCTAGGTAACCAAACCAAAAACCATAATTTACACCTATAAAATTGAGGTATATCCAACCCACTTTCATTCGAGTACCACCCATTCAGCTCCGAATGGAGGTTTGCTATTCGTCAGGACCCCTTACTTTTGGTTGGCTCCTATGGAGGTATATATTGGTGGCCATCATCTAAAAATGGCAAATACACTTTCAAAATTCATAACTTATTTGAATTTAAACCTCAAAATATGAAATTACTTGGATTGAAATTGTAATTCTATTGGCTATTACTAAAAACCATTGCGTTATTATAGTTCTCTCTATATGAGCACATTGTTTGACTTATTAGTTCCAGAGGCTATACCTTATACCAAATTTCACCCAATGTTTGCATTCAAATGGCCATAATCAACTTTCACATAATTCTTCAACCAAAGTAGGGCAACCTAAAAGCAACCATGAATCCAATATGACCAACTTCTTCATCCTTCCTAGATTTTAGGGTGGAGATGTAGGTTGTCATTACACCACTAATGAATCCATCAGTCTATGCATGAGTGATATAAAAGTAACCTACAATGCCTCCCTAAAATCTATAAAAGTATAGAATTTGGCAATAATAGATTAGTGGTGGATTTTGGGGTATTCTACCTTACATCACCTTCAGATTTTATAAACAACTAAACACCATATTCATTATATTGGGAGATTGTGAGCCTCCCAATTTAATACGTATGTTGCTCTTGAGCTCTAAAATGTACCCACTATGCACATTCAGCTCGAGTCAAGCTGAATGTGCACTAGATCAAAATCATGGAAATCTCCCAATATAATGAATATGGTGTTAACTGTACTTCAAACTTCCAAAGTTATAACAAGAATAAAACCTCCAAATATAGCCTCTATTCCACCTCTCCGTAACATTTCAAGATTTTATTGTGCCGTCCAAAATCAATCTTGATTATGTGCATCCAATGAGCGTCCTAGTACTAAATTGTAACTTTCAATTACATGTGCAACAAATTCTATGGTAAAGGTATAAATGTGATTGATGGGTTCATGGATAGAGGAAGTTATTATCAAAGATTCTAATCCTCTATTTATAAGGGGTCACCGATATGATCTCCATGCAATTAAATTTATGCCAAATCCTTAGAACATCTTATTAATGTTTTGAATATAGAAATTTGGTCTGATTTGTAATCCAATTCAATATATTTTATTTGATTCAAGTATTGATTGAAGAGAAAATGATTTGTATTGGTTTTCAGTCATATGATGGTTGCAAAATTGGTAAGTTGGCACTGATGTACGTCATTGATATTTTACAGCCTTTGAAATAAAACTTGTGGTCATTGTGTGCATAAATTTCAGTCGATAGAAAGTCCGTGAGGAACTAAGGTTGGTTGCTCTTTAACCACCACTTTTAGCATTCTAGCATATGAACAATATTCCTAAGATAGTAAGTCCGGTTTTCTATTTATTTTTTAATGAGGGTCAACAAACATTACAACCCAAAAATGTTTTTATTTGAAATGATAAAAATTCTAAAATTGTAGAGTATTCAAAGTGACAAGGACACTATACCATGAAGTCTCTTTTTTATGCTTAACCCTTTGATGTAGAAGGCGCCATTGGCGGCCACAATATTCTACATGTATAAAGATGTATTTGAACATGATAAAGTTCAAATTTTGAAATGACCTCTGAAGAGATGTTAGTTCAAGAATTTTCAATCCAAGGATGTAAGTCTTGCTAAAATTAAATACATGTTTGTATGATACAAAGTGAAATATGGTCTTGTATATATGGTTCCCGACTGACATTCAAGGGTTCAAATCTAGGGCAGTCTTGAGCACTATGGTTGAGATCAAGTGCTTGGGTATTAGATTGTGTGCCCTTTCGCTCTAAGATGGTGGGTTATGCATGGACTGCATAAAAAGTATACAGACTATATAATTGCCAAATTAAACTAGCTATGAGTAATTTTTGCCGTAAGTGGAGCCTTAAATCCCAAGCAAATTAACATGCTCAACATCAAGCAACATGTTTGTTGTACAATATCTAAGGAAAAAGAAACATTCTTCTTTCCTCTTCTAATAATTGAAGCATTGTGACAAGTTTCATTTTCCATGTGCATATTTCCCCCTTCTTCATCAAAAATAGTGTATCCTCCAAAATTTTCAATTTTCACTACCTATGTGAGACTTTAGATACAAAAATATATTCAATGAGCCATTGATATTTATGCAACATTTCAATGAGGTTTAGGCCATAATCATAAAACATTAAAGTTGTATAATTTTATCTTATTTTTTATTCAAAACTTTAATTTTACCTTTTCCTCTTTGATTATGAGTTCTTTTGTTGTTTGGAAATAGTCAAGGAACTTTAAGGATCATTATAATTACTTAATTTGTTAGATAGCAAATGAAGACTTGGTCCTACAAGCTATTCGCATCTAGTAGGTGTAGATATAGGAAGAGGCCATGTTTTCAAAATCTCACTATCTACACCCGATTGAGCGTTGCACCAAGCCACAACCTTGGGTGGGTTTGGCCTCTTAATGGCATGAAGTCATTTTCTGGCCCTCTGAATTTGGAGGCTCTAGAGGTCTTTTTGGAGAATTTGGGGAACTTTGTCAAATTTGGGGCATGTAGCTCCAATTTATCCTTAGAGGCCCCTCCTTTGATCAAATAGCCCCTCCATCTCCAACATAAAAATAGGGGCGGGTTTTGTCCCTATCCTCCTCTCACCTCCCAAGCTTGTGGCTTTGTACAACGCTCTATTGGGGGTTTTTATCACGATCCACGTTTTCATAGCCTTTTCCAATGTAATGCACCTCTCCGATGCAATGCACCTCTCTGATGTAATGCACCTCTCTGATGTAATGCACCTCTATGATGTAATGCACCTCTCTAATGTAATGCACCTCTCCAATGTAATGCACCTCTCTCATGTAATGCACCTCTCTGATGTAATGCAAGTCTCCAATGTAAGGTAAGCCCCCGATAACTAGCCAAAACCCATAGCCAACACCTATAAAACTGGGGTAATTTCGACCTACTTTCATCCCATTACCTTTGCTTCAATTCAAAATGGAGGTTGCTATTTGTCAAGACTCCTTACTTTTGGTTGGTGGTTATGGGGGTACTCATTGGTGGCCACCAACTAAAAATCACAACACACTTTGAAAATTCATAACTAATTCAATTTTCATCGGAAAAATATGAAATTACTTGGGTTGTCATTGTTATTCTATTGGCTATTACTGAAAAATGAATGTAATAGTCTGTGCTCTTTCCATATATGCACATTGCTTAACCCCTAAATGCAAAAAGTCCCAAGGTGGGCTTCTAGTGATTTTGGGTAGCTTACATTGGTGTCAATTTAGATCAGGAATTTTTGAAGTTTTTATCATAGATGCATTTAAGTAATAGCCTTGCAAGGGAAAAAAAATCTTGAAACAAATACACCAAACTAAAGTTATTGAGGTTCAAAGTTTGAAATGGGAAGTGAGGGCTAGGCGGGCACGATACTGTAGAGCTTGAATAGAACCACTGTAAAGCTTAATAGTGCACTTTTTTTGTGGCAAGTAGCACTAAAGGAAAATTCTTGGCAACCTTCATTGTTTTTACTTAAAAACGCGTAGAAATGAAGGATTTCACTCTTTTTGAAAAATATTATTTTCTATCAAATAGAAGAGGGCATGTTAGTTCTTTCCATAGTTTGGATTTTAGATCCAATAAAAAAATTTCTACTTAAAAAATAAACTTGCTTTCCTATGTGGATGGCTACTTTTTGTACCCCTTGTCATTACAAGTTTTTTTTTTATTATTCTTAACACCTCCATTACTTGTGATTTATTGCGTGCAATGACCTAACACAAGGTAGAACATAGATCCATAAAATTAATGCAATGTGTAGTGGAAATGTATGCCAATATTTTGAGTCAAAATACGCTGACCCTATCCACGCAAGGAAAAAGAAAAACCACACTGCACTTTTCAAATGCATGTATTTTACAATCCGTGTGGTCAAAGTTTATGAAAATTTTTGAGTGTCACCTTGTAGCAGTTGACTCGAAGATCCTACAATTGAAAGTAGTAAGAATTTGTTTCAATCACTCTTGCAAGGTCACATCTTAGAAGGGCAATTTTGAAGTGTTTTTGGTGTTAGATTGTCAAGGAATTTTAGGGGTTAACCTCTTGGTTTGGGGGGTACCTTAATCCCTAAAGGCCCAAGTGTACCTAATGGGTATAAAATGGTACACTTTGACCACAATTATCTTTCAATCCGTAGAGTCAAAATTCACAAAATTTTGACCACACCATCTCATATGAATTTAGAAGAAGATCCTACGGTCACATTTTCAGGAAGTTCATCTTGACAGTTTTTAATCAACGAAGTAGAGATTCCTCTAAAATGGCTTGGGTCATTAGGGGTTAATGTACCTCTCCAATGTAAGCAACTAAGCATCTACCCAACTGTCTGTGTACAACTGTCTGCTCTGGACGCCATACCACCACAGTGAATATGCAAGGAAACATCCACTTTGTAACTACTGTACTTCATCAAAAACATTCCACGACATACCGATACATGAAAATTGTAACGGCAAAGTACTCGTACAATCCCAGAAAGCTCGCATCATTCCCAGCATGTGTAATAAAGTCACACTCATATCATGTCATGTACCCTACACTATGGTGGCTTTCGTACATAGTTAATTCAAAATGGGGAGTTGTCCAGAATTTTGGAAATTTCAAGAAATATTACAAGGGTGACACCCATACAATATCTAGATAATATCTGGCCCATATTCAGGTGATACCATGTGATAGACATTTGGCCCGAAACACCTGCTTCGTGAAAAGTAAATTTTTTGACAAAGAGGTGTCGAAAGATTCATTCTTCTTGTGTTTATCAAAAAGAAGTTAAGGAATGAACAGACATTTTACAGACAATGCAACAAACAAACTTTAGAAACAATGAATAAATAAATACAAATAACAGCCTATGTTTGAACTTTAGAACAAATAACCGACTCTAGTGTTTTGAATAAGGAAAGTGCTCATCCTTTATGTGTGTCAACATAGGAGAAAAAGAGAAAAGAGCAACGAAAAAAATGCACTAAGAAAATACCATATTTCCTATTTTCCTTCAACAACAGATCTGATTATGAGTCTAGCTGTCATTTCATCTATTTTAATTTGTGATAATTATATTTTAAGTTGCTTAAAATGACAGAAATCACATTCTCCGTGTGAAAGATCACTTGAAAATCATGAAAGTTCGGCGGTGCCATGTGCTCCCACCAAACATATGACGGTGGGGGTTTTGACAAATGGGTTGTTGTATTTTTGGTGGACTTGCGGCGGGGCTGCGATGCGTGACCAAGGGTGGTTGCGATCCAACAGCCGCGTGAATCAACGCCCATGTAGTTAGTCTCCATAGCAAAGTTCAATTCAACGTCGTTGTGATCCGCTTACACACTGCTGTGCAAAAATCACCGCATGAAGAGTGGAAATTTAGGGTTTAGAAAAATTAGGGCTTGATAGGGTCTGGTCTGTAAGGTGTCAAGAAAAGTATTCTAGGGTTAGATCAGATTGGTTGTGTCATTGAGCCTACTAACTCACTAATGTGCAGGGAGCACACGAACATTGCAGATCTCTGGTTGCCACGATCAGGGTTCGCAGACGCGGAGAGTCATCATTTATTCAAGAAGAGTACTCCGCGCCATTCACGGGGAGTTCCGGAGAAGCTGTATCTGGTAGTACGTCTAGGACAGACGATGTAACCAATCGCGTGTGAAACAAGGCAGCATCAACTTTCATTCATGGCGGAGCTACCTATCCCACCAACTTCCTGCATCCCAACAGCAAACACGATTTAGAGCCAGGCCTCTGATGGATCTTAGAAGGCACCTCAGCTCAGTTTTGCAGAAGCGTTAAAAGCTCACATCGCTCATGCTCCAGTCAAACCTTTGGCGCAAGAGGAGAGGAGGAAGGCGGAAGCTGTGCTCAAACACGAGCTTCCAGAGCCGGAAGTGGTTGCGGCATTAGCACACCTAGGGAGTCATGCCGAATTCAACCCATCAAAGGCAACATCCGGTGAGATCCTCCCCGAATCCCTGTTTTGTAGGGTCAGGTTTCTTGTTGTGTAAACAAGCGGCAATGTTTACTCTTGATGAGGATGAAGTGAAGAAAGAAATGGAGCATTTCCAACGTAACATTGTGATTGCGTATTCTGTGGGTGGTAAATCGAGGTGGGAACCGATCCCAGCTTGGCTAGAGAAACTATCAAGAGATGCCCAAGCTGAGTGCTCATTTGGTCGTAACCTGGGCAATGGTTTTTTTCAGATCGTCACCAAAGACGTTTGCGCCACACAACAGCTTCTCATGCTCACCCCCCACACTTCGCGGTGGGGAACGTGTATGCTGCAACCGTGGGTAGTTGGCTTCGACCGCAGCACTCCCGTTAAGGCGCAGATGCCGGTATGGATCACCATTAAGGCAGTACCAGATGAGATGTGCAGCAACATCCATGACATTGCTAGGTGCATTAGAAGGGTAGTGGGCAAGCATAGAGGCAATTGTCACTCGGCAGACCAGAAGTTTTGTGTCAACATAGACACCGCCAAACCTTTCGTCATGAATATCAATGTCATGAATCCAGTACTAGGTGAGCTGGTGTCATTAGGAGTGGACTACAACAATCTACCCAGACGATGTAGACACTGTCTGTCCACTTCTCACCTGATAAGGGACTGCCGTGCGCTACAAAACGCACATGGTAGACAAAGCTCAAGACAACAAGGAGTCGAAGCGCCCACAGTTGCACGGGTGAGGAACGTAGCAACAGAACTACAGAGGACCCGATCCCTCAGCACCGAGGAGAGCACATCGACGAGCAACCGAGTGTTGACATCCACAGAGAAGTCACAGTCGGAGGCCGAAGTACCCGATCACCAACCTACGCAAGAACAATTGCCGCCCCCGCCACGACCTAGAGTTCTACCACCACAGTTAGACGAAGCGCCGGCTCAGGTAACCACAGCCACATCAGATATAGCAGGCCAGGCAGGATCGAGGCAGGTCTAAGATACGATGGGCTCAAGGCAGGTCCAAGTTACGACGATCTCCAAAGACGTAGAAAGCCTCCAAGTCAGGGAGTTGAGGAGGAGCCTGGAAATACACATGTCGGCTGTAGGGGTGGTGAAAAAGTGGAACGATAAAGGCAGTAAACTAAAGTCCGACACTTTTGTTCGCCTGTCGTCCACATGAACACAAGAACAGGATCACGGCATGCAGCTAGGCGGAGGTTCAGAAGCCTCGCGATCGAAGAATCACACGACGGCTTCCTTAACCGACTCTAGACGACTAGTCCCGGCCCCGAGCCTTGCAAGAGTAGAGACAATGACACTCGCAATTGTCGGGTTCTTCGCCTCACCAATAGTGAATGTCGGTCCCCGACTGAACACTTCATGTGTCGACATTGACGGCTCAAACAGGAACACACGCACTACAGAACAAAGGAGTTTCTCATCACCAGGTATAGAGAGAAGAGGAAGACTCGAGGCAAACAGGGAAGGAGACCGACGAACTCAGCCTCGGCCCAACAGATTTACAAGGAGCACTGGAATTCTCTGGTGGACCAAACAAGAAAAGCCGAACCCTGGCCCCAACCATTCTAAGCTTTGTTTATAGACAATGGCTCCGCAACCAAGGGTGGGACAATGATTTGGAATTGGAATCCCCGAGCAAGACGCGGGTCTCAAGTTAGCTAGGCATGAATCTCCTCGAGAATCAACAGGTGAACCAACTACATGCTCATCCGTACAAGGTAGTCAGATTCAGCCTAGCGTTCAACACCAGCAAAGGTCTGCATACCTCATTCACTCCTCCTCCTCCCCGTTCATGAAAGTAACTGTTGTGGCTCATAATGTCCGAGGAATGAACGAAGGAACGAAAAGAGACACTATTAGAGGTTACTACTCTAGGATGCTAGGGAAAATAGATATAATCTGCTTCCAAGAAACTAAGTTAAGAGGCAACAAGTATCAAGCGTTAGCTAGCCTTTTCTGGCACGGAGCTTGCTTCATAGGTCAGAAAGCCTCGGCGGCGTACAACAACGTAGGTGACGAAGAAGGAGCCGGGAGTGGCGGGACTGGGATGTGGGTGTCCCCCAAGCTCTCACACATGATCTACAGCCAAGGGCAAGCACAAGGAGGCAATGCACAGTGGGTAAGACTCAAAGGTCCTCCGGGGGGCGAGCTAGCAGTTCTAAATGTGTATTGCCCTCATACCTCAGCAGAGCGGTGCATTCTCTAGAGAGATTTGCTTCAATCATTGCCACGAGACTATAGGTGGATACTGACAGGAGATTGGAACTTTGTAGAAACAAAGGAAGATAAATCTAACATGTATGAATCATATAGATGAGTTGAGGAGAAACAACTTTTTCAAGAACTAAAAGGCGTCCTTGCGGTGGAAGATGCTTTCCCGGAAAGGAGCCGAATTTGCTTCTCGTGGAATAGCAAAAGACGAGATGGTCAAAGAATCCTGGCGAGACTAGACCGAACCTACTCTTTCATGGAGGCGTGTCCACACACAAACAAGGACACGTTATCGGATCATCTCCCGGTGTGGAGGGAGATATTGCTGGAACCGAGTCGACAACGCAAATCACTATATGTTATGAACGCCTCTCTACTGAAGCATCCCGAGGCGCAATATGGTATACACCAAACCTAGAGGAGGTTTGCACACCTACCTTTTTGCGGTAAACTCAGGAGAGTGGTCCGCTTCTTTAAGCGGTTCTGTGTGGAAAAGGCAGAAGAAAGCACGAGAAAGGAGGCTTGGGCGAGCAAGGAGGTGGAGAATGCTCACGCACAGCTTCAAAGCGATGCGGAAAATCGAACAGCCACAACACAATTAGACGAATTTGTTGCCCGTCTTCAAGCTCTAGAGCTAAAGAAGGCAGCTGGAGCAAGACTGAGAAGTCGTCTGAAGTGGCTACCAGTAGGGGATAAGAGCTCCCGCGAGTTCTTCAACTCCCACAGAGCTCGCTCTTCAACTTCGATCATCTCGGAGCTGGAAAATGAGGACGGACATGTGGAGTCATCTAGTATCGGCTTGGAGAAGGTCTGCCAGCAATTCTACCAATGCCTCTATAAGGCGCGCACCTCTACTACGGCAACAGAGGGGGCAGTGCATACAACTTTGGAATACCTCAACAACAGACTCGACGATCGGATGAAAGGCCCACTAAGCGCGCCTATAACTGAGGACGAACTGAAGCAGCCTTGAGAGAGATGCGACCTAGGAAGTCCCCAAGCCCAGACGGTGTGGGCGTAGAGTTTTACACTACCTACTGGGATCTCATTGGCATAGACTTCACCAATATGATCCAGTCCAGCATCAACGCCGGCAAACTACCGAATGGCATGACACACGGCCTACTTGCGCTACTGCACAAGGGGGGAGAACGCCAACACTTATCAAATTGGAGACCGATCTCTCTTTTGAACACCACTTAGAAGATTTTTGCCAAAGCTTTACATACTGGACAATCTGCTGCTCACACATGAAACCATGGCATGGGCAGAATAATTTAGTCAACCTCTCCTCTTCCTCAAACTCGACTTCACCAAAGCCTACGACATGGTGGACTGAGGATGCTTATACATGATTATGGGCACGCTTGGCTTCCCCGAAGCATTCATTAGAATGGTCAGGATTCTCCTTTTTGACGCCACTTCGGCAGTCAAGGTGAATGGCAGCCCCGACTTGACATTTAGTATTGAGAGAGGTGTTCGCCAAGGCTGCCCTTTGGCCCCGAACCTCTTCATTATCGTGGCTGAGGCATTAAACTCCATGGGCAAAATTGAATTGTGCAAAGGGCGAGTGGAAGGCATCAAACTCCCCCCATCCAGCCGGCAACAAATACTGGCGCAGTACGCAGATGACACCTTGTTTACATTTCTTGCGAAAGAAGAACCGATGCATTTCTTGATCGAGCTGTCAGACAAGTTTTGTCTGGCAACAGGTTTGGTCATCAACTCGAACAAGTCGTGCGGCTATTTGCAGGACTGGGGAGGTTTGGGAAGACCGCTTTGGGCTGATCGGCTGGGCATTACCTGGATAGGAATCGACGATATCAACAAACTTCTCGGCGCCCCATTTGGCATGATGACAAAATGGGTAGTAAAGGCGTTGGAACCAGGGGACTCAAACCTCCATCACATCCTCAGATTTTGACTGGAGTCGGCCCAGCCCTTCTCCAAAGGCAGGTGGGAAGCTAGCTTGGAGTTCTTCACGCTCCTCAAGCACCAAGCTAAGAAGGGCTCCCATGTTTGGAATAGAGTTTCCACTGCATGAAAGATCATGCTTCCAAACCTGAAGTACATTCCGCCGTCTACCCTCGAAGACCTTTTACGCAATAGTCTGTGGCTTTGCCCGGCAACACAGAACATTGGCCCGTGGTTCTCTCGCGCGCAAGCGTTGGAGCTTCACAAGAAAGGATTACAAATGTTCAAGGATATCTGGAATGGTGAGCAATTTTTCACCTTCGAAGAGATCTAGGCCGCGCACAACTTCGCCGCTATAGATAGAGGAGCCTGACACTCCCTTACTCTCCAAATTGGGAACACCTGGCGTAGGCTGCTCAACACCAATCACTCAAAGAGTACTCCTGGGGAGTGGATTGGACTATTCGAAGGAGAAGGAGCCCTGATCCCGAGTATGGTTTTGCAAGTCGGTGAAAGACTCCATACTGAGCTTGGCTGGCAACGTCTGGTGATCCCCATGAGCAAGGAAGCTTTTGTCGTTAGATCGGCTTCCCACTGCTTGCAAATTATTAGTTGGCCGGACCGCCTCGCGATGGCGACGAGACCACCTTGCTGGAGCGCCCAAGCGGAAGATTGGACTTCCAATCACTTTGGCTTGCTGCGACGTGTCAGGGTGGTGAAGGTGGTCAGAGGTACCAGGAAGTTGATTCTGTACCTGTTTTATGGGAGGTGTGATATGTTGTCATGGGACCCCGAGCGCTTCATGTGGGAGGTTGAGTACCCATTCATGGACTTCTCCGCTAAGCTTGGCCGCACGCGTCTGCGGAGCAGAAATCAAGTACCCTCGGTTGTTGTTAATAAATGGAGCGGGATCCGCCCGGCGGAGTATAAACTCAAATGGCTCAATATTTGGGATACAGAGAGGGTGCAGAAGGAAGCGGGGCTGATTTGGGCTATCTAGCACTAGGCCATTGCGGTGAATGTGTGGAGAGGAAAGTCCCAGGCTTCAATCGATCAAAATTGTCTTGTTTGCGAGTTGAGAACCCCGGAAACTGCACTGTACGGGTTCTAGGAGTGTGAGACGGCTAAGGCGATCTGGACGTGGGGTGCCAACTTGCTCACGCGTTTGATTCCGCGGAATGTCGTCATGCAGCACGGGTGGAGGTCCAGGAATAGCGCCGACATCATGAGGAGCCGTAGGTGGCGTCGGAGGAAAGGCGTCCCCAGACGGAAAAGCAACATGCTGGGCAATATGGCCCAGGAAGCCCCCCATCTTCGAGCGAGGACTCTGGCGGCTCCAGCAGAGAGGAGGACCCTGTCAATGTTAGCAGTAGCGTGGCTACGCAGAGGGATTCGGAGTGGCCGCATGGGCTCGTTTTGATGTGGAAGCAGGGGATCATTGGTCATAGGATCTCGAGAAGATTCACCCCGGTTAGTAGGTTATGGCTCTTTCTTAGAGGCATCATCTTGTGGCACCTGTGGAACGAAAGAAACGACGCTGTCTTTAACGAGAGGAAGTGGTCCAAGCAGAAGCTTAGAGCTAAAGTTTGGCCCAGTCTTGTAGACTGTGGGCCCGCGGCGTGGGCCAGGACGCAGTCTAGATGCACTCAAGCGCCTGAGAAGAGCATGATGTTTTCAAAGCGGTTCAAAGAGCTTTGGTGTTGCAACGACATTCTTGCCTCCTGGGTGGATAAGAAGCCTCACTGGCACTCGCTCCCTTGTTCTCTTGGTGTTGCCTCTAGATCTAACCCCCTTACTAACTTCTAACCTCGGCCTGGGCTCTCACCTGGCCTCGCCGGATCTGACGGGGTCTGCCCGGCCTTCTGTTTTCCCTTCCTTTTTCTTTGCAGTAAAGGCTCTCTTTACTTGTGTCAAAAAAAAAACAAAAAAAAAACATATGACGGTGGATTTTGTTTCAGGGTTATCTTCATTTTAGTTTAAAATACACAAAAGGATATATTCCTTTTTCTTGCCGTGTGAAAAGAATATGATCTAAATTTAGTATGTCAAGCTGTAAATAGTGATAAAGGCCTGAAAGACGGCAAAAGTCCGCTGCAAAAGTCCGTGGAAAGTCGGTGTATCTGAGAATCTTGTTCATCTCAATGAAACCATTCACTGACTCAAATGTAGTAGTATGAATGTGATGAAAATGAGAGTGGTTCAATTTACCTCTGTTTAAATTGATGAGAAAACCTTAAGTTTAGAAGTTAACTATTTTAACACATTTTTCAATCTAACAAATAAATTTGTTTTTCTCCCTCAAACCTTCAGGTGTGAATTTTGTTTTGTTTTGAATATGTTGCAAACAGGAATAGTAACAGGTACGCTCCTCCGCAGACAACTGATCTTATTAAGTATCACGGAAGTATCATCAACGAGCTGTCATGATGATCTCCCCCAGACTCCTCCACCATTTATACTAGCATTCATACCTGATGTACAGCTATCAACGGACGCTGCAAGGTTTGCATGACTTCTGTCTGTACGATTGATGAAGACGGTTTGAAGTCTGCACCAACTGCACCACCAAACTTTTGTCTGTTATCTAGATACGAAGACAGACTTCCACTCCAAAATGATCACATCTCACCTATTTCTGGAACAGAGTAGGCAGTAGAATGTGTTGGTAATTCCACTGAACCGCACTAACTTAGCTCACTAGTACAGGTTCCGACAGTCTAAAATTCGACGTGACTTCTTTAGTGAAGTAGCAGTATCTAAGGTGTTAAAAACAGTGTCTGTCTTGAGGTGATAGAGAAATTTGAGCAGTGGCACCTCTTCGACATGCCGAGATGCTGGCCGCGTCAACGGTAACTTGCAGTGCGGACCACGCTATCGTCTAAATATTCAAAATAGTACCCGAAGATGTGGGAACTCCAAGTTGATTGATTAACTTCTCCGAGCAGCTTCGTGTGTCTAACTTTGCATCCAAGGTGTTCGTGTCAGCGGAGTCTTCCTAGTTGGCAGTGATGCAGCAGGTTTTCATGGTGGCAGTGATGCAGCAGAGTTGTACCTAAGTTGATCACCAGGATCAGGTTCAGCCTGGTTAGATTGAATGATTTACGGCACATAGGTGATGATGTGATTCTAGGATGATTTGGAGCTCTCACCTGGATGCGGCGCTTGCATGAATTTTGATAGCACTAGTACACACATGAGCAGCTTCAAGCCGAGGTCATGTATCGTGCAAGATTGTAGATGAAACGTTTTTGTGTTTGATCATGTCTGAAGGTCTGTCTAGATCGGCGTTTGAGGAGATATATGATAGGAGGCATTCATCAGATAAGATCCAACCTTAGTCCTCAGGCTGGCATGAGTCATCTGCAACACGTTGAGTGGTGAACAAGTCGATCTTGTCAACTTTTACATCACCGCTCATTCTGCACCTACATAGAAATTGCACGCTTGAGTGGTTACATCATCGGCCCCTAGTGGGATCAAGCTTCAACTAGGTTTACGATCGCACCTGGCGAGACATGATGTAGGGATTCATCGACGATCGCGCCTCTACATCGACAGAGACGAGATGCAGCTGACATCTGCAAGTCAACGTTTGTGGCAGCTTCTTCATATCGCCGCTTTTGTAGCTTCATCGAAAGTGCACTCGCCGCTAATTCATCGCCCCCACCTCGAAGCGGCCCGCCCCCTCAGTGGAGTCAACGCGTCATCGCCCCCCATTTCGATCGGCGGTGCCTCCCACCGCGGTGCGGGCGAGATAGTGATCACGTGAATTCTGAGTTGGTTTTCCCAGTCACGTGCTACAGTTCTCGGTGCCATGAGCACTGTTCCTATCAACTTGCTGCCGGTGCGGTGCGCCGTCAACCCGAGCTCCATACTTGCTCCATACAGTTCTGAGGTACGCACGACCAGCCCATGATGCTTGTCGTGGTTGCGACGAACATGAGCTTTCCCAAATTAGCAAGTATAAGAAAATTAGACGATTTCGTTTTTTAGTATATTCTGTCCGTCTAGCTGTACTGTCGCTGTGCCAGTTTAAATGACCTGTACTGTCAGTGTAGTCGGTAGGACAGGCAGTTAGTTGCGGGAGCTTTGATTCGATCTAATTTGATAGTATGGAAGCTCTGATTGCACCGGCACTGTCAGGATTCTTGCCCCCCCTTGCCGCCGTTTCGAGGAATTATGAAGTACGTGAGAGCAGCGCCGTCTTCTACTGGATGGTGCGTTTGAGAATGTTTTTTTAGGAGTTGTTGCGAATCTGCGGTCACAAGTTCGCAGTCACCTCTACAACATGTCTGTAAGTACCACAGTCTCAGCGTGTTCTCTTCGTTTAGGGTTTGCATCTTCTTTGCAAGTAGGGTTCCACATCGTCAACCGAGAAATGGGGCTTTTGGGAACCCTTGTGTGGAATATTGGAAGCGTTGGTAAATTGACCTAATCCTCGTGAACATGTGTTCCGTTGGAAACCCGGATGTGAAGTCAAATCACATGCTTTAGTCAAAGCACGCCGCCGCAAATTTTCAGCAGGAGAATTTTCCCCCCAGAGCTTTACCGACAATTTTCCGCATGTCTATTTGAACTGTGTGTGTGAAAGAGAACTAATTATTGTGTATTTTCATGGCCAGGAACAAATCATGGATGCCTCCTGGTCGCTGCAGATGGCGCCTCTCTACTTGTTATACGACATCGTGAACCGACTCGGCGACGCAAGAGACATAGCGAAAGCGCAGACGGTGTGCAAGGATTTTCGCGACGCCGGCAACCAGGTGCGTTCGCTCCGCTTCGTTGTCTTGGATGTCTACCACGAACGGGCCAGGAGCATCGACACGGCGTCCCTGAGATCGAGCATACCCGGTACGAGAGAAGCGGAGAGCAGTCCCGTCATTCTCCGCTTGAAGGATCAATTGGTGAAGATCCTGGAGAAGAAGCGCTTCCTCGTGCAGCTCCGTATCGAAGTCGAGCCGAAGCTGCAAGCGAAATCCGTGCCACAGGACGAGAAACGGAGGACCGATTTCTGGATCAGCGACCCGTATTTTTTGAGGAAGTGGGTCTTCTCGGCTCTCGAGCATCTCTGCATCATCGACTACGGGCAGCAAGCCATCATGCGCAGATCGACCATCGTGAAAATCCTCTCTGAGACCTGTGAGTTTCCGTCTCTCTCCGCTTCCTTCATTGCCTCTCTCTCTCTCTCTCTCTCTCTCTCTCTCTCTCTCTCTCTCTCTCTCTCTCTCTCTCTCTCTCTCTCTCTCTCTCTCTCTCTCTCTCTCTCTCTCTCTCTCTCTCTCTCTCTCTCTCTCTCTCTCTCTCTCTCTCTCTCTCTCTCTCTCTCTCTCTCTCTCTCTAATCTCGTTATTTTTGCAGGCAAGGGGCTGAAGACGCTGGATCTGCGGAACATGTTCCTGGACACGAGCGATTGTTCCAAGATGCCATCGATGCGGAGCCTGACATGGCGGTGCGTGAAGGTGACGGGCGGCGCGCTCCAAGACATCAACGACGCGATGCCGAGGCTGCAGACGCTGGCGTTGCTGGGCGTTTTCGGCGTGGAGAGGGGGAATGTAACTTTCACAGACATGAAGGTGCTGTGTTTAGGGCTTTCGACGGCAGCGAAAGACATCGAGATGAACCTGCCCAATCTGGAGAAGCTGCAGCTCAAAATGCAAAGCCCGCAGAAGCTCATCATTAACGCCGCCATCCTCAAGTACGTCGCGTTCAATCTGGAGGTGATGGAGCCCTCGCGAGTGGAGCTCAATTGCCTGGCGGGGCTGCAGGAGCTGCTGTACGGCGCCTCCAGCTTCGTCACACTCTCGAACCTCGTCGACAAGAACCTAAACCTGACCAAGATCTTCCTCGACATCCCCTGCATGGCGCTTGCAGAGGACGGACGCTTCCTCGGCGCTATCCACGACATGCAGCTCACGCTGCCGAGCTTCACGAAACTGCACCAATGTAAATCGCTGGGGTTGATTAATGTCGGTCCCGGACTGTGGCACTCCATGGAAATCAGCGTGCAGAAGCTCGCGGAGGAGGAGAAATGGCCGTCTATGACCCGCCTCGTCCTTCACATGATCCCACATAGCCAGGAGAATGCAATCAAGGTTCTGCTGATGTTACTCAGACCGTCGGTGACGTCGTTGACAGTGTATGTGCACACTTCAAGCCCCATCACGTTGGAGATTCTCAAACCCATCTTCGAAGCTGTTATATCACCACATATCGAAGTCAATTTGTTCTCGTGGACGAAGAGCCTTGACTTCTCATACTTCAGCTTCTGAAGAATTTTTTCGCATCATCTGATATATCCATAAGTACTCGAAGCCAATATTGACGCAAGAATAAAAAGGAGCTGGATTCTCGTAAGAATTCCAACCAAAACTGAGGTAATACTTCCTAATCCAGAGTTTCCTGGTTAACAATTCTACTGCATCTAGATTGAGATTCCTACACCTGCTCTATAATCCAATTCCGTGTGCGTGTTCTCAATTACAGGGATCGGAAGTTATTATACAAGTTCACAATTGTTGCGTTCAAAGTAGCAAGCTGCGAACAAGTCAAAGAAAAGAAAAGTCTTGATGATTTTGGAACACGAGTTGACATCCTCAGTTTGTGCTCCACTCCCCGGCCTAGCTAAAACCTTGTTGCGTCAATCCGGAAATATGGCCGACCTCATCGACATCTTCAACTGTGGATATTCACCAGAATCAGCCATGGTTTCCACAGTGATAAGAGTGAATCCCAATAGTTGATGTTTCCATGGATACATTAGAATGTGAGATCCTAAAAAGGATAAGTTTAACAGTTGTAAAGTTCTCCCCGGTGCATTCCTGTGCCCGGTTACCTGTCTGAATTTTATCGACAGGAACCCTGCACTTACTATTCTGAGGTTTTGCAAAGAGGGTGACTGAAGTCCGTCACAAGATACACCAAAATTCACCTGTCCAGGGACATCATGGACATGGGCATGAACATCTCAATGAGACTTCATGATCTCAATGCAACTTCACAATCTCAATGAAACCTCATAATCTCAATATAACCTCGTAATCTTAATGAAACTTGGTAAGGATGAGAGGCGCACACTCGAAGTAAAATGTGGTAATTTTTGAAGTAATCTGTGATATTTATGAGATCAGTGGTTTTCATGTTGCCAATTGTACTATGATCTCTCTTTCACCAATTTCTTGTTAGTTTTCTGGTCACATGGTAACAAATCTAACATGCCCAACTGCTTCTATATAGTAGAACATGATTAGGATACAAAATGATAGCAAAAAAACTTCACAAAGAATTTGTAGTTAGAAAATTTTGCCAATAATAATTAAACTACCAACATAACTACCATACAGTCTTCAAAAGATAATTTTGTGATATTACAGATTTATTATCATTAAAATAGTACTCTCTTTTTAATAACCTTCCATCTACATGGAAATGACCCTTTCTCTTGTCTTCCCATCATCCCAAGTCCGGAAGCTACAGTTTTTTAGACGGGATGGGAGGAGCATGGAAACTCACCCTTAGCTTGCATGGCATTGGGCCCAAGAGCGTTGATTGCCATAAACACTCATGCATTTCAGTGGTGCAATTGAGATTTTTAAGAGCTAATTCTGGTGCATTAAAATATCTCTTCATGGCACTAACCACCCTCTCTTTCTCAAAGTGGGAGCACTTTCAGGAAAACTTCATTGCCATCATTCAGAGGAAGATGACCTGCAAGTATTCGGTCACCAACTCAGCTGCAACGTTAAAGGTTCCAGTCAATGCTCAAGTAAAAGTCCATGTTCCCGGCCTCAAATTAACGGCGACGTTATTAAGTTTGTCAGTTAGCTAATATTAGATTCTAAATCTCATCAACATTTACCTCCATCCTTCAAAATTGACAAATTTGGTGGCCAACATGGTTGTCAACAGAATTTAGGAACGCGCCTTACAGACGCCATCGCTGAAATTCTCCACACGTTCGAGACCAGATTCTTTCTGGTCAGTGAACAGTCGGTATCAGCTTTAGACTGAACTAATTCCACCCACGTTGGCGACCATGTCCCATGGAAGAGAATCGGTAGCAAAGTGGCGGTATCTGAATTCACTGGCACCAGCTTCAAGGATTAATTAAGCTGACATCACTTGAAACAGTGAACAGTAGAGTAATATTTACTACGTGCTGAACAGTCGACACGCTGAATCGCCATTGCAGAGTATACCACTAAAGCTTCAAATGGTCCTGCAACAGAAGACAAGAAAAGTATCATGAAAACACATCATCTTACTAATGTTGTGAAGGGATTCTGACGATGTTGGGACAAAATTCAAGAGCCTGAATAGGCTAGACCACATTCTAGACGATAAAGCACAGGAAGGAGACGATAATTTTCCTACTGTTGCGACAGCAAGAATGCGGAAGCGCTCTAGTCTACAGAAGAGACGGAGCATTGACACACCTGCCCGAGTTTCTGTTTCGGGAACTGTCTGGTGCATTTTCTAAACTGACGTCTTGCATGGCGGCGGCTCAGAGCGTCCGACATTGTCCCTGCTTCACATCAAGGTGCGTTGATGAGCAAGAGAATGCTTAGGAAGGAATCTCGTTTATATAAAATGCAAGAATTTATTAGTTTAGGATGGTATTTTTATATACTCTTTGGCACTTTGGTGATGTTTCTTCATGAAACGTCGTTGTTGTTCTAGTCTTGAAGCTACTTCTCGAGTTTCTTAGTTTTGGTCGTCCGACACCGTTGCCGACACCGTAACAGCTTGAACCCCACTTGAGTTGATCACTTTGATTATGGCTTTTATTCTTATGTTTTATTGGTTACATAGCTTGGGTTGAAATCTTGTGTTCAGAGCTTGAAAATGGAGTCCAGTTTTAGGATACGATGGCATTTTCAATGGGAATGTGCTAGTGCATGCATTAAGTCAGTGCTTTATATTGGCACTTTGTGAATTTGGAATGGTGCAGTGCACCTATGTTGAATATGTAAGGCAGTTTGCAAATTTGGAATAATGAAATGGGACGACAAATCAATAAAGAGGGAAAGAGAAAAAGAAGGGGAAAAAAAACATAATCCAAAAATTCAAGAACACTAAATGCTGGACTTTATCAAGGCCAATTGAGTTATATGTATTGAAAGTCATTCAAAGTTTATACACAATTATGTTTTTCTAATCTTGATTCATAATATTGTTTTTTTGTTCACACTTGATAGCTATCAAATTAATGGATGAGCTTCTTAGACTCTCAACTAGAATTCTTATGAAATGTTAACAAACTTTGGGATCAGATCTCTATTGAACTTTAGAAGCAGCTTTAACTTCCTTTGAAAATGAAGAAAGGGAGATCATGTCATGAAGAAATGGTGCCTGTGAGCCACTTATGAGATTATTGCACAACAGCCTCATAAGTCGCTCACAGCATTCAAAGCAGCAGCCATCACTGGAAATTTGGCAGTTTCATAACATAACTTCCCCGACCCTACGCATGAAACAGTGAAGTCTAACACAAGTCAATCAACCTAAAACTTGGGAATTGTAACTAGAAATATGCCGTAGTAGTTTAGGGTCATGTAGGTGTGTAGAATTTGAGTTGCTCCACCTCATGCGAGCTCATCACTGGTGGTCTTGCTCTTGCTTTGAAGAGTAGCTTCTCTTGCTTGGTTGAAATTTCAGGAAGAAAATCTTATTCAGCATGATTATTTACTACATTGATGACTTGCATTAGTGCTTTAAAATTAATAAATCCTTCTCTCTGCAAGCAAACTAGAGTTATCTGTAGACAATTAGCCCCGATTTCTATTAAAAAAACTTCGGCTATGAGGTCCAGTTCCGTGATTGTGGTTGCACGAGCTCTCTTGGGAGAGCATGAATTTGTGTACAATGAAACGCGAAAGCATAAAACCTATGATACAGTACCGGGAATGAATCAGGTTCTCCCAGAGAGTGAATCCACTCCTAATTACTCAAAGATCTGGGAATGAATTGGGTCCTCACAGAAGATGAGACATGAACAAAACTAACCTACTCCCAACAGATTAGGAATTATTTCTAGCCATGGTTCAGAGCTAAAACATATAGCTAGCATCAAAAATGATATCGGAAGGGGATTATTATCCTCAACATACCATAAACATACCCAACCTGCAACATGAGTGTCACCACAAGAAGTTCACTGACAGACCAAAAGATAATTCCCTTCAGACATGTCTATTGAAAAGAAGTACACTGTAAGGAGTTCAAAATCGAAATTGATAAGATGAGGCAAATTATACATCACAAGACACTTCTCTTGATACTAAAATAGCTTCAAAACTTACAGATGTAACTCTCATATCCAATACACAGCCGCCAAGCTTCTGCAATGTATATACTTCTGTTGCAAATTCACAACATGACTCTTAATTTGTGAATACAGGGTCGCATGAATTCAACATGGAGGTACAACTTGCACTTTGAAGGAGTTAACTCCTACAGGCTCAGGTGTAGTCACACTATTTGATTTATAAAGGCTGTAAGTTTTGATTCTCGGTGAATTATTTTATCAATAATGATCACACTCTTTGAGTAGTATAGAAAGTTGTGCTTTTAGTAAAATAAATCTCATCAAAGTAAAAATAATAATAACACTTTCAAATCCTATAGTATTACTATACTAGACATAAAACTTGGTGTAGTGTGGACATGAGATAGAATTGTTGTGAGAATTGAAGTATGTATGTTTCTCAAGCTCTGGAGACAAAGCTTAAGCAAAATGAGCTTCAACAAGAGAAAAAATCTGGGTGTGAAACTTAGAAAATAGTCTTCACTCCTTTACAAATATGTTAATCTTTCACGGTAGAGGCAAAACTCTGCCAACTAGATAATATAAAAGTAACATACTAGTATTACGCAAGTATTATCTCTAGAATCAGTAACTTCAGCATGGGTATCAAGTAAATCCAATTGAAAGTTGCATAGGCACTACACTAAACATTGCATTTAGTGTAGTCACGCAAATAGTGTAATTACCCTACTACACTATTTGCGAACAAGTTCACGATTAGTATTAGCTGCCAACATCATTAATGATGCCTCAATCAACCGCCTACTAGCCGTCATGTCTTTATTCTCTATGTTGACTTTTCCTATTTCCCACCTCTCTCTACCCCAATCAATCGTCTACCGGCCGTCATGCCTTTAGTCTCTCTTCCTTTACATCATCAAAATCTTCAAAATCCCCATAACTTACTCAAATTTTCTTCAAATTAAACATATGAGATGTTTTTTTTAACATCTACAGAAAATTTAGATGTCAAAAAACATCTCATAAGTGTAATTTCAATTCTTTTTGAGTGACTTATGCTCATCTAAACAGTGTTGTTTTTCATTCATTGCGGCAAGCTTTTCATCACTAATTGTGCATAAGTTTAAAAATATATATTCCAATTTTTACTGTCATTCACATATAGTGTAATGTTTCACATTTTAGTGTATTGTTATGTCATTACACTAATTGTGATTCTTACATTTAGTGTAAGAGTTCGTATTTAGTGTAGACTACACTAAATGCGATGTTTAGTGTACCCAATCCACTTTCTCAAAACCACCTCGCATCCCCATCACCTTTAATCTATATACTAGTAGATCTCCATTGTCCCCAACATGCCAAGGCCCATTGTAATACCTTGTCCCGGTGCATGTCATTTTCTTAACATGAGAGTTTTAAATCTTCAACTTATATGGAAAACTTTGAATTAAGTATGCTTCAGTCATATGTATTATTAGTGTAACTAAAACACAAGATTTATTGTTTTTATAGGAGAAAGATGGTGCAATGCATGCATTCAAAAGATTTTAGACTCTGCTCTCCTCTTTTGATGATGATTAGTTCCTTTGTTTTCATAAATTAGATTCATTGCATTGTTTGTGGATTAAAATTTAAGATCGAGGGTTCAAGGTTTGGTGGGAGGTTGAGGATTGGAAGATGAGTGGGGCTTTTGTTTGTTGGCTAAAGCAATATGGAACATTTGATCATTAGTAGGATTTAGGGTTTGGAATTTAACACGAGGTCATGAAATTGCTCAAGATCCATGTATTACTTCCTCTTGAGTCGGAATATTTTAGATTATCTTCTGATGTCGCTCTAAATCCGCCTCAAAAGGTCTATATTGTAGACGTATGGCACCAAAACTCAATCATAATGACAGAGCATGCACCATATTCCGTGACAAATCATCAAAGCTTCAAATACAAACTACTTCCACTTGATTAGTATGCGAGCGATGCTATCTTTTGAACAGTGAACGGTTAGTGACCAGCAATGAGTAAATATAAATATTAAAAAAAAATTGTACGTTTCTTCAAGAACTATGAAAGCGTTGCCTATCACTAAACCATAAACATTAAAATTTAAACTCTAAAACCTGATCCTTAGACTCTAAATCCTAAATTTAATTGCCCAATGCTCACTGCTCACCATATACCGCTCACAAGATAGCATTCATCATTAGTATGCCTACAAATGGAGTTTTACTCTCATATCTGTCAATTTCACATTACAACAATTCAATCACAACCATAGAGCAAATAGCCTACTCAAGCCTACACAACATCATGATTTTAATAAATCAGAAATTAAAATCGTTACAAAGTTCATGTTTGTTACAATATCTATAGTGACCCAACGTCATGTTACTCTGGTATTAGCTTCACCACTTGCATATTAGAAACTGGGTAATATTTGACTTAAATCCTTCTTAAGAAATCACGTTGTCATTTTAATGTGTCCTTTGAAATGGATGATGTTTTAAGAGAATCTTTTGAACATGTCATTTCCACTAAAATTAGATCTTTCTAATTGTGATGATGGATCTTTTAGCCTTTGGGCGGGCAACAACTTGGCATTTTGGAGGCGCAGATGGGCGTCTCTGGCCAAATCAATACTTATGACTATACCTTCCCTCAGCTCAGTCTGCCCTTGGCCAAGTGCATTGGGGTTGAGGTGAACAATGGCCCCACGCAACTACACAAGGTATTCCCAAGGCTATTCTAGGACCAAGGTCAATTTAATCATGAATTACCAAAGAGTAATTCAACTTTGAAATTTTCACATTCAAAAAATTCATGACTGACAATGCAAAATACTAATTTGTGTTTGACAAAGCTTTCAGACCAATCTTTAGAAATCTATATTGTTTATACTAGTTGATGGTTACATTGTTCACCTTATCTAGTGTGGATGTATTGTTGTTGTGGATCATCTACACTAAATTTCATCAAGCACATGCATGTCAAGTTTTGATTGGCTATTACATATGATTTGTGGTCTGATTGTTATAAGTTTGAGTACAATGCAAGCTTTTCTACCCCACATGTGCTCATGAAAGTGAATTTTTCTTAATTCATGCTTGAATGAGTTTTCTACTTTGAATGGCTATTTTTTTTTAAATCTTCATATATCATAGCAAATTATCATGATCCTCTAAATGATTTAATTCTAGTAGAAATGACTATGTTGCTACATTGGCCAAGGATCAACCCCATATGATTGCACACGGTGAGTAGAAAAAAAAAGTTAAAGGAAAAACTCGTGTGAAATCCACGATTTTACATTTTTGTGCACAGTAAGCTACCACCATAAATGAGTGCAAATTAAATTGTAAATAATAATCCTCATATTAAAGGGTATGTACAAGAACTTAGATCTAAAATGTATTCTTTAGATTTATATGAATTCTTCTTAGGTTATTCTGAAAAAAATCACAATGATATCTTTGTCTTTGCTAAAAATAAATAAAGTTACTACATATAGAAACTCTATGCATCATAAAAGGATGACTTATATTTATTGTAACTTGGTTGGTAAAGGAAGGAGCTTATGTACATAGTCTATTCATGTCTACAAGATATTAGTTAATATACCATGATAAGCTCTAAAATTTAAAATGTAAAACAATGAAAGTGTTTCTAGAGCTTAATTATTTAACCCAATTTACACAGAAATGTCATGCATTAAAATTCCTTTATCACCACTTCCTCAAGGTGACAAGATCCAAAGACTCCACTATCTCATATCCTTATTGAAAAGATGTAATAATTGAAAATAAATAACAAAAAAATATAAATACTAATGTGATACTGACTTTCATGATTTTGAGTGAGAAATTGAACAAACAAAACAATGCCTATGAGTATTATGTCCAAAATTCATAATAAAATTAGAATCTGGGATAGAAAATCTGGGATAGAGTAGTTTTGAAACCATCGGTACAATGATTCCCGAATTAAGAAAATGATGGTCATGCCTAGAACAACTGCTGAAACAGAGAAGACTAAGTTCAACTTCAGATTATATATTAACTGTAAGTTCCTGCAGCTCCGCCTCTGAGCAATGGTTGATCTCGCAACGAAAGCCGGGCGCGCGCGCTGGAAGCTGTAATGTAGCATGTGAACTAAATACGATCATCGACTCCGGATCATGTCCGAGGTCGCAGGAAAATTTCTCCCGGCGCTCAACATCCCGACTCGGGCGCAGGGCCTTCTCCGGACGGAAACGGCTCACCAGCAAAACCGTCACCCAGAGGCGCATCAGCGAATGGTGAATCGGCGAAGTCGGGATTCTGGCCTTCCGGGCCGGCAGCTTCAACACCGGGAGGGCAACCGGCGTCGGGACCTTCGGCAAAGGAACCCGGACCTTCAGCAATTGGCGCATCAGCGAAACTCTCAGACAGCCTGCGAGACGGAGATCCGGCTTCCGGGCCGCCAGCTTCAGGAGCGAAGGGGAAGCCGTCAGTGGGAGCTTCAGGAGCGTAGGGGAAGCCGTCGGAGGGAGCTTCAGATGGAGCTTCATTGAAGCCCGGCGGCGCTGGCGGGCTGTGATGGTGTCGATGATCGCGGTGGCGCCGCCCCGCTTCCGCCTCTCCGACTACGAGCATCGCCGCCAGCAGCGCTAGAGCCAGTCCCTTAAACGCCATAGCTATCGTGTGGATGCAACTTCAGACTGAGAGTGGTTGTTTCCTGAATGCTGAGACTGCGAGAGACAGGAATGATTTGTTCCAAATTCGAGCTTGAGTTTTGTAGGCGTCGATCCTTGGAAAATAAATCACTGCGCCGATCTTTGACCTTGTGCACCGTGAACTGATTCTCCCAAGTGTAGAATTCAGTCGTGCCACTTCGACCGACATGCTCCACCGTTCAGCCATAACTTAAGGAGAACCACCGAAAGAGCGAACAGGACTCAATCCCTATATTCCGACCGGTAATTAACTGTCACTGGACTCAATCCCTGATGGCCAAATATTACGCGCCGAAAAGTGGAGAACACCCGCTGCCGAATGTGGATACAATGGCACATGGTGAGTGGTGGTCGTTTCGGTGAGTGCATGTGGTTCTCGCTATGTCATTGACAGAAACGGCGCCGCCGTCGCCTCATTTGGGCGTGATTCAGTTATTTCAGTTATCATTGAACAGTGCAGTGATCGCTCCCTCGTGATAGTCCAGCGCCGGAATTAAGGTAAGTTCTAAGTGGTCTGTGGAGGACACGTATTTTACTCTTAGCATGTATGTATTAAAATCTAGCAAGGCATACATCTTTGGATTGGAGATGCTTCAACTAACATCAACCATTTAGAGGTCATGTTCAAATACGACACCAATGACCATTTTGCAACTTCTTAAACATGTAGTAGGTGCCATAATGGTCTAAATTTGAAATGTTGCATGTCATTGGATCCGGCTCAATACAAATACAAACAATCGTATACATAATTTTAGTGTAGTGGTTCTGAATTGTTCACCATGCTACACTAATATGCATATGCAAACTCTGACACTACTTGCAAACTACGCATTTAGTATAGGGACAATATGGTAAATGTCATCTCGAACACTGATTTCCAACTCTAGTAAAATTTGGTACTAGTCAGTTTTCCTTGTTGACGTTTAGTGTGGAGGTATGATATTTAACTAAATGTGGATAAAAAAGGTCTAGAAGTATTATTGGCTATTTGCCAAGAGCTGTGAAAATATGAGCAACCTTTTGATGGTCATTACTCACTCAAATTTTGTCCAAATTAGACATATAAGGTGTTTTTTGACACCTATGAAAAATGCAAATGTTGAAAAACACCTCATATGTCCTATTTGAACAAATTTCGATTGAGTTATGGACATTTGGAAGTCCATGTTTGTAAAATATCAAATAAGAGTATTGAAGGTGTTTGAAGTTTGTGTTGGTGATGTCTCCAAGCCAAAGAGTTGCTCCTCAACATGATCGGAGCTGGACACAATTTCTGATTGCACCATTTACATGTTACAAACAAACACACAAGGAGGAGAATAAAGAGACCACATTCACCTAAGCATAGTAATTGGGAAGATGATGTGTTCAATTGAGGATGAGGTGTGTAGGAAGACCGACGAACGATTGTTGGACCACGATTCAGCTCCGTGAGGTACTACAATGCTTCCTCACAACTCTCAAACTCATCGAAAGTAACTTCTTTGTATGAAGGTGAACACAATGATGAGCAAGGGATTTGCGACATGATTTGTGACTTGGCTCTTTTCATGCTACTCACTTCACCACCATATCCAGAAACGTGCACCACTAAGATGTTGTCTACATTGGCTTCCATGTTTCTCATGGGGAAGTTAATTGTATTATTATATACCGAATACAACCACTCTCGGCAATGAGCCTCTCATATAACACATAGTTGTGAGAATGATAGGAAGACATATTAAGCAGGTGCACATGCTAGCCGTGTGGCTGGATTTCGACCTCCATCTGGTCCCTGGAATCCGGGATTGGGACCTGAGTGACCAGATGGGTTCAGCCCCATGAACTGAAGGGTGTCCAGGTCCATGGCCATGTGCGCTTCCTTAATGCTTCTTCCTTTTGCCAAGCTGGTGGAGAGTCGTTTCTCATGGATCTGTCAAGTTTTTCATTTCCTGATTGTTCCAATGTCTTCCCAGCAATGCTCGTACATTCTTCTTACATTGGCGCTTTAGCATTGTACTCATCTGCCTTTAGTCAGTTAAAAGACTCGTCATAATGTTTAAAAGCAGCTTTTGAAAGAGTGTAATGATAAGACCTTAGCTGGTGCACATCTAGAGTTAGAACGTCATTTTTACAAATAAAAAAACTGCCTTTGTAATGAATATCTCCACGATGCATTTGCTTGTGAGAAGCAAGTCTATGAGAAAGCTGAACAAGAGTATTAGAGAGACTGAAAAATGATTGCTCACCTTGGTTTAGGGTTTAGGGTTTTAGGGTTTAGGGTTTAGGGTTTAGGGTTGCAGATTTAACAGCAACTTAAACTCTGAACCCTACATCTGGAATTCAGGGAGCAGGTTCTTCCATGTACGGTTGCAGTTGAGGGTTTAGGGTTCCAGAGGTGGGATTTGAGTCGCTTGTCTTAAGAAACTCTGATCCGTCGCTGTTTACATTACGAGAAAGCAATTGTGTGTATGATTCTCTGTTAAATTTGACAAATGCCGGTTGAAATTGTGATTCTGTTGGAAACCCTAACTTGTGGAGAGACTGTACTCCAACCCTGAAAGGTTATTCGTGTGGATGGCATCCTTCCGGCTCTGGCATAAGGGTTTTGGACAAGATGGCAACCAGTTCATGATGCGCTGAGGTTAATGTGTTCGTTGAAGAGTTTGGGAGCAGCAGCGCTTGACGATGGCGGAGCCGGTGCCTATAGTGGGAGTTGGGGGTGCTGGTGTGCAATGGAAGCCAGCAAGTCCTGATCGGCAAGAGGCGCTCCTCTCTTGGCCATGGCACCTACACATTGCCTGGAGGACATCTCGATTTCGGTCATTCTTCTTCCTTCTTCTCGTGTCCTTGCAATAGGGGTAGTCACAGTGCGTGAGAATGAGAGACTCGCTCCACCTGCTGCAAACGTGGCTGGCTGAATATTATCTTGTGAATGGTTTGCACGGTCGTCTCTCTTGCTCCGGAGGTGAAGAGAAGCCTTTGAGAGAGTTTCGCGTGCAAAGTTTTTGACCTTCCAGCTCTAAGTTTCACCTATCTCTTCATTCGGACTGTAACAACCGACACTTTCATCCCGTAATTCATCCTAAGTAACCCGTAATGCAACTGGATCCCGAAGTCAACGGTGGAAATCCTTTGAAAGATGCTTTATTCTTCTTCACTGCGCACAAGGGGTCGTCACAGTTGCGGGGAGTGGAGAACTCTCCCGCAACTTTTCCCGGGGAACCAGCTCGGAGAAGTTCTGTGTGGGGACTCTCTCCACTCCCTCCAACTGTGACTACTCCTTATCTTGTGCATTTGGGTTCCCGCTAAGGGGGACTTTAGCAGCTCCATCTTATCATATCAAGCTTCCCAACTGCTTTTAATTCTCATCCTTGAACATTCATATCGTTTTTGCGCAACTTTTCTGAAGCGAGAAATGTTCCTGTGCATTATTGCGAGAGTGAGTTAAAGTATGTCAGAGAAGCAGTATCAGGGTTTGCGTTTTCGATGCAAAGATCCTTGAGAATCTTTCTTGACAACTGCATTTGTGTACGAGCAAGAGTGATCGAACCAACGAAATGATGCTTACTGTGTAAGTAGCTTCTTGTGGTCTGAAATACTCGAAGCTGCACCTTTTATGTGGCAGGAGAATCATGGGATGTGAAAGAAGAGACGGGGCTGGATATTCACAACATAAAGTTTGCGTTCGTGACGAACACAGTGCTGCGGGACGAGAAGCGGCCTAGTCATTACGTGACAATCTTCATGCGTGGCGAGCTTGTGGATCCCAATGCAGTGGGCACAAAACTTGGAGCCGGAGAAATGTGATGGATGGGAGTGGGTGGAGTGGCCGAGCGGCGTGCCTCAACCGGTGTCCCGTCCGTTACAGTCCCTCATTGAGAGTAACTACCAGCTTTCATAGGACTGCCGGTGCCTGTTTTACCATGTAGAATATCATCTCATCATCACCTCAGAATGTGCATCGCATGTACTGTGTCTTGAGATCAATGCTATCAGAAGCAATCTAGGGCAGTTAATTGTTTCATGATCAAATCTCTTGTATTTCCGTTTGACGATGTTGGCTGCAGAATCCGGCTCATTGGAGCCTTATCTTCTTTTCTGTATAACATGCTTTAAGTGTGCAGTGACCAAGCTTTGGTACCATCAAAAGTGACCAAGCTTTGGTACCATCAAAAGTGCCCTTGTACGAAGATCGTTCGTGAGGACCAGAGCTGAGACGGTTCGTCCAAGAAATATACTGTAGGCTCGAGAATGGTTCTCCGAATCTTCGAGCTTCGAGGCAACAAGTGAGTGACTTCTTCTCCATCTTTATGTATCTCCGAGACCCCAGAGTTGATTTAATCCCTTCTCTTGGGTAGGGTTGTCTGAAAAGACGAACCACTAGATGATAAGAGCATCAAACGCTAGCTGTTTTAAATGTCGTTAGGATCAGTAGCTGACTGACTGAATTTGCACTACATTCAGTGAACACATGAGGTCATTATTCTACGCTTGTGGGTGATCTAGGTTCACTATTATATTCCCAAGATAAGGAGTTGATTCTTTCGTTATGCTGCAACAGTGAACAGTGGGCTAGAGAAGGACTCGTTTCGTAGAAGTGGACCTCTAGACTCAGGGACATGCTGTCACTGAAATGTGGACTCTTGTGCTTTGGGCTGCAAAGTGGAGACAAATGTTTGTGACCGTCCAGTGGTACAAGAGCAAGGTCAGTAACATGAGAGTATTTAATGTTCTAGATTTAAAATACAAGAGCCTTCCTTGGTAGCCTGTGACTCATACTCAACACAAGGTTTCATTCATACGATGGTGACACTTTTGGGCAGCCGCCAATTCACGCTAAGGACTGATCCTCGCCTCATCAACATCGCCTCTGATCTCGATTCCTCGGGTGGCGATAAGTAAGATAATCATGGTTTTCATCAGTCATTACACGTCATTGATATTACATATCTTACTCGTGCTCGAATGTCTACCTTCAGTCCAGTTCCACGACTTCCTCTGGCAGTGAAGCTCTCGAAGGTGTGTGGTTATGCATAGTACTTGACATTACATGCTGGCTAAGTTGAGTTCTACGCCCGTCCATCTGTTCCTATCTCAGAAGAGGAAACCAAATTGGTTGTGCTCGGAAAGATATTGCTGCTAGACTTGTAACTTACAGGCACCAGTCACACTCGCTCGCTAGCACGCCATCGCCGTCCCGCTTATGCCGTGAATTGCCCTGCCCGCCAGGTTCGCCGCGCTCCGTTTGCTTACAGGAGAAAATTTTGTTTCTTTTACAGGAGATTATTTTTTATTAATTAGAAGAAACGTTTCTCGGAGGAGTGTTGGAGACGCTTTTGAATTTTTTCTTGGAGCGTGAGACTTGAATAGAATTCAGGAGCTTTGATTAGTATTGAGCTTTGTGGTTTTCCCGGGATTATGAGTTTTTTCTGTGTTGTTTGTTCAAAATTAAAACTTTGAACAGGGCAAAGGAGAGAGAGGAGATAGAAACGCTGATTTTATGGACAACTGAAGGGCCTCGTCTATCCGAGTAGATAAACTTGAGTCTATTGTGCGCTGCTCACATCCTTGTACATTGTATGACTAATACTGATTAAACTTGTTTGGTTTAGGTTCTACATTGTTTTCACACACTTTCAGGACGCCGGCTCTGCAATTGCAGGTGGTGCTCTTTAAATTTAAAGGTTTGATCAGGTACCATCGTTCTCGACGACTCATAAGTTGGCGATACAGCCCGCAAGAAGAGAGCAAAGTTAGCAGAGTTCAATACTGATTCGGAGGACGGCAATCAAGTTCCACTGGTCAGGGTCCACAGGGCTAGCAAGACGAGAGCGCTCCAAAGAAAACTAGTATTTATACCAGAAGGCTGCTAAAAAATTGCCACAGTTCGTTCGAACACTCAGGCGCCGGAGATGGACCGTGTTTGGCCACCAACGGTTTTGGGAAAGAGGAAGGCCTCCTTCATTGATCCTTACGTCCATGATTCCGATGCTGTTCCGAAGCTCACTCTCCGCAAGTGGGCCGTCATAGGACATCCAAACGCAGTTACATTGAACCAGATAACTGTTGAGTCCGTGAAATGTGATCAGTGTCCCGCATATGTGTTTCCACCGAGTGCGGAGGGGTTTATGTGGGCAATGTATGTCGACAGCCAGGTAGATTGGGTGAGTGCGAACTTTCCGACGCTGAGAAATAATTGGATGCTCAAGTACGCTACTGTGGAAGATATGGCAGCGGTTGACCCACACAGGAAGCTTGTCGACTGGATTCCGCTACACACGTCCAAGGAGATCATCAAAAACGACGTCCCGGTATTTGATAGTCTTCCTAGAATTTGCGTTGATTGTCCAAGTTACAGGCTATGATTGTCCAAGTTGTGGGAATTTTGTGCTGAGTTGTGTTCGTGGTGCAGATACGTATGATTGGCACACCTCAATGGATGTCAGCAGTTCAAAAGGAAGAATTTCAGGCCAAGCTACGAAATTTGGAAGATGCAGAGTACGTGAAGAAGACTGATATCATGATTTCTGAAGACTTAAAGTTTGCGTCGAAGTTGAAATCAGTAATAGTAAGTTGATTTATCCTCTGGACACAATGTTGCGCTCCAAGGTAGAACATCGTTACGGTACCTTTTGGTACATTCAGTGACAAAATATGGATTCGTAGACACGCGAAACGTCTGCATATTGGTAGATCCTCTGCGTTTTAGAACTCTGTACAGATTTATGACTATGACGCTCTTCTTGTGCGCTTGATACGACGTTAGAGTGTTGCACATGACCAGGTTCAGGAAGGACTGACGAGCGTCAAATGCTTTTTAAAGGATATGACGTTCCGTGGATCTCACATGAAGAAGGCTTTTTCGTTTGATGGGATTTGTGTTGCAAACGCATCGTTTGAGAGGCTGCGCTTGCTTGGAGTGTTAATGGGTGAAGAGCGTGAGCATGCTGCTAATGCAATCACTTCAAGACTGTAAGATCCAACCTTCCAATTCCTGTTTGCTGCAAACTTTCACGTTTTGCAAATTAGATGAATGGCACTGACCAAAATTGCTTTGAAAGTTGAGATAATTGCGGTTTAAATACGTCTGCGAATGCAGGATACATCGAGGAACTGAGCGTGAGCTGGAAACCTTACAGACGACGACAGACGAAATCCGACGTGCCACAGCCACCTTGAGACAATTGACACAGCTTGAACTTGACCACCTGGAATCTACTCGAGTTCTGGTGAAGAAACAGAGCAAGGAAATGATCCAGGTGAACTGATTCAACACGTTCTGATCACCTTCTTGAGGATGATATGTGGGCAGAATGATAAGTCAAGACACTAACAGTTACACTTCTTCACCGTTGTTTGACGTTTTTATCGTGTATACATGATCAGCATCTCGTCGAATATGCGACTAAATCCCACACACTTATGGAGGAAACCATGCTGGCCAAAGTGAAAGTAGTTACATCTTTACAGCAGACAGAGAAGAAG
The DNA here is from genome assembly GCA_963971425.1 of Bryoerythrophyllum caledonicum. Taxonomy (NCBI): domain Eukaryota; kingdom Viridiplantae; phylum Streptophyta; class Bryopsida; order Pottiales; family Pottiaceae; genus Bryoerythrophyllum; species Bryoerythrophyllum caledonicum. The sequence continues at coordinate 1,922,100 of OZ020523.1, forward strand.
GCTTCTGTTCTTCGGAAGTTCATCTCCTCAGGAGCGGCAGAGGTACATAGTCTTTTAACATTTTGCAGATTCCCCATATGCCCAAGGTTGTCACTAATTTTTCACTTGTCTATCATCTCTTGATTTTTATTGACAAGACCATCTTGTAAACCGGCCCGCTTCTAGTAAACCAGTGATTGTACCTTCATACTAGTGAATCATTGTTATTGTATATTGGCACAGATTGTAGAGGAAGTGAACAGAGACGCACTGAAGGAGAAAGAGCAGGAGCCCATTGACAAGGCCAAGCCTAACCAAGAATGTTGCATCTGTTACGATGGGCTGGAAGGATTCTCAGTTGTAACAAGCGAAGATGGTGAGAAACGTCACAAGAGGGCATGCTTTCTTCCGTGCATGCATGCCAATGTATGCACAACATGCTCTGAGAAGAGATGGGATGAAGGGCCGAGGGAGTGTCCCACATGTCGCCAGCCGCTCACAGAGAGGCCAAGAGTACTCTATCTCTGAGGTAGACCTCAAACCTGGAGATCATGTGGCAATCTTACCATTGCTATGAATAGCAGGACGTGTAATCCTCTGGGATTCTAAACCAGCAGAGACTTTTCACGGTAACATGTATCGTTTTGTTTTGGATCTTCAACTTTTGATATCGGTACAAATGCTCTATCAGTATGGATATGGATCATACAAGTGGGGACTCTTAGAATATGTGTACATGCAAATATTCGCTATGCCTAAAACTTTATTAACGCTTGCAAATCTATTTCCTCAACTCCTTACACCTTTTTCAACTTATAACACCATAACCTGAAGTTTTGAGTCAAATTCAAGTTTTAGGGGTTAAAGAAACTGTCGGTCATGACCGCATCGATCTAAACATACAGTAAGTTCCTTACACAACCAACAAAATCGTGACTAGATAGCAACAAATTTGTGTTTAGAGCTGTACCCGTCGTCGCTTCATCATCACACTCACGTGCCACCCAAGTCCAGTTTGTTTCAGCAAGTACTGCTTTCATGGTGAAGTGGAGTGCAAGTTTGCACCTCGCACGTCGTGGTCGATTTTGTGCATAAACATCAGCGTCTGGAGCTTCCATTACAGTATCATTTGTGATAGGCTGTAGTCATGGCGGAAGTGAGGAACGCACTCGTGGTGGTGGCGATCAGTGTGGTTGTGTTCCAGGTGCTGAAGTTCTTGTGGAGCGTGTTCTGGGAGCCGCTGCGGCTGCGGCGCGTCATGACGAAGCAGGGCGTGAAGGGGCCGCCGTTCCGTCCGCTCGTGGGGCATCTCTTCGAGTGGTTGGCATTCATGGAGTCGTTTCCGGTGGAGCTCCCGCTCGGTCCGCGCTACGACAACCTCTCGCCCACCGTCACGCCGCAGTACGCCCTTTTCTGCCCCAAATACGGTAACGATCCCATCTCCCCTTGAAGGACCTGTTTTGTACGAATCGGGTCTAGACTGAATATAGCTACCGACCTCGTTTTCGCAGGGAAGAGCTTCGTCTACTGCTGGATGACGAGCACGCGCTATGTTGTGCGCGACGCGGAGACGGCGAAGGAGGTGTTCGTCACCAACCACGGCTCCTTGCGGCGGATTGATCTCGAGGAGACGATCACGGCGCTCGTCGTGGGGCTGTTCACGCTGACGGGCGAGAAGTGGGCCACCGAGCGCAAGATTCTCACGCCGTTCTTCCATCAAGACGCACTTAAGGTGAAGCGAACAATAGCTCCCAAAATGCACTGTGGTTTGGATATTGGACGACGAACTCACTCACTTCCTTTTGCAGGGCATGGTGGAGGCTATAATGGACGCAGTGGCGGCGGGGATCCAGCGCTGGGAGAACACCGTCGCGGAACACGGCGGCTCGGCGGAGATCGACGTGCAGCCGGATATTTTCAAAATCTCAGGGCGCATCATCTCGTGCACAGCGTTCGGTAGCGACTACGAGAAGGGCGAGCAGATCTACGAGGTTCAGTCCGAGGTATTAAAGAAGCTCTTCACTCAATTCCGCAACCCGCTCTCGTGGATCATTCCTTGTTACAGGTACTAACGCACCCAATTTTCGAGCTTCAGCTCCTAACTCCAAATTTCATGTAGACTCACGAGACTCGTGGAGCGCTTTCGCAGGAAAATTCCGACGCCAGGGAACAGGTACATAGACACACGGAATGCGAAGATCGACGCGCTGCTGCGAGAAACGATCGAGGCGCGGCGAGAGGCGGTGCGCACCGGGAAGACGAGCTCCCACGGCGATGACCTCCTGGGCCGCATGCTCGCCGCGGCGAGCGCGGGCTGGGACGGCAGCACCTCCGAGTTCAAGCTCGCGTCCGTGCTCAACAACTGCAAGCTCTTCTACTTCGCGGGCCAGGACACCGTCGCCAACACCGTCGTCTTTGCCTTTCTGATGCTGGCGCACTACCCTCAGTGGCAGGATCGCGCTAGAAAGGAAGTCGTCGACATCCTCGGCGATGAAGCACATTACAACGCCACAACGCTCGCTCGCATGAAAGTGGTGAGTCTCTCGCGTCCCTCGTCTCAATTCCTCTTCTCGCTCTGAATAATGGATTTTACTTTCTAAAATATAAAAACGTATCAAAATTTAGCAATCTAACTCACACCTTTGAATTGAAGATTCTTCATCTATCACCTTTCATTTGGGGGTCATTTCAAGATCTAAACGATTCCATACAAGAGAGGAGGAGAGACTGCTCATGCCCATACTCTGCCATGTGTATTCCAGAATCAGAGCATATTACCATAAAGTATGGAGAACCTCCCTTACGGTGTCCACGTAGGGGCCTTGTGCCATCTAGAAAGAGGCCTAGGAAGGTGAAATAGGAAGATGATCAGATTAAATGCTCCATACTGATGTAGCTCCCATCTGAACTCCACGCACGATACTGATGTAACTTCCAGGCATATAGAACTCAAATGAGTAAATGTTCTCCACAGAAAATTTAAATTCTTCTGCGGAAGCCTCATTTAGATCAAAGCTGCATATTGTCTTCTTCTCCATAAGAGCTGCATTGCCAAAGGAAAGATTAGTGAACAGAACAAAATCTAATTTTGAAGTTCAAATTTGGACTTTTAACTGTAACATCTTAGAAAATACTACTATATAAACTTACATTTTTTTTTACATAAATCCACGGCACGGATATGAAGATTATAGCATTTGAAGGCTTGGAAATGATTCATATTATTCCCTGCGTTGAGTGAATCAGTAGACTTTGACTTCACTTGGTGTCAAGTTTTTGCACTATACACAGTCTAAATCCATTACCATTGTCTTAATCAAGATGTTAGTTCCTTATACACGAATTTCTAGAGGTAGAGAAGGGCTGTAGCATATTCAAAACAAGTGTGGAAGGTGTGGAGGTTCAAAAATTGCCAATTCACGTTGAATTTTATTGTGAACTTAATATGTATCAAAATGATAATCCAGATGGTCAGTAACAAGGTTTTCACCACATGTTGTTGTCAAATGAATAAAAAGTGAAAAAATATGAAGATCTCTATGTTTTATGTAGAAAAGAAGAAGTTTTTTTGGTACCTTGCCCAAAAATATGTGAAATTTTTTGACTTGGGTTAAAAATTTACACTAAATACAAGAATCTTTTATTGACATCTTCAAATAAGGTAATATTCTCTACATGTATGAAAAATCTCTATGTCAATAGAAACTTCTAGCAAAAAATTATGAAGCCCGGCCACTTGTGACTCCCCATGGGTGTCTAGATTTCTCTAAAAAATCCAAGTTGAAGGTACTATCGTTGTCATATTTCCCACTCAATATGCTCAACCTCAATCAAGCTTTGATGTTGAAGAAATTATCTCTTGAGAATTGCCAACACCTTGAGAGGTTTGAAGGCCTTGAAGCTATGGTCCAGTTCAAGAATCTTTAGATCAGAGGTTGCTCCTCTCCTGTGGATTTTCCTTCATTGGCCAATTTCCCATCCTTTGAAGCATTTTGGTTGGATGGAGTTTCAAAATTGAAGCAAATCTAGGGATTTACCAACTTGATTGCTCTTCATCAACTTTCATTCATTTAAAATGGGATGGGATTAAAGGAGTTGCCAAAGATTCAGGCTTATACAAGGTTGAGTAAGTTGTGGTTGAGTTGTACCAATATACAAGATGTTCATGGATTTCCACCATGAAGGATTTGACAATTCTCATTGATCTGAGTGGTACCTAGATAAGGTTTGTGCCCAATTGTTGTGATCACTACAAGCTCTACAATTTATTTCTTGATGATTGTCAATTTGTGGAGAGCATAGGAGACAACATGGATTTGGTTCCCCCAGCTCTTCTCCAAAGTCTATAGTGGTACAGTGCAAAAAACTTTTGAAGCCCAAATGCATTACCACAATTCCATTCCAAATCATTGTTGCATATCTTCAATCTCTACAAAACAACAGTGATTTGGAATGAAGATGTATCTAGCATGGCGTATTGCATGCAACTCTAGATGTTGTATTGTGCAAAGTGGCAAATCACAAGCCTCCCAAACTTGAGTTGCTTGACGAGGTTGGAGGTGTTGGATGTGCATGGATAAAAGCATCTCATCATAATGGACAACATCAAGAGCTTGCCCGCACTTGATAAACTATGGGTATACGGTTGTACGAGCTTGTTGGCATTGTTTGACCTTCAAAGCTCCTTGCAACTGACAAAGCTTGCCTCATTTGACTATGCACTAGTGGACCCGGATTCAATGAAGATGCCGAGCGACATGAACATAGAAAACACAATTGATGACTACAACATTAATGCAAAGGATCGTGAAGACAAGACAGCAGCTGTGGCAAACTTCCAGACACTTGAACAGAATCCTAAACCTAAAGAATCACAACATTCTTTAGCTTGGTGGCACTGGGTAGGCTCTTGGTGGAGGCTTGAGCATAAAGAAGGCAGACATAGATTGATACATTAACATGAAACGGGGAGATAACATCCCATGGCTATTATTTCTAGTTCTTGGACTAATTTGAATCAATTAGCCAGTAGATTTCAAGTCTATTCTATGAGTTCTTGAGTTGAAGACTTCAATGACTCGAGTGCGCCAGATTGTTGGCATTGCTTGAAAGAAGATTTAACAAAATATGGAAAAAAATGAGCATGTAGACAAATTAAACTCTGAATTCATATCGGTAGCCAGCTAATGCTTCTCCTTATTGCAACTTTCAAATGGTCATAACTCACTCAAATTATGTCCAATCAAACATATGATATGTATTTTGACATCTACATCGTCCATAGATGTCAAAAAACACCTCATATACCCTATTCAAATAGTATGAGTGAGTTCTGCTCTTCAAAAGATTGTAGATAAGATACTTTGTCGGCTCACCCGACCACTGACCATTATTTCTGGACTATTTTTTTCCACATTTAGTGAAACATCTGTTCAACGGAGACTATATACAGCACTCCCCACAGCTCACTAAGAGTGAGTTGTCAAAAATTAAGAATTTACTGGATCTAGGCAAATTTCTGTGAGAAATTTTATGAGATTTCTAGGTGTTTTTCTTTTTAGGTTTAGGGGGTCTCTCTTTTTGTGAAACTAAACTATATCATACAGGTCTTCCTCTTGTATAGTACATTACCATAGGTGATTGCAGCTGGCAAAATTGGAGCGCACATAAATACGCCTATCCAGTCTTTGTGATAGTTTCTGTGAACGCATCCACCGATTCCAATTTTAGAGATGATAAACTATCAGAACATAATCTGCTCCTCCTGCATTGAACAACGAAAAGAACACAGCTGCTTAGAAGAGGTCAGAGCTGCAAGAGAAACACAACAACGCACCTAAATATCCGAGAATTTGTAAATCCTAAATGCTCATGACTTTGTATATCAAGTAGGAGCTGAGTAAGATCATGACAGACCGGGACTCCAGACACGTGTGAAATATCAAGCCTTACTGATAAGCAATATGTGTTCATTGCAATCTCGTATACAACAGGTCATAAATTGATGAGACCTGAATGATGCTTAGATCAGTGAAATTCGCCTTAAACGAAACGATTATGTCATCATAACTCTACTAAAAACTTACAAAATGAGAGCAGCATAATCACAATCAGGATAATGCACACCTTCGTGGCCGAAGATTGTAGCTGTGGGTAGTAGGTGTCAAAGGACTCCCAAGATTGATTGGGCTCCCAAAATCCTCAGGTGGCTTGTAGTCAGGGTCTAGAAAGCCATTGTCCAACTGCCTTTGTGCATCAAAAGAACTGGTCAGTGAAGAAAGACCAGCATTGTCTTCACATACACCACTTGAGCTCCAGGATGAAAATAACCATGTAATCGGATTACCTTCAGATAAAAAGAACACAATTAGATATGGCTCATCACTAGCTCCAGATTATGCCTTAATAAAATCCTGAAATAGTCGAATAGAAAGCGTCTCAAGTCTGCTAGAAGCTAGGAAAAAAAACATCAAAAACAACACTGCAGAAGTTAGACAGCCAGTTATCTTCCATTTGGCTGCTCTCTAAAAACCTCTTTAATAGTTCCTGATATATCTGACCTTTTATGTTTCCATTGCTCAGCAGCTTTCGTGTTTAATTCCTTCGATCACTTTCAGAATGCCGATTCATGGGAAGTAGAAATCAGTTGAAAATGTTATACTGAATAACTGATTAAAAAAATCTTATTGATAACTCATACTGCTTAGTTGTTTTACCAAGCCATCGAATGAACCATTTAGAAGCATTCTTAGTGATTTGTTGGTTCAACCTCTGCACCTGAAACGCAAACCTTCATTCAACTTATTAGACAACCCCGTTAGCAACCTCTTGAAAAGATGTCAAACATTGTGTAGTTCTTTTACGTGAAGTGTTGAAACATTATTTATGAAGACATACTATTAGTGATTAATAACCTTATGGATTCAAGTGCGATATAAGGTGGTAGGGAGTGGTGAAAAGAGCACCACAAGCTTTCACAGCAAAAATTTACTTCGACAAGCTCGAGCCCGGCGCACAATCTTCCTAGATAGCATCCTCTGGTAGGAGTCGCTGCAACGCTTAATTTTAGAGGATGGTTCTGAGCCTTGATGACAGATCTCCTCCATTGCTGGTGGCGAACTTGAAGGAAGACCCTTGAGACGTTCTTGTAAATCCAACAATATCTCGTAACTCATTGTTGCATAATCCCTGCAGCCAGAATTTGTTCAATCGAAAGTTAATACTGAGTTGGTAATGAAGAATTGTTTACAAGATGCGACATACCAAAAACAAACATCATGAATTAATCTTGTGATGCCTATCTTAAGGACACAGCAACATTATATTCAAAGAAATTTCGCACTCAAACGGTACAAAACATAACGTACCTGTAGCTCAATATGTGATACAAAAGAATGACAACAGTTATCACCCCAAATGTCAAACGAGGGAAGATCAAAGACAATAAAGTTTGTTGCAATCCCCTTGAAGTGATTGCCTGGGAACGAAGAATCCATAGCTCCACTGCAAAGGTGAAGACAAGCCCTGCATCATGAACCATTGGCCTCAAATCCATTAGCAATTCTGAGTGGTAATTTCTCAAACTTGTGAAATATGACACCTACGCCAACTCTGCCACTGCAATGACAACTAAATTTTCACTGCTATGGATTTATAAAACAAAACAAATAGTTGGTATTTGATAGTCAGTTGTGTCAATAGTGCATAAACGAGAAACACAGCTTTTAAGGGACGGGACCACAAGAAAGTGAAGGTGTGCAAAAGAACATACCGCAGTAAAGAAGCGGGCGTGCACTGTAAGTTTGTTTCGCGCTAGTGCTCATGTACACAAAAATAGAAGTTGCAACATAAAAAAGGAATGTCTTCAGAGCCCTGGACTCCAGAAGGATTGAATTGTGCAGAGAGAATAGCCGCTCAAGCGATGCAAATACTGCTGCTTGGTTCGACACAAATGATTCCTGCATACATCCACCGCACTACTGATAAGATTGAAAGAGGTCTGACTCTAAAATCTTCACCTAGTACTAAGAAACACAAAGAATGATAACTCTTGACAGACGTTGAACCGTGGTACGAACAGAAGACGAAAACAAAACTTTGTTGATCACCTGGGCTTCAAGCATTGCATTTGATCCTCTAGTCAGTTGTTCATGCATTGCATGGAGCTTTGTTTGCCAAGCAAGGAATTCTTGTTGATGCATCTTAGCCTCACGAGTGAGTGCCAACACAGAATCACGGCTTTCTTCGAAGGCAGTCTCTTGCAACTGCTTCAGGTTGTTTAGACCTTCTTCGGCTTGAGCCTGTCCATCGAGCAACGCCTTCTGACCAGTCAAGGACCTGAAAAACGATTACGCATAAACCTTAGCTATGTGCCTCCTAATAAATTGACAAATCCTTATCAGCACATAATTGTGTCTCAGAAAGAATTGTAGTGATAAACATCGTTTTTTCACTTTCAGACGAGAAAACATGGTAAAATGAGGAAGATTCCAGAAGGAAAACTTGCCTTTGAACTCCATCATCGATTTGATGCGTTATGCCATGCAGACTAGAGAATTCTGTTGTCAAAGATTGAGCAATCTGGTGAGATTTCTCATGCAGACTGGAGAACTCCTTGGCTAATGAGTCGGTGATGATGTGAGATGTTTCGTGTAAATTGCTCAACGAAGCAGCAATTACATGAGATTTCTCCTGTAAAGTGCCTAGAGAATCAGCTATCACGTGAGATTTTACATGTAAGCTCGAGAACTCTTCAGACATGGAGTTCGCGATTTCATGAGTTTTGTCATGGAGCGTTGCAAACTCCATAGAAAGTGAATTCGCCAGGGTGTGCTGGTGATCAGCCATGTCCTTTTGCTGGTCTAACATCTCTTTCTGATTGTAAGACATTTCCTTTTGTAGGGATTCAACTCCTCGCAACTGCTCATGAACCTCCTTCGTTGCAGAGCTCAGACCTGCACGTACGACAACCATCAAATTTGTCGAAGGTCGTGAACCAAGAGACCCGAAGGCATCTTTTGTAAGACATTCTAATGCAATGATAGAAGGGAGAAATTACAGTACATAATTCTTCCTAATCGAAGTCTATCAAGGGACGTCGAGATCTTGTCCTGGCAAATTGGAAGGTCAGATCAGATTCAAATTACCTGAGAAGCCATCTTTGACCCGTTCTCGCATCTCACCATGCAAACGATGATATTCGCTGACAAGTTGATTTGAGTGCTCTTGCATCTTGGCCTGCAACAACTTTTGCTCGGCAATAACATCGTCATTTTGTTGAGAAATGGTACTTGTTTGTAATTCCATTGACCTCAACTGACCCTCCACCCAGTGTGCAGATCCCTTCAGCTCATTGATCACGTGCTCTGTTTCCTGCTTAAATGCTTCGCTCCTGACAACAAGGGTTAACCACGAGGCAAAAATCAATCCATCGGATAAGCTGAGATCAAGCAATACGAATCAGAAGAAAAAAAGTTAGCAGCGTGAATCTTTGAAAGGTAGTAATAGTCCCAGGAACTAATTCAACAAACGTTTAAGCATGAAGAAAAACACCAAAACTAGGAGCTGTTAAGGACATGAAGGAAATAAGTGAGACTATGATTAACACACAATTAACAGCAAATGAAATTATTGCTAGGTCTAAAAAAATATTCTGTCAGAGAGAAGGAATTGAGAGGACTAAGTGCAATATCATCTAGATCTAATGAGATGAATGAGATGAATTCTAGGAGCTAATTGGGCCACGCAAGCATTAGAAGTGGCACAACCAAAGATTATTTACTAAAGCAACTCAATCCAGTGATGACTCCGAATGATAGAAAAGTTGATGCTATTGTCCTGAGGGCCAAGAGTAAATGCAAAGCAATGGAAATCAACAAGCATCAACAAGTGTAGAAGCCTTGAATCTAGTGAGGAAGCGCAATTGATGCATTCAAGGCGGCGAAGGGGAGCGACGTACTGAAGATGGTGGCACATGGAGGCGGCGTCGATGAAGAAGGCGAGGAAGATGGAATTGGTGTGATCACTCAACGCACTGGTACACTTAGAAATAGGAAGCGAGTCAGGGCAATGAATAGCATCACGTTCCGAAACCTTAAGAAAGCAGTTTGTGAGCCGCATTGCCAAGCGCGCCTTCTTCTCTTCCTCTTTCAAGATCTCTCGACAGGAAGACAGCAAATCCGAGTACGCGCTGTGCCAACAAGAATGCTTGGCGGTTTGGTGACGCGCTTTCTCCACAAGCTCCTTGCCTCTGGAGCTGCTCAAGAAATTCCCCGTCTCAATGTCAAACTTCGCCAGGTCCGTTGGCCGGGAGTAGCAATACTGCTGTGGAGGATCGGGCTCCGCTCCTGCTGCTGCTGGCCCGAGGGCAAACCAACTCCACAACGACGCCTCTGAAGTCGAAGAGTGAGAGAACAGAAGAATGAACAAAAAACAGAACTCCCATCTCTTCAGGCGTGAGACGTCCATGGCGCCGTGAGAACCTAAACGATGAAGGAAGCTCGCAAACCAAAAGCTGCGCCTGAACTACTGTCAATGCTTCGACTCCAATCGCCTTCAATCATATACACAACATACGAAGCCAACGGCTGAGAAAATCTTTCGTCTCTTTTTCTGTTCCGCAAACGGTTCCTAATCTAAAGAAGTGCGACGCGAGCTCAGCGTTAAACTGAAAAAACTTGAGAGGCTTGTGGATGAAGCAACCTCGAGTCTGTCTCTCCTCGAAAGTCTCACCAACGTCATCTGTCGGCTTCGACCTGCAACAGCTGCAAAATTAATCAATAATAAACAGCAAACCTCACCGGAGTCTCTGTCTAACATGCCGTGCAGGGAGTGTCCCTCTCTCGCTCATCCGCGTCGCTTTGAAAACTAGTCGTTACGAAGTTTGAGGCAGTATATTCGCTGCTATAATTGCACTTTCATCAAGACAGGAATAGGAGCGAGGTTTTCGGTTGCGAAATTGAATGCGATCAGGATGAGGTTTAGGTTTCCAGGTTTTTCAGATCGCCTCCTCCTCTGAGAACGAGGTCGCGTACGGTTTGCGAATACCTCAGCTGTCAGGCTCATTCTGTCTCTCGAGATAAGTGCAGTGGCAGAGCTAGGGTTTGCGTGCAGGAGCTTTTATTTATAGTCTCGAGTGCAGGTCTTTCTTGCTCTGTCCACAAGCAGTACCGTATCGTAGTTTGACAGGAGTTGTAAACGCAAAAGTACTGCTGGTGTTGATGACAGAAAAGTGAGCTAGATTTAGCTGAACAGAACTTCGACCTCCGCACTCGGCTCACCTCTGCGAAACAAAGTCGCACTTGCAGGAGCCAGAGTTGGCGATCTCACAGCAGCTTGCGACTTCTCTCCATGCACTGAGCTTTCTTGTCCTCTCGACAGGCAGGATCTCAGTTCTGCCGTCCAGAAGTTGAGCGTTCAATCTCTTCATCAAGAAGATAAAAATTCAGTGCAGCTGTCGAAGCATTCAAATCACTCCAAGATCATCCGCAAAAATACAGATCACTCGAGCAGAACTTTGCATTTATCTTCTCCAACAGGAGCTTAGTTTCGCCCCTCGGATTGCAAATCAATTTCCTCCACTCTTGGCAACCAGCATCTCAGTTCATCGTCCAGAAGCGCATGCAAAAGTTCAAAGGTATTTCAAGAAAAATTAGTACTGCTATCGTAGAAGAACAAAATGACTCACACCGCAACTAAACGCTCTCGAGCTCAATCCGTGCAACCGAATCAGTCGCCTTCACGTTCCTCCCTTACCTTCGCTCTCAATGACAATCCAATGCCGCGACTGCCGTGGACTGAACCAGCGCCATCGCTGGCCACTGTTTCTGCCTCGCGTGTGCTCGGCAATCATCGGATTCGAGCGTGAAAGGTCTCCCCTGGCTACTCTTAAGTAGAACTACAACGTGGAGCATCTACTCGAGGTTGCCGTGAACGTGAAGCCTCATCTTTTCGTGCGAGACCTGGCGTTTCCTCCGATGCCTTGGCCTCCAAGCTGACGAGACTGTCTGCAAGAGACAAGACTCAAACCCGTCACTGAACCTAAAACAGATACTTATCTACGGAGAGCATACGATACTTCTCGTATATATACATATGGCGTGAACTCCCGCGGTTTTGGGTCCATTCACGATTTAGGGTACCAGTCTCGGAGGCGAATTCTCATACATGTCACCATCTTCATCAACATGTGACGTATATTGAAGTATAGAAAATGTACAAATTTCACATGTTCTTTAATAACTACTTGGGCGATTGAAAAACTATACCAAACTTTGTTCCTACAATGATTTGATAGAAAATACATAATTAAGCAATGTGTGTATAAGGAGAACCCAACTAAGAATATTAACCCATCTTAACCCATTATTTATTTTTCGGTGATACCCAATAGAATCACAATCTCAACCCAAGTGATTTCATATTTTTCCGATGCAATTTGAATTAGTTATGAATTTTCAAAGTGTGTTGCCATGTTTGGCCTATTTATGCTACTAGGGACCTCCCATTAGAACCGATCAAAAAATAGGGTTTTTTCCAATAGTAAGCCTAAATTTGGAGATATCAAAGAGTGAATGGGTGGAAATGGGGCGGCTACAGGGTAAAAATGGACCCAAATACAGAGTGGTGGTGATAAGAAGGTTGCGGTGATGGACAAGACCACCTTCAACACTATTGTAGGGTATGAAGGAGGAACTCCTAAACCTTCTTTTCAGTTTTTGACCAAAGGATCTCAGTCATTAACATGCTCACAAACTTTGATTGTACAAATTGGAAAACTTTGACTGTACAAATTGGAAGATTGTAGTGCTTGAAATAAGGAAAGAGGTCCTTTTTCTTCCTTGCGTTGAGAGGATTAGCTAACTTTGACTTCACTGACGGTGTCAAGTTTTGCAGTACACACCATCATTTTGAACATGCTATCAGTTCCTTGTACACAAATTATTAGTGGTTGGGGAGAGGTGTAGCAATTTCAAAAAGATTGTGCAAGGAGTGGAGGTTCAAAAACTGTATTGGATGCGTGAACTATAATCAACAAACAAGAGTAAAGTAAGCCCCTAAAACCGACAAGTCAAAAAATGTGCATATATGGAGAGAGAAGATAATTATACTATTATTTTTCAATGATAGCCTATAGAATTACAATTCCAACCCAAGTGATTTCATATTTTTTCGATGAAAACTGAATTAGTTATGAATTTTCAAACTGTGCAGCTATGTTTAGTGGGTGGCCAACAGTACGTACCCCCTTAACCAACGACCAAAAGTAAGGGGCCGCGGGCGGCTTACACTATGGACCATGAGGATTGACCAAGAGAAATCGCTTATTTTCATGGTCACGGCTCTTGGTCTGGAGCCGTGACCATGAAAAATCAAAATTGTTTTTTTGAGTGTCTTGGTCACTTCTCATAGTGTAAAGTGGATTTGGACCGGGACAAGTATCGGCTGATTTTTTTAATGTATATATACAAATCCAAGGGGAAATTTTTTTAAATAATAAATTAAATAAATTTCAGCCAATCATTGATTTTCAGTCCAACAGTCCCCTTGATTTCAATGGAGTCGACCTATTTGTCTCGACCCAACGGAAAACCCGTTGGACCAAGACACATTATCCACTCGGCAAAAAATAGCATACTTAGGTAACCTTGAACTCCATGGTCAATCTCCTTTTCTTAAGGTAGTGTAAAGCGAACTCGGACTGGGACAACTTCCTTGGCCAGTCATAGATTTTAGAGGGCTATGGTCAATCTTCGTGGTCCATAGTATAAACCGCCCCTACCGGCCTTGACTAATAGCAAAGCTCCATTTGGAGCTGAGTTGGTGGTAATGGGATGAAAGAGGGTTGGATATACCCCAATTTTTTAGGCATTGGCAATGGGTTTTTGTTGGTTATGGGGGGCTTACCTTAAGGGGGTTTTACACTATGGTGGAGAACTCCACCGGCCAGTCAAGAAGTCTCGACCAAGACATGATTATTTGAGGCGAGCGGTGGATGTTGGACAAGACAAAAAAAGAATAAAGTAATGCATGAAGAAGTTGCTCTTCTCCGGTGGATTAGTTTCTTGTCCGGGGGTTTGAGGCCGGACAAGAAACGAGCCCACCGGAGAAGAACTCTTCAAAAAAGTTTTGCCACGTAGGCAGCCATGTCATTTTATCATCCATGCTTGAAGTTCTCCACCAGTCAAGTCTTGGCCGTAGTGTAAACCCAATCCAGTGAAGAACAATTTTTCCTCCAATCATATTGCTCCATTTCCCTTGAATTCTTGACCGGTGAACTTCTCCACCATAGTATAAAGCGGCCCTTAGTATAATCAACTAAGTGAATATTTAGCAAATTCCATAATAGATCTATAATTTTATATACTATGGTTTAAGTAATACAATTTAAACTTGCATGAATAGAATGGAAGAAGACATTGAAGAAAATGAACATCAAGTGAGGTGTAGATATGAGTTGCCATATGAAACTTGCACTTCGGACAATGTCACAAGGTGTCAAAACATTAAATTTTCACTCATCCCTTATAAGCGTCCAAGTTGTTCTTCTTGAACGCGCACCTTAAAGGAATGTGACGAGAGGGAAAACAAGTAGAATCAAGAGAAATATACAAGTTCAGGTAGTGCAATTGTTGATGAGAAGAGGCCATCAACTTGCTATACATTGGGGAAGAGAGAGAGACTGGATTGCCTCAAACTACAGACTGACCTGCAAATGTTGAGGGTCAGAATTTCGCTGCTCCTACGCCAAAACGTCCGCCATTCTTTTCCTGAAGGAGACTTGTTGCTCATACAAAGCCTTGAAAATCTCGTACTTGGCTTGGTGGTATTTCTTCACTCGCTCATCCTCCGTAGGCTCCACCACCTACGAAGCGAACAATTGTGAAAAATGATGGCTTCAATAATGCAAGTGCTAAGAAGACAACACAAATTATCTAACCTGTAGAAACAGATACCCCTCTTTTCTATTAAAATCAGCGCAAAGAAGAGAAAGGCAGTTCATGTTTATGGTAATTCATACAAACGCTTTTTTCACTCTCGAAGACGGCCAAAACTACTTTGAGTTTAGACACCACCAAGCTCGTCTATTGATTTGATCATTTTTAGAATCCTGTAATTCTAATCTACGGCTTTCTTTAATGATAATGCAAGTACTAAAAGAAAAACTCATACCACTTAATACATAAAAACAGTATTGGTGTTCAAAACGTGCTTCTTACCTCACCAGGGGCATTCAGAGCAACCATGGCATCTCTGACGCTACTGTACTTCTTAGCAGCTACTGATCCCAGCACCGCAGCACCAAGCAACACAGCCTCATTTTCCCTTGGCAATGCAACTGGGAATCCTGTCACATGCACAACAACAGAAGAAAAAGGGCTTGGTATAAAACACGTGGGGCTTGGTGGTGATAAATTAGATAAAGGATAACTTTATGAAAAATCTAATTAGTCTTAAAATACCCCAAAAAAATCAAATTTCAATAAAAAAATCAGCAATGATTACAACAACCATGTGATAAAATAAAATAAAATAAAATAAAATAAAGACTTATCAGAAAGCTATCAACTGGGCAGCAACATACCCACTATGTTGGCATGCTCCTGAATGTAGAGCTTATTCTTTGAGAGGCCTCCACAAGCCAACAACGTATCAATCTGCAAATGTAACCACATCTTAGAAATGTAACCCAACTCGAGGTGATAAATGCAATAAAACTAGTTGTGGAGGCTAGAAATTCTACCTTCATTCCATGAGAATTACAGTGATCCACTAAATGTTTAGTTCCGTATGCGATGCTTTGTACTGTTGCCAAGTAAAGGAGAGCAAGGTCTTCAGGGCTGGCTTCCAGTGATAAACCACTGATTACTCCCCTTGCCTTGGGATCTGCCAATGGCGACCTGTACGTAACAATAGTAATTAGAATGTCAATCAAGGGCCAGTTTAAGGTCTCACGTAAAGACACCCAAATTTTCATTAAAATACCTCACTCTTTTTATTTATTATACTTATTAGATCAATAGAAAAGCTTGGTGGTCTCAAACTCGAGTCAAAATAGTTCTAGCTATCTTTCAAAGCAAAGATGAGATACCACAATTTGGAGTTATTTGTAAAGTCGCCCAAAATTAACCCCTCTTATTTCGGGATGACTTAACAAAGAACTCTGATATGGAAGAAACCAGGAAGGGGATTTATGAGCACCTGTTTCCGTTAAAATCAGGTGACACATGGATGTCTTTGGAAAGAGCACTCGTGAACGGCACACCTTGCTCAGCCGCAAGGTCCTCCAAGATGCCATTCAAGGCGTCGTAGATTGAGAGTTCTGCAACGAAACAATAATTTTGAGATAGTTGCACCAATTGCCGTAGTTCTAAGCCTTGATTAGCAGCAACCAAAAATATGTTTTCAAAAATCTAAAGAAAATTCAGAAGTTCCATGGAAACTATTTTTTGATTGAACTACATAGTTTGATCAATTATTTATTAGATGAATAGTCTTAAATGGCCTGGGAACTACAAAAGAAACAAAAGACTCACTTTGGTGGGCAGCCCGGTTGGCAAGGGCAGGAGCAGCAGGATGCGTCTCCACAATGTGGTCCAGAAGGGCTCCAGTCGCACTCTGACCTCCTTCCGTGAGCCACAACTCGGGAACCATGGCTGCATTCATTCAGATCATCAGAAGATGAGGTTAAAAATACTGCATTAAACCCTAAAAGACTTTGTTTGTGTTTCACCAAAACCACTCCAAAACTGCCTATTTCTGTTGAAAGAGTGAAGAAGATAAAGAAAGTCATTATTTCCATCTCCTACTGTAGAATTTTAATACATACTACTAAAATCACATGCTCACAAATTTTCATAAACTTGGACTGCACATATTGAAACATTACAGTGTTTGAGGTGACAAAAGTTTTTCTTCTCTACGTTTGCATTTGACTTCACTTGGTGTCATAGTTTTAATTTATACCATTACGATGTATGTGATGTAACTTACTAGTACGCCAATTGTTAGATGTATTGAAGAAGTGAAGCATTTTCACAATAGTTAAGCAATGAAGAAAGGTTCAAAAGTCACCAACCCACATTTTGATGTTAAAAATATTCGTTTTTTTTGTAAATCAATAGTCCAAATGATCAAGACTAAGGTTCATGCTTCTGCTTGAAGTTTAAAATATTCAAATGAGGAAAAAATGAAGATCTCTAATTTTTTATGAGAAATTAAAATTGATTTTCACACATTGCCAAAAAAGGTGAGAAAACTTTGACTCGTCTTAGAGTGAATATTTACACTGTGGGAGGGTTCTTTTTTTACAATCTCACATAAAATGATATTACTTACTTGTATTAAGATCTCATATTAAGAGAGTCGTAGCCAAAGCTTTTGAAGTTGACCGAAGTGCCTTCTGTCAACATTTTTATGATGGCATAACTTTTTTTGAATAAAAAAATTATATTCCCACGCAGCTCTCCTCTTCATGACTAAGACTTTGATGGAGAGAGGCGCATGTTCAAAGTAAAACCAGAAGTACCTGACCAGAAGGGTCCCAAGACACCAGGGATGAAATGTCGCTCATGTGAAACAGCCATATGGCATGTTGACGTTCCGCACACCAGGACCATCCTTTGACATAATGCATCATCACCATCACTAGCGTCTGCAAATCCAAATTCTCAGAAGCCAATAATACAAGTTTGGCCGAAGTTGAGCTAGTAATATTACAAGAAATTGAATTATGCTGAAAAGTGTAGGTAGTGGACAGAATAGGATAATTTGATGTGTAGAAACAAAGGCATTGCTAATCTCTTCCATTTAGAAGAAAGCTCACCTGAGCTGGATACCGTTCCGGGGCTTCTTGGGATACTTTCTAGAGTCCCAACTCCACCTGCATGAGCATCAATTAAAGATGTTCCGACAGGTGTTCCCTCCTTCAAACCCAATTCCTACAAGACACACTAAGCTTTTAGTATAAGAATAAGGAAATCTCTTTGGAATACACACTACTCTCTAGTTCAGAGACACCGAGAATCTTATTCCTGATAGACATATTTTCACAACATCCTTCTTGAATGAGAAAGAAAAAATGAGACTTGCAAAGAGCTGCCCACTGCCATAGCTCATTAAACCTCAAAATATTAGAAACTACTAAAAAGGAACCAAATTATAAACCAATGAAAGAAGAAATGTTATTCCACAACAGAGTATAGTTTGGATGCAAATAGGAAGTTTTTAATTTATTTTATTTTTTTATCTAAAGAAGCAGTTTCTATTCAACTCTTGGGCACTTAGGTTCTAGACATTTTACCTGAGCAGCCAGGTGAGAGAGGCCAAGACCAAGAGGGTGACCAGGAAAAGCCACATTTCTTCCTATTGTGGCATATCCTGATTCAACAAGGTCACCAAGCCCAATCTCCTGCCAAAATAGATCGTCCCACCCACTAGCTTTCATTGCCACCGAATCCTTGCTTGACATCTGCTCCAAATGTGCATGCCCCAAGTAGGTCCATTTACACACAGTTGTACACAGGCTCCGTGTGTCATCACCAGTTGACCTGCATCAAATCATTTTATCTCCACATTAACCTATGCAAAAGGCTAGTTTGTGCGCTAAAAATACTGAATTATGTAAGCAAAAATACAGATTATTGAGTTTCATTTTTACATCATGGAACTGCAGATACTAAAAAATAATAGAAGAAAAGCTTGATATAGAAATAACCTGAAAGTGAGCCAATCACTTAAATCCATCCACCGAAATGCTATGGCCCACGATTCCTCCAGATTCTCCTTAACCCATAGCAGCTGCAAGAAACAAGAAGGCAGGTTAAGTGGAGTAAAGTAAAGCACACTACCCTGTGACTGTCTCCTACAAATGGTGGTCCAACTTCTTAGTCTTTAATCCAATTACTTTATCCTTATTATGAAATTAAATTTTGGTAGAATTTGGTGGATGATATGTGTACAAGAATGGATCAGTTCACAAACAAACAAGAGGCCTACAAGAACTTACTTCAATTGAATTCATATGAAAATCATAAGAAGTCATTTATAAAATTCAAAACAGATTCAAGCTCTATCCGAAGATATTCTGTATAATAGAAATCATTCTTGCATGGTTTAAACTAAACGGAATAGTCCTTCACCTTAAGAGACTGTAAACCAACATACCATCTACACCTTAAGTACTAAACGTGAATCCCGACACACAAGGAATGGGATTGCAAGATTCTTCAGTATAGTTCAGACATGTACCAGAGGTGAAGAATTCAAAAAACTCAAACCCCAACCCTTAACCGAGTCTGAATCCTAACCTGGCTCAGGGTGTAGAATTCAGAACACTCAAACAAACCCTTTCTTGACCTCGAACATCATGGTTGCAACACACAAATTTACCTTCGGAGCCTGATGTTCCGGAGACAGGGAGCCACCTGCAAACTGCAAAACCGGGGACTTGGAGGCATTGATGCGCTCCGCCTGCTCTTCAGCCCTGTGGTCCATCCACACGATCACATTGCGTCGTGCATCTCCAGTCTTGGAGACCGAGACTGGAGAATCATCGGTTCCAATAGCCACTGCAGTATGGGATCCACAAATCAATAGGATAATATCATTCACGACTGCTTACAGCCAAGCTCCCAACATTTACATCAACTAGTTGCTGTAAATTTACAACGTGGTTGCTAATCAAATCCACCCTGTAGATGTTTCAAGTAAATCCACCTTGAATTTGCAACCCGCAACCAAACTCACATTTCTTGCTGCCTAACTACTAACATTTAAGGATATCTCTAAATTCTGCTCTGCCTTTTAACTTCTAACCTTTGAAGGTTATTTGCCTGCATTTGAGGAAGTAATCCACGCATGCAAGTAAGTGAGTGGATGTACATACCGAGGGAGCAGGTTGCCGTGAATCCGATGCCGCAGATGTTGAAGTCGTTCAGATGGTACTTTGCGCACACGGACTTCACTGCAGTGCAGATTGCAAGCCAGATATCTGTGGAGGACTGCTCCACAAACTTGCCTTCCTTCCATATCTGGATGGCGCTGCTTGCAGTACCTATCAGCCTCCCCTCTCCATCAAACACTCCTGCACGCACACAACCATGCACCGTTATTGCAAAAAACTAGTACTTCTCTCTCGATCTGAAAGAATCCATTGCCATAATTCCTTCATCTCAAAAAATCACTATAAACATGTTGAAATAAACACCACTGAAACGAAGAAGTTCACCCTACAATATGAGGTATTAACCTTGATCATGTCATCAGCCTCTCCTACTGCGAGTGATTTAAAATATCAAATTTCTACTAGTGGTGTATATCCGTTCCACTCTAATCCTTCTTCGATCTGCTCATTCTGAAGTGCATCTCAATATCTAATAACCAACCTAACAGTACTAAATGTGTAGAAACAAGACGCTTTATTGACAATTCTCAGCGTACTCTATCATAGATTGCACCTCCAATCAGCTCCATCATTACAAACCTATCACGCAGTCAAAAACTACTAACGTTCTTTCTGGCCGGTTGCAAAATTGAACAAATTTCTGCAAATGAAGCTCCAGCGTACTCGAGTTCTCCTTAAATCCGATTGCACCTCCGATCAACCGCATAGAGAAACAAATAACTCACCATAACGTTCTGTTTGGATGGCGAGAGCTCATTGTGACTAGTACACCTCCAATCCACTCCAAGAAAATTTACGACTACCGCTTAGGATCTCCAATTAGAATCAAGCGACGGTTCTTTATACCTGCGCGGGCGCTGCCGGTGCCGACGTCGATGCCGAGGAACAGCTGCCGCCCGTCGCCGAACGAATGCGCCTTGGCGCCGGGCGCGAACTTGCTCCGGCCGATGGACGGGGCGTTCCGCATGAACGGTGTCGACTCCATCATGGCTGCGACGCTGAGAAGATTGGCGATGGCGCTGAGAAGGGAGAAGTGGCGATGGCAATGGCGATGGCGATGGCAGAGTGTCAAGCGGGTCGTGTGTCCGTCGATACCTGGGCGGTACTGTGCAGATGCTTGTCTGATACCTGTTCAATATCCGTTTACTGTACTTGTTTTTCGTGGATGGTACTTGGGCGGGTATCTGATGGCGATGGCGATGCTGGAGTCTGAAGAGGGTCGTCTGTCCATTGATACCTGGCCGATACTCTGGAGATGCTCATCTGATACCTGCTCGATATCCATTCTCGATACCGCGGTATATGGGCGGGTATAGGTATCGAGCGTTTGAAGGCGATGCTGACACGTGCTGAGAGCACGTTACACTAAAATTTATCTTTAGTGTAGTGGTATTATATGATTCGAAAGTGCTATTGATTTATTTGATGATGAAGATTTTTACTAAGACTAAGACTATCTATACTACAGTAAACACTGCATATAGTGTGGATGCATTGGTGAAAAATGATGTGGGCCACATCAGTTTTGGTTTGGAATAGAATTAATGTGGACATATCAACATGTGGCACGCCGCTCACTGCCACCATACTACCACAATCCATTGTTCTCAACCGCCAGGCGACAACCACAATCCATTTCAAGTTCTCCTTCCCATAGTACTCTCCAATTCGTTTCTACTCTCTCTTACACTCATCGCCTTTGGATTTGCTTCACTATCATATTACATTTGATGCTAAGATAAACCACTCATCTAAATCTGCAAACGCACTGTCAATGAGGACCACAGCTCCGGCACGGTGCGAAGTGCACCACTCATCATAGAGAGCGGCATCTGCAACCCGCAAAAGAGACACAAAGAATTTGGAGCATCATAGTTTGTTGGCCATTGTCACCCAAACTCATCAACCACAATTTACTACACCTCAAAGAAACACACAACTAAAAAGAACAACATCAGCCAAAACAACTTAGTGCCCAAGGTTGCAACCAGCTCGGAAGCGACGTCCAACAACACTCACAGGCTATCTCTCAAACCCCTTCCTCCAAGATCTAATTTTTTCTTGTTCACGTGCTTGCCTCTCTTGCCAAAATTAGATTTCATGGAACCCGATTTGATTGCAATCACACACATGACTGTGTACTAAGTTCTTCATCCACCAAACTTTAAGCACTCACTAATAGATTAAATCGCACACAAAACCATGTTTATTCCTGTATACTAGAACTTATACCGAACATAGACACTAGATACACAAGTAGACCCTCTTACACCTCTAAAACAAAACTAAGCAATAAATTCGAACCATTGAAACTATGTGAAGTAGTAAAAAAGTCTAACCGTATACAAACAGACACAAGTTGTTTCCTGCAGTTTAACACAAACCTGCAAGCAAATCAAGAGCTGGAGTCCTCTAACTCAAGCCAAAAAGTTGTCGAAATGTAGCAATCAAAAATAACCCCGTCAGCATCCTACCAACCAGAAGGACGCCTAAAGCTCAACGTAGGTCTACAACAAAGTTGGCGGTTGGAGACCCTCAATCCACACATGATAGCCATTGAATCAATACAATTTGTAACTTCAGCAACACTTCAAAAGATCAAAGGACATCAAAAGGTATGCACCCTCTCCCTTATTCCTTTCATCAATTATTGCACAAAAAACAAAGTAGATAGAATCAATCCTAAAATCATAACACACCACAAACTAAATTATTAAAAAGAAACGTGCAAGTATTGTGTACACATAAGATTGGGGAAAGTACATAGAGGGCGGAAAATCTCGGAGATAGATCTAAGGATTGAAGCAGCCTCAACAGCGTGTCAAGGATCAACCTCACCTTTCCTCTCCAAATCTATTCCATCCCCAAGACAAATGACAAGTCTAGAAGCACAACATCAACATGAAGTAAGAGTTGCACACAAGAAACATACACATATAGGGACAAGACAAAGAAAACACAACACTGGTAGCTCTGCCCACAACGAAACTCTCGTACTCCTAAACCGAGTTCATGCAACATGAAAAAAAGGCCGTGCCTATAGCATGAGAATCGCACCCAAAGATCAAGAATCTATGGACCCACAATGGAGAAGCCCCGCCCACATTAAGCGAATTGCGCCTTAGGAACAAAAGCCAGCAAACACTAGAAGAGAAGTGTGCACACTCACAGACGTGCAAGAGCCCACAAACACAGGAAGCAGAGCACACACAACCGCAGACCTAAGAAGGAGAGTAGATGCTTGTAGACTCAAGAATGGATACATGAGTCGTTGGAGATCCAGCCCACAACGGCCACATTATGCAGCCGAATCCGGTCTACCCTTGGCATGCAACCTTGGATTCCACAGACTAAGGAAGAACGCTTAGCCTAAACTTGGCTTCAACCAACCCACGTCCCATCCCAAGCCTCTCCAAGCTCATGTAAGCCTCAACAAAAAATTATTCTTCTTTTGTCCCTACTCTCTAATATCTTCATTTTCCTCTACACCTTTCTTCTATCAATACTCAAAAGATGATCATTTGTGTCTACAATCTATACATACTCCATGCCTAACAAATTATATCCTCTTTTGCTTAGCCACCATGACAGAAAACACCATGACGAACCCAGATACGGATATGCAGGTGGAATCCACAAAGAGGAGCCCCTTCAAGGCTCATAGCTCAAAGACAGTAAGGAAAGGAGAGGAAGCAACCAGCATGAGTAAGAAGACCAAGGCCTCTCCCTTGGAAAAAGAAAAGTCAATTCAAGTGTGAGAACTAACCAAATTTACTTTTTGGATGGATTTTCAAGGTATGGAGGCCTTGGCGGTGGAGGGAGGTGATGAGGAGCTTTATAATGGCGAAACAACGATGGATTTGATGACTAGAGGCATGCGGAAGGAGAAGGCGGAAGAGGTATGTAATGCAAGAGTAGCATTTCCTAGAGTCCTGTTGGAACCTCATTTTCACCTTGGAAGCCACTTAGAGTAATGAGTGTTTTAGTTGGATAGTTTTGTTCATTTATTATTTGTTAGTTTTTTTTTTTAATTTATTAGTTTTATTGATTGGCCATGATAGTCAATTCCTTAAACTATAAAAGTGTTAAAGAAAGGTTAAGGAAAATCGGATTAGGGAGAAGAAAAATGTGTTTTCAAACATCCGGTTAAAACATGATAGGGTTTCGGATTTGGAACCGGATCCAGAACCAGAATCTAAACCGGATACGAAACTTGAATCTAAATCGGAACCGGGACCGGGCTGTAATTTTGTGGATCTGATCCATGATTTTCCAATCTGGTTGGGTTACTGTTAGAGGGTTTTCCGAGAAAGGATTGCAAGTCTTTTTTGCTTGTGTGTTTTTCTTGTTGTTGTCTGGCGGCGTTTCCTACAGTTGTGACGAGACATGCAGGATCACTGACCGTAACCGGATTTGGATTCTCAAAAAAAATTGTTGTTGTAGTATTGGAAAGGGTTAGTGGATACTTCTTGCGTGACCTGTTGTCCGCCGACGTTCTCTACAGTTGTGAAAAAGTATGCATTACCTTGGTGCATGTGTGTATTGTGTTTAAGAGTGGTTAGGGTTGATAGTGGAGTCATTTGCCACTCTAATATACAAGAAGTGAGTGTTGAGCACCGTCCCTCTCCCAATCAAGATGCCCCCACTAATAGCTAACATCATGAGGCTAAACTAGAGCTTGACTCGTGTTACTTGTAGAGAGGAATCCGAATACTGAACGGTAACCAGAAATAGGAAGAAAATAATGACTTTCCGATTGACTGGAAAAGATGATTAACCGGATAGATCAGAAAAGAGAGTTGTAGAAGAAGAGGTAAAAAGAAGTAAGATTGGATCGGATCTAGCTAGCTACTTCACCAAAATCCCAGGACGATACACAAGTCACTTCTTCGGTGTTTTTGTCATTAAAAACGCTCAAGGGAATGCACCCGTTACAAACGTGTTGCGACAAATCCCACAAATTCTCTACCCTATGTCAAAGAAGGGAATTGAGGGACAAAACTTTAATCTAATCCAAATTCCTTATGTCATTAAGACCAAGGAAAACTGTGGTTTATCTTTTAGTTTCCATGTGGCTATTCACTTTGAGCTCCCCAAAACACCCCTCATACATGACGATGTTGAGGAAATGGTTCATGTTAGACTTAAAAAAGATGGATATTGCACTTCAAAATAACATTTTTGATTCACAGTTTGTAACTCAATGCTTAAGCATGAAGCAAGGAGAAACTAAGGGAGCATTTTTGGAAAGCCTTAAAATGCATCTATTTAAATTTGAATGTCATGGCTTGATGCTTCTAAAGGGCATTAGGCCATTTATCCTCAACATTGATGATGAGCTTGTTATTGAGAAAGTATGCAAGTCATACTTTGGAATTGCAAAAGGTACTAATCTTCTTCTGAAGGTCAAAAGTGAAAGCTCGGAGGAATTTTTAGCCCATACTCTCTTCAAGGAAGTTCTTGTAAGTAGCTTCCACCGTGGACATGAGTTTGAGATCTCCGGTGTGCAAAAGGGCAACGGAGATGCCTACGCATTGATCATTGCTACAACATCCCTTCAAACAAGTTGCACATCCTATCACTATGGGAGGTGAAGTGTTGCAAGCAAGACAAGTGTTTCACACCAAGGGATCTAATGGTGTGGTACTAGAGTCCAAAGCAAGGAAAGAGGCTCTAACCCTAATTCTTTCCCCTCTTCCCATTCATCTTGATGTCATACATACTTCTCACAAGATTTACAAGACTATGGAAGGAGCCAATGTGAGAAACATTTGGTTCCACAAAGAGGATGGCAATTGTCACAATAGTAATGCCAATGTATCACATGCTAACCCCATTGTGTTGAAGACCTTTGTTCAAAAGATATTTGTCATGAATGGCAACTATGTGGACTTTGCACCACACCGGAGAAGCTTGGAGGGCATCAACCGCCCCACCAAAGAGCAAATGAACATTTTTGGTTTTGATGACATCAACGCCGCAATTGTCAACACTATCTCAACCTTCGAGTTGCAAGACAAAATCGAGACCCTTACCAAGAAAGACATGGTGCAACTTTTGGAGGACAATAGCAAGGGGAATAGGAAGGAGACTTGTGAATATACCAATAAGATGCACAATGACTTCAAAGGAGAAATGTAAAATCTTCAAGATGCTTTGTTTGGTGTATCCAAAAGCATGTCTGCCATTGCAAGAAAGAAGAACTTGTCACTTAAAGACAAAGACCCATCAAACATGTAAGTTTAGAGACCACACGGCAATAACCTATTACCATATAGCATACCATACATACAGTGTATCATATAGAATAGTCTCTTCTAGACATAGTAGAATATAAGTATATGAATACATGGTAGAATACCAATAGAAATATATGAAAGACAAAAATGTATTAAATACTACTTCGATACAAATACCATATAAAAAATATTGCATTTCATATCGTAAAGGCTATACTCAATACAAATACAAATACTACAGACAATATATCATATACTATACTCAAAACTATACAGGGAATACAGAGACAAATACAAATATGCATATAAGATATACATATACACACAAATACACACAAGCATATACACAAACAAAAGCAAAAACATACACATAAAACAAACACAACACACAAACCATACAAAATCTACCACAAATACCTACAAATCCACACACACAAATACACCAACACAACACTCCCTACAAACACCTACATACACCTA
The DNA here is from genome assembly GCA_963971425.1 of Bryoerythrophyllum caledonicum. Lineage (NCBI taxonomy): Eukaryota > Viridiplantae > Streptophyta > Bryopsida > Pottiales > Pottiaceae > Bryoerythrophyllum > Bryoerythrophyllum caledonicum. Next base: position 1,948,701 of record OZ020523.1, read on the forward strand.
TATCACTAACACACACACAATATACACAACTAAACACAACAACATTATATACGAAACCTTCCACACAACTAACCACACAATAATCAATTATAAGACTACAAACTCACATACATTCACAAATATACATACAACTACACACACACTTACAGTTACACTTACTTGTAGAACATGTTAGTCAATATCTACGTCAAGCATCACAATTTTATTTCAGGTCCAATTGTTAAGCCTAAGTTAGAGGTACCCTAATGCTTATCAAACCTATGATGGTTGGTTTGTGATGTAAACATCACACCAATCCAATCAAAGCTACAACCAACCCCTATAACACTTGGCTTCAATGAAATCACACATAGTAACTAATTCACAATCACATCTCAACCAATGTCTTACTCAATTACCAGAGCAACTAACAATCTAACTCACAACATCTACCTCTCCTCCAACTAACAATCTAACTCATGATTTGCTGGAGCCTGTTGACAGCATTCGCCCCTTAGGATTGTAATTTGAGGTGGATGTCATGATCATGTTTTGCTGCAAAACCTAATGCTCTCGTTTTACATCGTTGTTGCTTAGCTCCCAAGCTCAGGGCTACCTTCTCCACATGCGACGCAATTCCTTCTCGCACTAGCACACCTCAAAGATATACACTCCCAGCTCACAAGAAAATGAGAGAGAGAGAGCACTCCTGCTTCTTTGACGATAGAGTTAGATTCGCTAGAGCGACGCAAGTCAGAATCGTCATGCTCCTCGCTCTGATGTTGCGCTCCAGTTGCACCAATTCAATTTCCTCGCAAGCTCCACCTCCTAGAGACCTAACGCACGGCTATGGAGGTTGAGCAACCTTTGATCACCGCAACGAGCACTCTGCATCCAAGGTGGGGCGATTTCCGCTAAGATGGTGTAAACCTTAATCTTGTTGGAAACTAGGTTTCGGAGTTAATGCACCCCCAAAATGCGTCGGTCCTAAAGCGGCAATGGTGACTTCGACCTCGACACCGGACTTGGTGGTGATGGTTAGGGTTTCTAGATCGTGACGTGCAGAACCTTGGTAGGCATGCGCCCACAACTCTTCACTTTGAGTCTCTTATCCTTGGCACCTTGATCGAGACAGAGCACCCTCTTGAAGGTTCTTCTCCACGTTCTTGGAAGAAAGAACACATTTCTCGAGATTCTTCACATTCTTAGAAGAAAAGGTGATGCAAATGCAATGGACCTGCTCAATAGCCTCACGCATCTCCCGCATTCCACAACCACCTTCACTTGCTGTTAGAGTGAGCGGTAACCCGACGCCTCCACCAAAGAACCTGCTTGTCACTAATCCTGTGCGTGCCAGAGCAAAGCATGAGACGAGCAAAGACATGCGAACGAGCACCGAAATTCTAGAAGACGACACGGAAACGAGCACACACAAAAGATAACCTCAGCACCTACCCGGCCTTGCGGTCAGTGGAGACTATATTGCAAAGTCCACGTCACAAGTGGGACCCGAGCCACATGGCCAGTCCATGTCACTATATTCTAATTGGCCAAGCTAGGAAGTTGGCATTCCATAAATATGTCACTACACCCCTCCCCACATACAATATTCATACCATATTTCATTAAAATTTGACCCCGCGTATAGCTACTATTCAGATGGTTTCTTCAAAGAATTAATAGGAGTCAGCTCGGGCATATACAACTCAATTAAAGAAATAACGATATTATCCAAATGACTATATGGACTTCAAAATATCCTTAGAGCAGAAATGATGGCCCTCCATAAAACCCTCCATATTATCACTACACAATACGCTAATGAACCCGCGCACATCTTTACAAATTGTATAAATGTATTATATCTATTAAACACACACATAACACCCTCTACCCTCCACAATAGCCACTCCGACCAAGCCATGTGAACATCCATGGTCCAAATACTTCAAAATCGCACACAAATAAGAACCTTCCATAAGGTTAGAGCGTGTCATGTCATTATAGAGGGAAACAAATAAGCGAAGAAATTATCTAAAGGACTAGGTAAAGCCCATAGAAATGCCAAACACCCGCATGAACATGCCCACACTACCCCATACTACTTCCAAAGAGATAGTTGGTCTTCTTTGGAAGACACCCCGGACAAAGGCCCCATCACATTTCTAAAAACAATATCTCAAAAAAACAAGATCTAACTGACAACCTTGAATTAATCTCGGAAAGTTTCCCTAACATAGACAAGTGGACCGGTAACAACAACATTGATAATGAACTCTCTACAAACTTTTGGAAAAATCCCTCAACTACAGACTCACAAAAAAAACATGCCCTATCAAATTCCATATTAGAAAATATATGGGCAATGCCCGCAAACAACTCTTCTTTGGAATAAAAAGATTTTCATCCATAATGTATACTCCATATGCACCTCCACGGACCGGGACACACAGCTACACGTACTCCTTATATGCCAAAACCATCACATAGATTCCCTAATTATCAAAAGACACAACAAAGCGGTATGAGAAATTCGGAAACTAATTGTATCCTCAAACAAATACCGATGCCTTATACTTATGAACGCCGGAACCTACAACAAGTATCCACAAGAAAACAGGGTCCCTTCATGGCTACTTCCATGCATACGTGGAACCCAAAGATGTCATTGTAATGCCAGAAATAAACCAGACATACTATGCATCAAAGGGCTATCATTTAAGACCCACACCGGACCACATAAACAAAAACCTTACTATCCAATTTATCGAATTCAGGTATTGTAATGATAGATATTCTCCAGAAGCAATTGAAAACAAAATTGATAAATATTAATCACTTATTAATGACATTAGAGCTCTCGGAAGAAAAGTTGACCCCCTTATTGTCATCATCACTGGAGCATGAGCTACTACCTTTATCCCCTTCATGAAAAGTCTCGAAAAAACATTTAGTATCCCCATTAATCCATTTAAAAAGACATTCACAATAATTAACACCATTGCTATCTAACATGCGATGTCCATACACCTAGACAAACAAAAAATTGAAAATAATCAACCTCACTCATAATTAAATGATACCCGTTAAAACCTCTCAAGGGCACACACTTATCCTTTCAAATCACCTCTTGGAATTAAGCCTTATGGCTCTAGTTGGTCCTTGGTTACTGGTTACTATTTACATAGTGTCTCTCCTCGAGAGGACGGAATAATTCCATACTACTAAACCTATATCCGATAGACATGGATCTAGTGGTGGGACAAAAATACACTTTATTCACTTGGGCTGCCTTTGGAGACCATAGTTCTTTTAATACATCAATCCTTACACCTTGTGTGTCAAACATCGTATTGCAACCCAAATGTGGCTTCTCAGACCCCTAAGGGCTAATTGGTCGGGTTTGGGACCCGTAACGGCTAAGGACAACAGGCTACCTTCGAACCTTAAACCACCAATCTACAACCTCTCTAGATCCTTATATCCAGCTCTACCAAACAGTCACTAATATTCGCTGACGGAATTGGGACCATCCGGGATTAGATCGGACGGCGCAGATCGGCCCTCGGTTTCCAAACCCTAACCCTAAAACCAGAGAGAGAGAGAGTTCACTAACATCGCTGAGGACAAGGATCCGTTTCTTGCTGCAGCTCGACCATCGCTCACGTCCACGCCGTCCGTCGCAATTCTGCTCCCTCTCCCGCCCGCTCACCATGACGGCCCAGTCAGCTGAAGACCTCCTCGCCACCGAGCTCGAGCAGCAGAAGCTGCACGTGAGTCTCATTTCGCATTCAATCAAAAACAGTCGAGGGTTGAGGCTAATCTAGGTTATATGCAGAAGGAGACCGCAGTCTAGCTCTTGTTTGGTGATCTGATACTTCTCGCGACAGTGAAGGAATTCATTAGGGTTAGTGGTTTAGTACTCTACGCTGTGTCGAAATCATGAACGAATGTGTTGCTTGTTTTATGTAGGAATCTTCTTTTAGGGTTTTGGAGGAGTAGCTGGTGTTTGTGAAGATTTTGCGTTTAGTTTTCATTTTTTGAGGATGATATGTGTCATTGTTATTTGGTTGCTTGTTCGTGTTTTGTTAAATTTAGGGAATGGCAGCTTATTTTTCTTTTTAAGTTGGGGTGAATTGGTCGTAGTTTTTGTTTCTTTTCAGACGTGTGCTGTTTCTTGTGACAGCCGAGGAAATAATTAGGGTTTTCTAGTTTAGTACTCTACTTTGTGTTAGTATCATGAAATAATGTGCTGCTTATTACGTGTTAGGTCTGTAAGGAAAATGGGGTTTGATCAGGTCTATAATTCTTTTGGTCAAGATGACAGTGTTTTTGCATTTTTGGTCTTTGAGGGTAAGAAGAAAATATTAACGTGGAGTGGGAGTATTAATTTCTAGAATTCGGCCGGGTTCTTGCTAAGTTTTGTGTGAAATCTGCGCTTCCATCATGAAGTACTCTTGTTTTAGGGTTTTTGAGGAGTAGCTTACACTGTACCGACAGCTGGTGTTTGTAATTTCAAAAGTTTTGCGTTTAGTTTTCATCTTTTGAGGATGATATTAGTCATTGTTACTTGGTGTACAAACGTATGAGAGGTGTCACATGAGAAGCGGCGCATTCATTAATATTACATCGAAGAGATTGCGTATTCTGCTTCAGATTTGGATTTAGATGTGCTGCTAATTGATCTCCATTGAATGCGACGTTGTCAGTCAGATGACCCCATCATTGAAGACGGGAAGGACGACGACGATGACGATGACGAAGACGAAGACGAGGATGACGATGTCCTGGACGGATTGGACGGACAAGGCGAAGGTATGAAGTAGTTCAGGATATCATCCGCCTCATCTTAAAGCAGAGAGAATAAACTATGTAATATGAGCTTATGTGAAATGGTTTCCTGCAGGTGACGACGCTGCCGGTGGCAAGTCGAAGCAGAGCCGTGGTGAGAAGAAGAGCAGGAAGGCCATGCAAAAGCTTGGCATGAAGCCCGTGACTGGCGTCACAAGGGTGACCATCAAAAAGAGCAAGAATGTACGGCTTATCACCTCATCTTCTCTTTCTTCACTCACTCTCTTTCTGATTCTTATGACACTTTATAAGTCACTTTAGTAGTGTTATCTGTAAATCAATAAGATGAACCCTCTTGATATGTCTAACTACCCCTTCCTCTCGCTATATAGTTACTAGATCAATTGAAGAGCTTGGTGCTCTAAAAACTCGAGTCAAAGTTGTTTTAGCCGTCTTTGAGTGTGAACAAAGACTTTGCTTGTGATCAACCATCCACCTTTCTCTTCTTTGAGTTGGTTTTAGATTAACTGAGAATCATTATCAAATAAGAGGGGGGTATCTTCTTCATACTACAAGTGACTTTACAAACAATTCCAATATCTCAAAAGTTTTATCCTCAACTCTGGTTTTATTAGTATCAATTTAGGTAGATTTCTGTGCATTAGTCTCATCTTTACTTCAAGCTCCAGACCTCGTTTTCTCCGCACTTTCCCCTAGCTTTTCAAGCTCTCTTTCATGCCACAACTGCTAGAACACCTTGAGGAGTTTCTTTCATTTAAGTGAATTCAATCAAGATTTAGAAAGTAGTCAATGCGCAGAAAGGGGCAATCACGAGGAAGAATTTGAGAGTTTGTCTTTGTCAATAAAGGACACAACTTTAATAGTTTTTCTTTGTGTTGGCAAATGGCAGATCTTATTTGTGATCTCGAAGCCGGACGTGTTCAAGAGCCCGGCGTCCGACACGCACATCATCTTCGGAGAAGCGAAGATCGAGGACCTGAGCTCGCAGCTGCAGAGCCAGGCGGCAGAGCAGTTCAAGGTGCCCGAGGTGACCAACCCGGATGTGTCCAAGGCCGAGCCGTCGTCCGCCGCCGATGCTGACGACGAAGGTGATGTGGATGAGACGGGAGTGGAGCCCAAGGACATCGAGTTGGTGATGACTCAAGCCGGCGTTTCTCGTGCCAAGGCCGTCAAGGCCCTCAAGACGACAGACGGTGACATCGTTAGTGCCATTATGGACCTCACAGGCTGAGTTGAGGTCATGTACTAATTTCCATCCTTTTGCATATGGAATAGCACATCCTTTTACAATATTGAGAAACTTCCCCTCTAAAATATGTCCGCAAGCAAGTGAGGACAAGTGTGGCGTGTGTTCCTGAAGTTTAGGCTTTTGTTTTGGATACCAACCCTTGTTTTCCATATGTAGGAACCGGATTTTAAGGTAATGGTTAATTTATTCCAACGAATTTTTGCGTTGCTCACAGAACGTTACTGTCTGCATCACTGTTTCCTAATTGGGTGCAACAGGTCTTAATTCTTGTTAGTGCCGTTATGGACCTTACACGTAAAGTTGAGATCATGTATTTCTATCCTTTCACAGTATAGAGAAGTGTTCTCCTTGATGTTGGTTTTTATGTCTGGCAAGTGAGGCGTTTGTTTATGACACCTCTGTTTTGGATAATTGCCGAGGAGTGATGATGAGGAACCGGATCCTAAGTTACTCTATTTAAATTGGTTGTAGCGTTGACCTCCAGAATAAATTTTTTTTGAGTGTAGACCACATTTGTAATAGTTCTTTATCCTCCAGTTCTTTATCCGACCATGGATGGATTATGCAAACACCTATTCTCCTATGATCTGTTCTGCTTCCTTCAACAGAAGAGAGTTCGAGAATGTGCAAAACTGGAATGTGGTAAGATGAGGTGACCTTAATCTAGTTCTACGCGCTGTTTGTAGACAGTCTGTGGTAACGCAATGCACTCATACTGAATCTTCACTGTCCACTGCCCTCCCATTCCTCAAGCCAAGCCAAAACAGATGCTGAGCTTGAAGTGAGTGGATTTTACAGATGATTCAAGAGGCTTTGATGCCAACATGAGGCAATTGTGTTGAGCCTGAGTTTGTGAGGATTAGGGTGACGATTTCGATCTTGCGATGAATTTGAGCTTGTGCCAAGTCACTTTCCGGTGCGGACTCTGCTTCTCGGACTTGAAGGAATGGCCTGTATCAGAGAATCCGCAGAGTCGGTATGTGCAATCTCTCGCTCGCATGTGGGTTGGTTTAGGGTTTAGGGTTTAGGGTTTTTGCTGAGTTCCTGTCTTGTTCAATTTTGCAGGTGGTGGGTTGGTAAATCCCGGCCCACTGTTCGGATCCACGCGTTGCCAACAGACGAAGAGTGGCGAAGGAGGTCCAAGTCTTCCAGTTACTTTCCTTCCAATCCGGGCTTGGACGATCTTCCGAGGCGCCTCACGAAGGTAGGTTTTATAGGTTTAGGGTTTATGGGTTTAGGGTTTAGGGGTTTCATGACTCGTTTCGCGTCTAGGGTTGGGTCTACACTTTGCTTACTTGTTTATCTTGACAGGAACCCAACAACGTAGCCTCGCGTGAAGTCATCGATCGTCAAACTCCCAACCCAGACGTGTGCATTGCCAACGGAATGAACGCCATGGTCCTTGATCAGCGTCTCTTCATCTCTTTCAATCCATAAGCTCACCCCTATCACACTGAAGTCAAGCGTCTCTTACTCTACAACGGAAGAATCAAAGAGTGTAACATAGAATGGAAAGCATGAGCCTTTTACTAATGGTGTAATTTTAAAATAAGTTTCTTTGATATTTTTAATGTAGATGAGAGTTACAAAAAGCTTTGTGTGAGTCTAATTTTTTTCTGAATCCGACATTTTATAAAAGAATTATAGGATTTTAGGGTTCAATTGTGTAGAGCGGGCACATTGTGCAACTCCAAAAACTTTTGCTAGGACACTATGGAATGTGAGATTTTCAGTAATAGCAAGTAATATTTTTCCTTTCAAATTGTAAAAAAAAATCTCTTGTCTTTAGTGAAAAAAGCATATAAATCCAAGTCAAACATTTTCACACATTATCGCACATTGTTGGACGAGGTACCAAAAAAACTTCTTCTTTTTCACATTAAACTTTGAGATCATCATGTTTTTTACTATTTATCTTTTCCACACCATTATGTGGTGTAAACCTTCTTATTGACCATTCGGATTCTCATTCTAAAACATATTTAGTCCACAAAAAAATTTAACGCAAATTGACAATTTTTGAACCTCGACTCTATATACAAATTTTTTGAATATGCTACACCCATTTTCTACCTCTTAAAATTTGACTACAAAGAATTAATATCATGCTTAAGATGATGGAAATGAATTTTGACCCTGTGTCAAGGACATAAGAATACTAAACAACGAACTCTAAAAACTAGAAAAGGTTTTGAGATGATAGCTGATATGAATTTGGATTAACAAGATGAGTACTCAAACAACATGAAGAAAGGTGAGCAAGTGCTCTAAGAGATGCGTTGTCAAGACTAAAGGATTCTTTAGCCTCAACTCTTGTGTATATTTCCTAATCTAAAGTGAAAGGGTTTCTAAAGTAACAACAAGTTCTAAAACAAAAGCAAAGTAAAAGGATTGTTAAAGATGAAACCTAATCTAAAGTAAAAAGAGCAAGAAGGTTCTAGAGGTCATGTCCCTAACATTGCCTCCCTCTCAAGCAACGAGTTCCAGAAGGAGCCCTAAGCTTATCCGGATAAAGTCGATGAAACTCATGTACCAATTCAGCCGCATTCACAAGGTTTTCAATTGGTTTCCACGTTCGTTTGTTGATATCATAACCGGTCCAATGTAGGAGATACTCCAACTTGCCCCACCATCGTCGCAAATCCAATACTTTATCTACATCATATTCTTCGTAATTCTCAACCTCAATACTAGGCGGTAGTAGTTGTACTCTTTTTGAGAAAGATGATTCTTCATAAGGTTCTAAAAGAAAGACATGAAAGACTGGACCTACCTTCATGGAAGTTAGCAGCTCAAGACAAAATGCTGCTAGATTGATTTGTTGTGTCGTCAAATTTAGAAATCAGACTACTCGCTAAAATAGATGAGGTCTGTCGGATCGTCTACTTCCTTGATAGAGTTCATGAGCTCTGGTTATTGCGACGTTAGAAGAATCGGTTGTTGCACTTGACCGCTAGACTAATTGCCTCATTGAGTGTTTGCGGGTCAGGGAGTGACAACAACAAATCCTTCATAGTATCCTTCAAGCCCCAATAGAATTGGCTCATAAGTGTTGCTTCATCCAAATTGATGTCGCACGCAAGTTGTCTAAAATCTGAGACGTAAGCCGATCCAGAACGTGTCCCTTGGCGTAGAGACCAAATCTTTGTTGTTGCCTCACGAGCCTTGTCATGTTCTCCAAATTCTTCCGCAAAGGCCTCCAAAAAAATGTCAAAGTTGTGCAAGATAGATGAACCTTTCTCAAACAAGGGAGCAAACCATGATAAAGCTTGTCTCGTAAGCAACGTTCCAATCAATAATTTCTTCTAGCGGACTGCCATGTCCGTTTTTTGTCCGAGACCGCTCGGTGAGTCCGTCCAGTCTGCCATTTTTTGCCCATGTCCGTCCTCTATGACAACTTTGTCATGGCATTATGGGCAAACTCACACAAAGCCGGCACACCACAACAAAATAGAGTTGCAAAGAGACGGAACATAGCTCTTCTTGAATTTGCGAGAAGTATGGCTGCAGATAGAAACTTACCAATTTTTCATTGGATGGAGGCATTTTCTATGGCAAATTTTCTTATCAATCGTAGCCCAACAAGGTCAAATTATGGATTCCACCTGAAGCAAGTTACTAGCAAACCGAGTAGTCTCCATGATCTCAAAATCTTTAGTATACAACACACGTGCACATTCCTGATGATAGGAGACACTGAGTCGGATAAGAAATCTCGGCAGTGCACATTTGTAGGAAGTGTTGAGGAATCAAAGGCTGACAGGGTCTATGATAATATTAGTTGCAAGATATTAGTCACTAGAGATGTGGTGTTTGACGAGAAAAGCATGGGATTGGCCAACTTGACGCAACCACGATCAGGTAACGGCCCAACATTTTTAACGACATTAAAATTGACTGGCACAACTGGGACTTCAAAAACAGACGCCGCCATTGACGGAGGAGAGCAAGTGGACTTAGACATCCCAATGCCTCACTAGACAATAGCCAACCAGCCCTCATCATCCACATCATTTAGGATAGTTGACCGGCATTCTATACCCGAACTAGGTACAAATCCGGGCCCAAGGGACGACCAGGCATTGCGCACCAGCATGGGAGCACCTAGACAGATGCGACTTGGTCGTGATGGTGTAGACACGCAGCGATTACCAGATCTAACCGTAGAGCGTGGATCTAGAGTTCCACGACTATCCACTCACTATGAAATATTGACTGAAGTCTGCAGCGAGGTGCCAACCGTGGACGCTGAACATTGCCCTCTAGCGCCGGCTGACGCACCACCTAACGCCGACTCCCACTAGACAAACGCCGAAGGTCGCAGATTTCCTATGCAACTTAGAACTTCCTCTAGCATACAACGGGATGTCTACACATTTGCGGCAGAGATTCTTGAAGAACTTGCCAATTTTTAGAAAGCTATAAAACATATAGATTTGACAATAGCTATTAAAAGAGAAGTAAAATCTGTACTCCATAACAAAACATGGGACATAGTGAAAAGATCTATAGACATAAATCATTTATTGCGAGATGGATTTTTAAGGTGAAGAAGAATGGAGATACATCAAAACTTAAGGCTAGGATCGTGGCACTCGGTTTCCGACACATAGAGGGCATTGAAACCTTTGCTCTAGTAGTTAGATGGTCATCGAATATAACTATTTTAGCTTTAGGTGCAGAAAACAACTGACCACTTCATCATATGTATGTAATTAGAGCCTTTATCAATGATAAGATTACTGAAGACGTAGTAATGGAAATCCCACAGGGATTTTCTAGTTACGACAATCCCTTCAAAGTGTGGAAGATATGACGTGCGCTCTACAGCCTCAAGCATGCACCTAAAGCTTGGTATGATGAGGTAAATAGATGGATGTTGAAGCAAGGTCTTAGAAGGAGCAAATATGATTCAAACTTGTAATACTATACCAAAGACGGCAGGAGAATGTTTATTCTCCTTTATGTAGATGATCACCTAATCTCAAGATATAACAAAGATAGAATACATGCACTTCAAAACCAGTTTAGTTAAAAAAAAATTATGGCCAATCTAGATCTAGCAGCTGTTTCTCTTGGAGCCAAAATTTAGAGAGGGAAGTAAGAAATACTTTTGACGCAAATAAACTACATCACGAAGCTCTTGCAGAGATTTAATCTGATAAACTCCAATACTTGTAAAATACCAATGGACCCCGCCTTGTTTTATAAAAGGAGATGGACACAAAGAGAGTGGATCCTATAGATCATTGATAGGAAGCTTGATCTATTTCACCAATACACGACTAGATATTTCCTACGCACTTGGATAGGTTTCATGCTTCATGGAAACGCCTTAAGCTGCTCACTGTCAAGCAACCAAACGCATCTTAAGATATTTAAAAGGGACAATGGATTTTGGGTTATTGTTTCCTTCAAACAATAGTGAGCTTCTCCTCACCTTCGCAGACGCGAACCGGGGTCGCGACTTGGTCACACTCAAATCAACATCAGGACTGTTGCACAAACTTAGAAACTCATGCATTTTTTGGTCAAGTAAGTTGTAGCCTACGGTGTCACTGTCAAGCACAGAAGAAGAATACAGGATGCTAACATATGCAACAAAAGATATACTATACTTTAAAAGCATACTGGAGGAAATATGAAATGACTTGACAAGACCAACAGACATATTCAGTGATAACCAATAATGTATTAAAGTAAGCCCCTCTAAAACCGACAAGTTAAGGAATGAGCATATATGGGGAGAGGAGATAATTATACTATTATTTTTCAGTGATAGCCAATAGAAGTACAAATCCAACCCAAGTGATTTCGTATTTTTCGATGAAAATTGAATTAATTATGAATTTTCAAACTGTGCAGCCATGTTAAGCGGATGGCCAGCTGTAGGTACCCCCCATAACCAACAACCAAAAGTAAGGACTAATAGCAAACCTCCATTTGGAGCCGAGGTGGTGGTAATGGGATGGAAGAGGGTTAGATATACCCCAAATTTATAGGCGTTGGCTATGGGTTTTGGTTGGTTATGGAGGAGCTTACCTTAACCCCTAAAGGACCACAACCACTTTCGCTCTAAAACGAGTCCAAAATTGCCACTGCCAAAAAGAGACATGAAAATCACATTTTAAAGTGAATTTTGGATTTTCAACCGTAAGATCTTAAAAAAGACTTCTATATAAACATGCCTCAAAATTTTAAGTTGCAATCCACTACACGGATTGATAGGTTTTAGTGTTTGAAGTCAAAACAATGGTTCATTGTCTTCCCTGCGTTGAGTAGATCAACAGACTTTGACTTCACTTTGTAACAAATTTTTGCATTGTACAAGGTCTAAATCTTTTACCATTGTCTTAAGCATGATGTTATTTCCCATTACACCAATTTTTAGAGGTAAAAAAGGGGTGTAGCCTATTCAAAACAAGTGTGCAAGGAGTGGAGGTTCAAAAATTGCCATTTCACGTTTTATTTTTTTGTGAACTATGTATGTATTCGAATGATAATTCAAACGGTCAATAAGAAGGTTTTCACCACATATTGTTGTTGAAAAAATAAGAAGTGAAAAATATGAAGATCTCTAGGTTTTATGTAGAAAAGATGAATTATTTTTCCCCCATTGCCCGACAATGTGTGAAAATGTTTGACTTGGAATAAAATGCCTTTTTACACTTAAGACAAGAATTCTTTTTGAAACTTTCCAAAGAAGGAAATATTCTTTATATGTGTGAAAAATCTCAATGTCAAAAGAAACTTTTGTCAAAAATTTTGGAGGTGCCCGGAGTCCCCACTTTTGGCTTTAAGTGGTACTAACTTTCAAACCACAAATCCAAAAAATAAAATAAAAATATCTCCATATAGCTCTTATTAGAGGCAATCTAGAATAAAAATTTCAGAGAAAAAGATTTTTTTTTTGAATTTTAGGAACCTGCCCAAAATCAGAAATCCCCCCGAAGGAGATTTGGTCCTTTAGGGGTTAAATTGGTGAAAAACCCAGTGATGCGTGCTCGATTATTTTTTGGTGTGAATTTTGTACAAAGCTTGTTCTAGAGCTTCCAACCTCCGTGCCTGTTCTCCATGCCAGTTCCCGTATAGCCACCGTTCCCTCGGCGCAGAAGACCAAGGGAACGCGAGAACAACATTAAGGACTTCGTCTCTCTCACCCTGAACCAAAACCCTAAACCTAATCCCGGCTGCGGCTCCTCCCCAAGCCCCAAAACCGGCACTGCGCCCAAAACGAACTTCATCTACAAGTTCCGTAGATACCATCCACCAAAATTTGTAACAACACGCGCGGAATGTCAGCTTTAGGACCATACACAACTCCGCCAGCTCTTCCAAGAGCGTTCATATACAACTAAATCGCCCCGTCCCTTTCATTGCCTGTTTGCTCAGTGTTGTTTTGGCGTGTGTAGAAGTGGTGCATTGCCTCGAGGGTTTCTGTCTTTGTAGGTTTATGCAAATGTTCGGTTTCCTGTAATTGATTAGACATGTTTGGAGGTCCTCTTTGTAGCTTTTTTGGCTTCTCAATCTGATCCTTGGTTAACACCGTGCCAAAGGATCCGTTCCCTGAAGCGAAATCACAGGGAGGAAGGCGCCTAGGAAACGCCTTCCTTTCATGCACCCTACGCTATGCCGGAGCTCAATTTTTTCTATTCGACTTCCGGTACGATAGGTTGTTGACAGTGAAGTGAAACCTAGGTCTTGACGCAAATGATGAAAAAAAGAATAGGGACATCTTACAAGCTCTTCGGAGGTGTGATGACATATTCGATGGGAATCTCTATGATGCTTCTCTAGTCTAATATCATTCTTCGGTTCTCTATTCACGGTTGCGAATGCAGATATTCTAAACCCAATCCTAAACCCTAATCCTAAACCCTAGCAGTCGATGGGAACCTGTATATAGCCTCGAAATCAACTTGGAGGTATTGTAGTTCGTGAAGCAGATGATGAAAAAAAGAATAGGGACATCTTACAAACTCTTCGGAGGTGTGATGACATATTCGATGGGAATCTCTATGATGCTTCTCCACTCGGTTTTCTCTGTTTTAGCTCAAGGTTGCAAAGCGAACCTTGGGACATAGTTCAGGTGTTGCACCTTTATATCTACATATCCGGAGCCTGTGCTGATCTGTGTCTGCTTTTCGAGATGCAGACCTGTTTATGCTTTGGTTACGCATTTGAAAGATCCCTGAACATTTTAACCTTAAGCCCTGATTCTTTAACCCTAAAACCCTGAACCCAGTTCTAGCACACAGACTGCTAGAACTAAACGCATGTACAACCACGGAGCGCGGCTGCTCCTGACAGCAGAGTAGGGGTAGGGTGCATGTAATATGTATTCTGATTTCTCGCGGCTTATGTCATCATCCAGTTAAATCTCGGACAGCATGGTACACTGGAACTTCGTCAGCATGGCCGAGTGGTCTAAGGCGCCAGACTCAAGTTCTGGTCTTCGTAAGGGGGCGTGGGTTCGAACCCCACTGCTGACATCTGTCATTTTGAAGATTATTCTTGTTCATAAGGAATAAGTAATAGAATTTGTTCTGTAACCTATATTTTTTATCATGAAGTGACTTTCTCAGTTATTCTAGAATTGGAGGACACGTTCTTTTTGGTTTCAATAGCCTGGTGGCAAGAGGTGACAGCGACGAATGTTGAATATACACACAAAAGGAAGTATACAATTGATTAAGAATTCCAGCTTACATTTCTAACAATCTAATTCTTTGACAAATTGTGTAGTGCAGACCTCTCATGAAACAGAGGTGATAAAAATCTCAACTCTCCTCATCGCTATCATTCTTGAAAACAGATGCAACTTTCGCAACTACTTTGGGCTTCTTCGCAGCAAGTCCAATTGACATCTGAAAACCAACACACAACACCCGGAAGACGCTTCAGAAAGACTAATTGACCATGCTTATTGACCACTCCTAAGGTAACTCACTAAGATTCTGCGGCAAAATGGATAAGAAACAGAACATTCTTGAATCTTTGCGAAGGATGATTCCTAAATGAGCTTAGAACATGAACCAAGGAAGTAATCACTATTCAGACTTGGTTATTCTAACAACCAAGGAAGCCACCCTACCATTGGTTCTAGAATATAGTGAAAAGCTGTAAGTGAATAGAAGAAACAAAAGAAGACCACCTTGGAAGCAACTGCTTTAGAGCCAAAGCCAAACTTCAAAGCTGGGCGCTGCTCTTGAACAATTTCCATTGTCCCGCTGCTGCCAGCAGGCTTGGCCTCCTTCTGAAGACGCTGGGCCTCTGCTCTGAAAAGAACCAGCAAAAGAACCGTCACATAGGATACTCAAATCAAGACATCATCAGGAAAATTCTTGGGTTAAAGGTCAGTACTGGTTCATTATTTGATGTAAGGTTTATGTAATTCAATATGTTTCTTATGGAGTTTCTGGGTGAAACTGAAGTAGCGAGCATATAAGTTTTACAAAGATTCAAATATCCTTTATTGCACATCAGATGGAAATCACATCGTATCCTTTCATCATATGAAAACAAAATGGAGCAACATATTAGACTTTAGGTTTATCTATTCAACAGGTTTGTCGTGTAAAGCAACCATGTTATTATAGCACTTACAACTGAGCAAATTTTGCTAGCTCTTTCTCTTCACGAGCCTGCTCCTTCTTCTTTCGCTCGTCTCTAGTTTGACCCCCTTGAGACTCACGCATCTCTTTGAAACGCTGTAATCCACATCACGTTCATTCCTTAGCGGAGGAAAAAAAAATTGTGTACAACTAACTCGCTCAAATAGTTCTTGAATCATCACAAACCCAATGAAAGTACCTTTTTGTGATTGTGGTCATAAGAGCTAAGATGCGTCTCGAACTCCATAGCCAGCTTGTATTGTTTGTTGCAGAGCTCGCAAAAGAAGACGCGGTGGATCTCTTTCACTT
This sequence comes from Bryoerythrophyllum caledonicum, assembly GCA_963971425.1. Classification (NCBI taxonomy): domain Eukaryota; kingdom Viridiplantae; phylum Streptophyta; class Bryopsida; order Pottiales; family Pottiaceae; genus Bryoerythrophyllum; species Bryoerythrophyllum caledonicum. The sequence goes on from OZ020523.1 coordinate 1,964,664, forward strand.
CGTTTTGTATTTTGGTCTCACGCTCAGCAACAACCTGTGACGGACGCAACGAGCCGGGAACGGCCACCCGGGTAATACAGCGCACCACACATTGACGAGAGAGGCAGAGCCTCCTCTCTCAAACTATTTTGCCAGGAAAACAGTACTCTCTTGCAGCCTATAGCTGCCTGCTCCAAATGAGAGGAAACTTTCACCCATTAGCCTCTCCGTACCATAGCTCTTCTAACCGAATTACTCTCAATACCTACAACATATCATCACTAGCCATAATCTTTTAATCCTGTGATGCAATCTCATACTGAAATTTTGCAACTAATTAATAGGTACAATCATTATCTCTGGTTAAAAAGATTCCTACAAATCTACACACTTCTATGTGTGTATATTCGTAGAACATCAATATACATTACCATGCGACACAGGACTCTTGAAAGGGCAAAAAATTGGAACACACCTCACGTTTCTTTGTCTGTTCCTCGGTCTCTTCCACTTCCACCTCAAGCTTCTTACGATGGATGTTTTCCTCCGCGGTATAAAAATCGTCTTGTTCTTGCTTTCCTACTCCAAGTTTTGCATCTCGCATACCTGCTTTAATCGGTTCCACAATACCTACACACAAGAAAGGAAAACTCAACACTCAAAGAAACTCTATAAACAGAATTAAACACACAGACAACAGACGCTCTGATCCACACCGCACATGAACTAATGAAATGTCAAAACACTCCTAAAATCTCATAAACATCTAATGCGCACCTTGTTCATTTTTGCCAAGACCTTTCCCTTTCCATCCCATTTTTTGCAGGAGGCGGAATCCAATATTAGACGACGACAGAGACGTCTCCACGGAGGCCTGCTCCAGGTACTCCGTATTCAGATTCTCAACAGGCCTGTGAGTAATCGGCAACCTAAATTCCTCCCCTAAATCATCCGCTAACGAGTCCTCATAAGCCTGCACACAACCGATCACCTCCATTAACACCAAAACTGTCATGACGCAAAAAACGACCAAAAATCCGCCACCTCGTACCTGTTCCCGCTCTCGCTGTCGCTGCTCCTGCGCAAACACCGCATATCCTCCCGCCTGTCGCAACCGCGAAGGATCCATCGCACCCCCTTCAAACCTACAACAGACTCCAAAACCCTTCAGGAAAAAATACTAGTCTTAAGAAACACTCCGCCAGAGAACAAACAGCAAGACGAATGTAAACATCGTCCCTCGCTGTGTCTCTATCAGCAGAATTAACTGAGTTGTTCCCAGGACAAGAGCTAGAAAATGGAAGAAAAGAGTTAAAAATGCACCAATTTCGAAGCGGAAAATCTCTGCGGGATGGTGGAGAGGTGAGGGAGCGGAAAGAGATGAAGGCGGGGCGCGTGGGCGTGCGAGGATTCGTGCAGCGGCGGTGGAAGATTGAAGCAGGAGTGCGGAAGAGCGAGGTTTGTGAGGAAGACGACGACGAGTGTGAAGCCCTAACGAATAGGTGGATGGATGAGGATAAAAAGATGGATGACAGATTATTTTCTAACGAATGTTGACCAAGGGTGTTCACTTTTCTACGTTTCCCACAAAAGTAAAAGTTTATTTTACTTCAGAAGTAAAATATTGATTTTACCTTGCAAGTAGACTTAGGGGAGACTTTACCTTCGGGAAGAATTTACATTCTGGAAGCCAATGAAGCCTGCCAAGTTCCAACCTCTCGTAGAATGTTTTCTTTTCACTAATCTACTTTTAGTTGCAATTGAAATAGTATTTTTGATGATATTTTGCAGATTTCCATAGGAAAGAGTGAGAGTTACGTAAAGGGAAGTGATATTTTTCGATATTAATTCTTTAGAAAAAAATCATGAACGTACATGTGAAAAAATCATCCTATGTAAATTTTTATCCGCGCAAGGACATAATCCCAAAATAATCTTCAGAGTTAAGCTCAGTAGGTCTAGAAATTTATCATTCTTTTCCCTCAAAGTTACTGTATTCTTCGGTGAAGGGAAAACTAAGAAAATTTATTTAAGCAAAAAGCCCACTAATATTGTGACATCAACTTCAACCCCTAAAGGACCAAGACATTTTCCCCTTAAAATCACTCCAAAACTGCCATTTTTAGCGCATTTGACACGAAATGATACAAAATGTTTTTTCTAAAAATTTAACCGTAGGATCTTGTACTAGAGTTGTATGAGAGTGTGTGGTGAAACTTTTGGTAAATTTGACCGCACGGATTGAAAGATATCAGCCTTTGAAGTGTGACATAATCTCTTTTTGAGGTCATACTAAACACCTACAACATAATTCAACCACCTTATATGGCAACTTTTTGCACTACGGGCCATGAATTTATTATGTTAACTTGAAAAGGATCATATTAGGCACATGTGCACAAAATTTTAGAAGTAGAAGAGGTGTAGAAGATGTTCTAAAGAATCTTGCAATGCAACTATGTGCTGAGAATCAACAATACACTATATATCTTGCATATATCATATCCTTCTCAAATTTTTGAAATTCACAAATCCGTACGGTAGATGCAAAGATCTCAATTTCCTTTCCAAGAAGACATTTTCTTTCTTTTGAATGGACAAAAACTCGAATTTTTATTGAATTTAGAATTTATTAAAGTTTAGTGACAATATTTGTGATATGTCACACTAAACTGCTGCACTATTTGTATATGTAAGTGAAAATAAACTGCAACTTTTGAACTGTAAGTCGGAATTCTACGAAATTTGTGTCTACGCAAAGCTAATCAAAAGTGACCCATTCAGTAAAAAATCTCAAAAAATAATGCCTAGAATTGAGAACGTGGTACCTTACCCAAACTCAAAATGTCCCCCTGGGGACTTTGGTCCTTTAGGAGTTTAAATACCTTGATCTAACTGTCTTTGTAACTTTAGCTTTAACTTTAAGGCATAATATATCTATACCGTACTTAGAGGTCTAGTTCGGCACACATGTGCCGAAGTAATTTATTTTTTGTGGACAAGTGGTTCGGCACTGTCAGAAACTTTTTCTAGCTTTCGGCACTTAGAGCATCCGCACCAGCTCTTGCCAAGCCGGGCTTTGGGAGTCGAAGTTGGCAGGGCCCGCAGCTGAATGCTCCTGGGCAAGACGCGTGGACGCGCAGCGAGCCGCGCTAAATATTCACGCGCTATCCACTATCTGCCTGGTCGTGGGAAAAGCACCCTAAAAATATGGTGTCCAACTCTCAATCTCAAATGGTGTCCAGCAGTTCTCTCTACGACAATGTCCGGCTTGGGATTTTTTTTGCTTGCTGGAAAATGGATGCTTGGAGGGAGAGTTTAGAAGCAGGTTGGACGGCTATAGTGGAGGATGAAGAGGAGAGCAAGTTTGTCGTTGGCATAGTCTTCGGTGCAGGGCAAGGCAACGATGAGGAGTGTTTGCCTCGAATCCGCAGAGGTTCTCGTTCAGGGAAAGCTCCAAACATTGATAGAGAAAAGCATGCAATGCACCGCCGTATGATGAATGACTACTTTTCTGCCACTCCCGTTTTTGGTCCCTGCTTATTTCGACGGCGGTTTCGAATGCCGCGATCTCTTTTCTTGACGATCTTGGGAGCAGTTTGTGAGCGCGATTCATACTTTGTTCAGAAATGGGATAGTGCGGGCGTTTTGGGACTCTCTCCACACCAGAAAATCACCATCGCTCTACGCATCTTAGCCTACGGATTATGTGGCGATGCAACTGATGAGTACTGTCGCACGAGCGAGGCCACCGCGATGGAGTCATTGAAGAGGTTTTGCGTAGCTATCCGTAAGGAGTACGGGGCGCATCATCTGCCACAACCTAATCAAGGTGGTTGTCAGAGGCAGTTTGCAATTAATCTTGAGGGTGGCTTTCCTAGTATGTTCGCATCTTAAGACTGTATGCATTATCAGTAGAAGAATTGTCCAGTAGCGTGGCAAAGGGATTATGGGAATAGAAGTGGAAAGAAATCTATTATTCTTGAGGCTATAGCGGATCGTGACTTGCATATTTGGCATGCGTTTTTCGGATCGCCAGGATGCAATAATGACCTCAATGTCCTGGACCGCTCACAGCTCATTCACAATATGCTCACTAGTCTGGCCTGTGACCATCACTTTGAGGTAAATGGGAACAATATGATTGATTCTACCTACTCACGGATGGCATATACCCCGAGTGGTCATGCTTTGTGCAAACGATACACTTGCCAGAGGACGAGAAGATAGCGCATTTTGCTGCATAGCAAGAAGCGGTGCGAAAGGACGTGGAGCCCTCCTTTGGCGTCCTCTAAGCATGTTTTGCCATCATCAAAAATCCTTGACGGCATTGGAGCATGGAGGTCATTGGGGACATCATATTCACGTGTTGTATTTTGCATAATATGATCACAGATGATGAAAGAGATGTGGAAGGGTTGGAAGACTTGATTCCAGAGTTGCTGGAAGGGACGATTCCTATAGAGTGGGGACTGACATTTGACAATTTGGTGTCAAATACTATAGCCATAGAAAATTCATACACATATTTCTTTCTTCGAGGTGACCTCATTGAGCATCTGTGGAAGCTGAAAGGGGCCAACTTGGCTTAATTGTTGTTCATTTTTACAAGTAAAAGTTGCGGTTTTGGGCAAGCCCTATGTGAACATTTTCCTCTACTACCACTTCCTGTCCCTCTATTGTGTTCGAACATGCAAGTACCTCCCATCGTGTCTGCATTCTATGATCTACGTGCACTAAATTGTCCCATGAACACGCATACCCAACTGAACATGTTGTGCCACTACCGACAACTTGGGAGGCTTGCTCGTCATGTCGGACCCGTCTAGAGCTGAAGCCGTGCTCGTCTGCTACAGCAGAGTAGTGCTCCTTAGGTGTGCCTGCATTTAGGTTGGCGGGAGTCCAGTGCTCATGCTCGTCAACTCCGACCTCGGGATGGACGCCTTGAAAACGTGCATGCCTCGATGCCACACCGTTGTGGCTGCCTGTGAACTCCGATCCCAGTCCGGTGTAGTACAGTGGAGGTTCTTCATCGTCGTCCGTTCCAACTGCATGCCACTATTGCTCTCCCACGTCTTCCGACTGGTACTGATCGTCTTCTTGGTACTTGGCCTCTTCGTCATTTGATTGTGCATGGGCACGGGGACTAGGCCGCCGTCCTCCTAGGTTGTTGCCCATCTATGGTCGAGTCTCCAAATTCAGCCGCATGTTAGCCTCCTTAGCTGCCTTTGTGGCTTCCCAGGCTGCCTTCAAACTCTCCTCCTCGTCACACTCACGTCCCTCATCTTCTACCAGTCTCCTACGTAACTTCTTCAATTCCTCTGCTTGTCGAAGACGAAGATATTCTTGTGCCTCTGGTGTATCAATTCGACTTGGCAATATCATGAGCATGATGCTGTTGTGCTCCTCTATCTATGCCACTTTCCTCACCGTGGCTTAGGCCATGATTTCTTAAGCTACAGCCTGTGCATAACTCGCCCCTTCTTTTAACTTCAGCAGTTTGTGTTGCTCCTTTGCAGCCTTGCAGCCATGGGGCCGGACTCTCAAAACAGGGCGCACCTCGTCCTCATTCGACTCCTCAACGATGGTCTCGGATTCGGCAGCTTCATTAGACTCTTGCTAAGAGAAGTTGCCGTGGCGCTTTTGTGGTGTAATTTGCTTGCCTTGACTCCAACCATCTGCCCACCGAGGGAAATCTTTGACAAGCAGCCAGCAGTGCTCAATCATGAAGTCCGTATTCTTGGAGCTCTTCTGTCGCCACAGATCTTTTGACATTTGCAACAAGTTCACTGCAATCCTCCCACTTGGATTGACACTCTGCACCTGTTGAAAAACATGAACAAACTTGCTTAAATCATGTTTGATTTGCCCCCACTTGCTTTCGAGTGATCGCACCCCTCTAAAATCCATTCCCACAGGTCGATGTTCTTCATAATGGCTGCCAATGCGCTCCCAAAATGTAGTTGTCCGTTGTTGATTGCCCACAATTGGATCTTGGGAAATGGCAAGCACGCTTTGTGTCAATTGCCGCTCCTCCTTAGGCACATAATTCTGCCCCTTCGCACCCCGATATGAAGGTGAAGATGCACCACGTCCCCGACTGCACGTTGCTGCTTTACATCCACAATCCCTACCAATTCTTGATCCCCCATTCCGTGGCTCTGTATCATCCTCAAACACGTCGCAAGGAGGTTCTTCATTCTGCATTCTACCTAGCTGCGGTGCATGTGTGGTACTGAGTTGTGCGGTGATTGGCTGTGGTTTAGCAATGCTTACTAAGCCTGCTCCGGCCCGTGCGCGGTGCCTGCCTACTGACCCTCCGCGGTGTTCAACGGCTCCCCTCCGTAGCCATCGACCTCGCCCACCCTCCCGTACGATGAAGTCTGTTGCTCCTGTAGCAAGGGGCTTACAACCCCTCCCTTGTTCTTGCCTCCCTACCATCACAAAAAACAAAAGTCAATAACGAATCTAAACCCTAAATGTGCGTCAAAATCCGTTCGAGGGACCGTTTCCAGACTCTTGGAGTTGAAGAGCGTGGCATAGTTTTTAAGGAGCCCGGAACCCCCTGAACCCAGTCCTAAGCGCCAGTGCGGGACAGTGGAGGCTCCGGCCCCGTCAGATCGGCTCCGGTCCTGGCTTGGCAAGAGCCGGTGCGGATGCTCTTACACCTCCAGAATTGGTGCAAATTCGGCACTTTTGATTGGATGAAGGTGAAAAGATCTCGGCATTGAGGAGTGCCACATGTTGGTGCCAACTAGTACATTCTATTTGACCATCAAGATTCCTGAGTCCACAAACCATTGGTGGTCTTATGTTGAACATGAAGAGTCTTTAGATGACAAATTTGATGAGTGGGAGGAATTATTGAAGATGAAGATATCATGCATTTAATGGCACAGTGCGTAGTGAGTGATGAGGATTGAAGTGGCTAGCCTGTAAGCCTTGAATGTGTCTTTAGTTAGTGATTAGAATACTTAGTGAGACTATGGTATGTATTTTCCCTTTTATATTTTTGATGTTCTTTTGAATTATATTCATTTTATTGTATTATGAGACCATTAGTTTTTTTAATCCTTGGAATGTTTGTTTTTTTCAATTTATTCCAAATTTTTAGAATAATTTCAACAACGGCAACTATAATTTTTACAAATTCGGACAATAGCAAATTAAAAAAAATTAAAAAATTTGGACAAGTCTATTGAAATTTCCGAAATATTCAGACACCCTCCATTTTGAATTAATTATGTACGAGCTAGATACGCACGTAGGGTATCCACATTTACGTTAACCTTAAAGTGACTTCACTAAAATATATATTCTCTAACTTCAGTTTTGAAGATACTTAAACTTATGCTACTTTCACTTTAACTTTAAAGTAGAATATCTCTTATCCACGCGAAGGGAGTAATCTCTCGCGTTCACTCTCGAAAACAATCCAGACACAAATTTCGCTGATAAATCCGCAGCAAGCTCGAGCTATGGCGATGGCGTCCATGGCCACCGCGCACTCCGTTGCGGCAGCGACAAGAGCTCTGGACGTCCGCCCCCGGACTTCATCGACTCCGCAGGGGCTCTACAGCAATCGCGCTTCCTTCCTCGGCCTGGAGCTCAAGAGCGCGGCGCGCGCGCTGCGGCACCGGGAGAGACCACGGCTCGTGGTGGTGGCGAGGGCGGAGAGCGACGGGAAGGAGCCCGTGGTGGCGCCGGCGATCAAGGAGAATGACGCGGGTGAAGAGAGCCAGGGGGAGGGGGAGGTGAGGAAGATTAATAGCTGGTTGCCGGACTGGGCGCGCATCTCGTCGGATGACGGGAAGACTATTCTTGCCGCGTTTGCGTTCTCGTTGCTGTTCCGATCGTTCATTGCTGAGCCGAGGTTCATTCCTTCCTTGTCTATGTATCCGACATTTGAAGTCGGTGACCGGATTATTGCTGAGAAGGTCAGTGGCTTGAAATCCAAATTACATGCTCTTAATTGTGAGAATTTATGGTCGCTTGAGGAGGAGTTTGTTGTTGTGCATGTGCTTTAGTGTGTGAATCAGTCTTCATGTTCTGTCTAGGAAAAGAAATTCGTTAAGTTAGGGTTTATAGGGTTTTGTGGCTTGTTCACGGTCAGTGGTTTTAAATCCTAATTATTCCCTTCTCAGATGCTCGTAATTGCGAGAAATGTTGACCGATTGAGGTTGCGTTTGTAGTTGCGGATACGCTCTCGTGTGTGATTTTAGTCTTCAGGTTCTGTCTGGGAAAAAATAGGTTTTGTAAGGGTTTTTGTAGGGTTCTGTGGCTTGTTCAGGGATTATCATCAGTTACTTCTTTCTCAGATGCTCCTTGTATAGTGTAATTGTGAGAAAATTATGCCCGCGTAGTTGTGGATATGCTCGTGTGTAAATTAGGCTGCAGCTTTTATCTGGTAAGAGTATCATGTAAAGTTAGGTTTAGTAGGATTTGTGGCTTGTTCACGGTTATCGCTGAGAATGTCAGTGGTCTAAATCCTAATTCAGCTTGTTGTGGAGTGTAATTGTGAGAAACTATGGGCGCTTGAGGGCTGGATATGTTTCGTGTGCAAACTAGTCTCGAGCTTCGATCTAGTGAGAGTGTTTGTTTAAGTTAGGGTTTTGTGGCTTGCTTTGACGGTCATGTTGGTTGTGCAGGTGTCGTACTACTTTCGGAAGCCTAATGTAGACGATATCATTATTTTCAGGGCGCCTGAGAGTCTTCAAGTAAGTTTTTACGTTCTGAATCCATTGGAACTGGTGCAAAAATGCTGGATTCAGTGAGCAGGCTTCTGAGTTACAGTTGCTCTTCTGTGTAGGCAAAGGGCTATAGTCCAGGCGAGGTCTTTATTAAGCGTATAGTTGCAAAGTCAGGTGATGTTGTCGAGGTATGATTTCTAACCAGACTCCAGTTGGACTATCAATCCTTATATCTTGTTATAATTGCATCACTGTTTAAACTAAGTCGCGCGTTAACTAGTTGTGTGGATGCACTCATCATATTATCAACTACAGTTCACCAGTTTTTTGACTCTACCTGAGAGGCTTCTGACGGCGTGATTTATTGGACAGGTTCACAAAGGCCAGGTATTTGTAAACAAGCAGCCCAAGAACGAGGATTTCATTGCCGAGTCACCTATCTATGACATGAAAGCTACTGTAAGTATCCTTAAGTCTCTACAAGATATTTGAATCCTGTCTTCGTTGCACCTCCAGTATCTTATGGTATTCCACCTTTGCGCAGTACGTTCCTGATGGCTCAATATTCGTCATGGGAGACAATCGTAACAACAGCTATGACTCACATATTTGGTAAGCTGTCTCTTACCTATCACTTTTACATGTACAGTAACCCAAAGTTTCACCCTCTTATACTACTTTTTCCTCACTCTATATACTTACTAGATCAATAGACGAGCTTGGTGGTCGTTCGATTAAATATGCAAGAGTGTGGTGGTCGCTAAACTCAATTCAAAGTAGTTTTAGCGTTTCAAAGAGTACACTGATGATTTTAGCCGCCGCTCTCTCCTTTGAGCTGATTTTAGATCAATTGAATTTGACATTTAGCTCTATTATCTATGAGCTACTTGGGACAGGGTGGTTTATAAACTTGGATTTCTTTGCTTGCAGGGGACCTCTTCCTTTGAAGAACGTATTAGGCCGATCAGTATTCCGTTACTGGCCTCTCACCCGATTCGGCAGCACAGTGTTGGAACCAGATTCTGGCGTCCGTCTGAAACCGGTCCTTCCACTCCTTCAGGCCCAGAGCGCAATCAGACCGTCATAGCCTTCTTGCAGGTGGGTTAGTTTATTCGGGTTTTGTATTCTTATCAAACTAGATTGATAGAAGAATTTTTTTGGCCCATCACGTATGTAGCAAGTTTTGTAAATTACTTCATGTTCTTGTGGAAAACCACAGATTGTTAATTACATGATCTAGACCGAATTGCTTGATCCCTGATGCACTGATTGGTCTGAAGTGATCAGGCTTCTAGACCAATCCATGTTACGGGAAGCTTTTTGCATTGATGATTTCACACTCTATTTGCAGAGAATCAAGGAAATCTAGAACAGGCTTGTGGTCACCAACACATCGTGTGCTAATTCACATTGTGCGGTATAGATCTACCGCCGTTACTACCAATCAGTTAACAAAGTGAAAAGTCTTAGGGGATGTGCCACATGTGAGTGTAGAATGAGTGTATTTTTACTCTTCCATATCAACAACATATCAACAACATGCGTCCAACCATGTGTAAGTAAGTACAATGATTATCAGCTAGAATTCTTATTCAAAAGTTAGTGCTAGGACTTCCTAGTACATGCTATAGATACTAACAACCCTACGTGATAATACATGTGCAAGTAAAAAATCTAGTCCATTCTAAGCGATTTGACAGGACATCCCCCACGCTTGGACTTACCGGGTGGGGATGAGGTGGTGGGGCCAAAACCTGGCCCCTATTTTGTTTTTGAATGGGGCCCTAAATTTAGCCATAGGAGGACCTGTATACTAAATTGCGGCCGTAGGCCCCAATTTTGTTTTTAAAAAAGCCAAAAAAAGCCTCTGACCCCCCCAAAATGGGAGGGCCAGAAAAATGAGCCCATGCATTTAAGACAGGGGCCCACCTCGGGTAAGTCCGAGCATGGGGGACGTCCTGTCCGCGCCCATTCTAAGCACTACACTAAAGTGAATGTTTAGTATAAGGGACACTATATGTGAACTAGGACACTAATTGTGAATTATGCATTTAGTATTGGGACAATGCGGTACAGTAAGTGCCAACTCCAACACTATATGCAAATTTTGGCAAAATCTGGAAGAATTTTATCTTGACTTGTTGGCATTTTGTGTATTGATATGATATTTAAGTAAAAGTGGGAAAAAATAGTATAGAAATATTCTTGGTTGTCTGCCAAGAGTTGTGAAAATTTCAGCAACCCTTTAAAGGTTTTATGTTACTCAAATTTTGTCCAAATTGGATATATGAGGTGTTTTTTGACATCTATGAAAAATTTGAATGTCAAAAAACACCTCATATATCCATTTCGGACAAAATTTGAATGAGTTAATGCCATTTGAAAATCCACATCTGGTTAATTATCATATGAGAGTATTAAAAGAGAACAAGATTTTGAATATATGAAGATAAATATTGAAGCTCAAATATGGAAGAAAAATAAAAGTGCAAATTTATAATAAAAAAAAACATAAACATAGAAGATATAAAAAACATAAACCTTGATGTGCCCTTGGTAATTGTAGCACTTCTAAGGGCCGCTTCACACCTGGCCGAGTCAAGAGTCCGTCCGTCAAAATTTTTGCCCAAACTATGGCGAGAATCCAAATTTTTGGTTAGAAGTAAGACATGAAAATAAATATATCGAAGCCTTTGGGCGATTGTGGTGTGAAGCCCCAAAGCCCAAGTCCAAAGTCCAAACCCCATATCATTACTCCAAAAAAATCAGCCAAAAAAAATCAGCCTCTTTCATCAAATGATCCAAATCTTGTCAGATTTTGATTTATTTTATTGAAATAACCGATGGACTCTCGAAGTAAGTTTGGGTCGACTAAAAACGGCGACCCAAGTTTTGCTTGAAAGCCCGTCGCCTTAGCGCCAAAACTCTCCAAAAGCACTGCCATGTTGGCACTTTGGAAGACGACGGCCTTTGGACTTTGGCCTTTGGTGTGAAGGCTGAGAGGCCTGACTTTGGCCATTCAAACAATCTCATTGATGGAAACCGACGGACTCTCGACTCGGGCGTTAGGTGTGAAGCGGCCCTAATCCTTCAAAATATGGCTGATGTCTTGCAGCTATATCTTCAACGTACAGAACCTAATGATTGGTAGACCATGTGCCATCTACGTGAAAAGTGAAGCCACATCTAATCATAGATTTTCTAGCATAAGACATGTTACAATTGACAGGCTGATTAACATCTTCAATTGCATTTGCTGCAAATTGAAGAAATAAGCCCTTACTTCGATTGTCAAGTTTGAGGGACCATTGACCATCACCACAAAGGTTGTTTTGCCAAGCATTTTGTTTAAAAAGCTTAGATTTCTTGGTCTTTCATTGCTTCGTCCACGTAGCATTGATCTTTAAAATGATAAGAGTGTCCAACACAATATTTGTGAAAACGTCACATGCACATGTGACGTTTTTTTGGAAAGGCCAACTCAGTTTGACTTAATGTGGAAAATTTCATGAAATACAAACTTGTTGAAGTCATTAGATTATGAAAAGAAACAAGAGGTATGCGTAAAAATTTGGGGAAAATCATATAGAAAGTTGTTGAAAAATAAAGTCATTTCTGCATATATTTTTTAATATTGGATGACTTCATGGTCTAAATTTATATACAAGCTCATACCTTTGCAATGTTTGCAAAAGTCTTGATGTAATCCATTTGCACATGAATGCATGTCCTTCTAATCAATATACGTATACCATTAAAATTAGTCTATCACATAAATACATAGGATCATAATACTTTTCAATGAAACAAGCTTTCAAGATATACACATTGATTCTAGCATACAAAAATACGAGTGACTAAGTAAATACAAACATAAATATATATTTTATATATATACATTTTACTGTTAGTATTTATTTGTATTTACTTAGTCACTCGTATTTTAAGTGAATAAATATATATATGCTTCATTATATATAATGTGACAGTGAATACAATTAGTTTACATAGATAATTTTCTTGTCAATATTCTATTGACAAAACATACTTCAGTATAATTACAAAAATCATATTTTTATCTTTAATATTTCATATCATAAACATATAAAGTACTATACATTTTAATGTTAAATACTCCTTAAACTATGAAAGATATTATAGACTACATAAAACACTTATGTATACTGAATGTAGGAGACTTGTCAAGGTGTCGTGGAAAGAAAGATTGATAACCACAACATATTGAGAGTCCTAACCAACATCAAATAAGCAAAAAACATATACCAAAACAAGTATACGTAGTACACCTTCAAGTGCCCCCCTAATGGATAAAGACACCTCTATCGAGCTAGGACCATACGGTACTAACAAGACTAAAGGCACAATGATGTTGCTGCAACAACTGTACCCATCCACTCGAAGATGTCGCATGTCGCCGAATCAATAAGCATATGGAGAAGTAACAAAGAGAAGGTAGACCGGGTGCAATGTGAGCCCCATCTTTAATCGCATTAGGCAACTTTGTTGCCAATCCTTTGGTCAATCTCCACATTGCCCATCCCTGAATCGAAACTAGGAACTCCAACTCGATGGCAACGCACTACACAATGACAAGTCCATGAAGATTTCAAGCCGTTTCATCCGGTGAAACGTGGCTCAAAGACCTCCAACAACAAGGGCAAGTCCAATCCCCGGATGGTAGAGTAGAAAGAGGCGGCATCAAGCAAGCTATATGCCAACCACGCTGGCAATGGTCACAAAACAACATGGTAGCCGCATCCTTCTTCTCACCATACGCAAAACACGGAAGGCTGTTCGGCACAACCGCCAACTCCGGATGAACAAAGCCATCAATGGATAAATGACAGGGAGCACAATTCTTGGAGTGCTCCCGACACTCCCGGCCATCCTTGCCTTCCAACAACAAGATGCCATTGGGCAACACATTCTTCACGCGAAGAATGGTATGCCCTGCCTTGACGTCCAATGTCGTGGGCGCCTCATGCTACAGATAAATGTAATCCTCCATGCAGAAAGGTAGCAGCTAAGGTCGGTAGGCACCGCTACGAATACCGCAAGGTGCCATGGTGTTGAACAATGGACAAGTTCTCCATGGACATGGGCATGGCCTGCTTGAAGAACTCTACTCAATCTCGTTGACATTGGGCCCACACCTCTGGATTGTCCAAATCCACAACCGCAGCCAACTTCTCTCGAACATAGCTCAGTAAGATTGGCTCCCGCTCGTACAACAACTGATACGGACAGAAAACAACTGGTAAAGCCTACTGGCTAAAGCGACACCCATGGCGATCATGGTATCATAAGATTCCAATCATGGTGGCGACCCTAAAGTAATCCATACTTTTGTGAACCCGCTGTCCAGTCTGAACCACACGTTCCACCAAACTATCCGCTTCCAGGTAATCCCGAGAAGTGGTACAATGGTCAATCAAAGCCTTGGTACAGAAAGCTTCGAAAGCCCGAAGGAACTCAGGCCCCTGGTCAATCAAAACCTTGTGTGGGGCTCCAAAACCAGCCAACACTCGTTCGAAGAATGCCATGGCTGCCAACTCCGAAGAGTTCCGCGGATGAGCCACGAGCTTAATCCACTTGCTGAAATGCTCCACCACCAGCAAGACAAATTTGGCTCCGCATGGAGTCACGACAAGTGGTTGAGTAAAGTCCAAAGACCACCGATAGCCCAACCCCATAATGGCCAAAGATTGCAATTGCAGTGATAAGGTGTTGAAGCTGGATCTGATTCAATCACACACTTTGCACCGACAAACATATGTGGCGACTTGCTCATACAAGTCGGTCCACCAATGCTAGTTGCGCACATCGAATGAGTCTACCGCACACCAAAATGTCCTAGGTCTTTGTGTACTTGCCGTACTAACGTAGCCCTCTCAAATGGCCTGGGAACTATGCCCCTAGTCTCATTTGGCCACACCCAAAATATGCAATTGAGTGATAATACAATTAGAAAGAATCTTTGGAGGCAAGAATTGAGAACATGTATGAACATCAAAAGGCCACTTTTGACAAAGAAACATTGAGCACGTTGACAGTAGTAGGCAAAGAAGTGTAAGCATGTAGATGAGGACTTCTAGTGCCATGTTTTTTTTATTTTTGATGAGTCCAAATTTTTAATTTTTTTGCTTAGATGGGCATCGTTATTGTTGGAAAAATAGTGGAGCACATCTAATAGATGAGCATGTGGAATCTAGAGTCAAACATGTAGGAGAAAGCATAATGATTTGACGTTGAATGAGCTGAGAAGGAATTGGCAAGCTTCATTTGATTGAAGAGAATATTGATAAATATGTGTATTGCAACATTTTAGAGTGGAACTTACAGGCACTAAAAAAATACAAGGATTGAAAGGAGGATCATTTTATTTTTCAACATGTCAATGACCCAAAGTATATTGCACATTACGTTGTAGATTGATTGCTTGCTCAAAAATTTCACCTTATTGGACACCCTCCACAATCACGTGACCTCAATCCAATATATCATCTCTAGAATGGAGTAGATCGTTGTCAGAAAAGGTCTGTGAAGAAACCCACTAATAAAAGTGACTTATGAGAGGAGATCCAATTTTTTTTGTAAAATATTGAGGTTGATGTTGATAGGAAGTTGATATGCTTTACGCCTCAAATAGCTCTTGATGTCTACCTAGCAAGAAGTGGCTATATGTGGTGGTAGTGCTTGTGAGTGCTTAAAAAGTTGAATCCTTGAGTTGTAAACGTATTCTATAGTCTTGTAGAGGTAACTTATAGTCTTCTTTTCTAAAGTTGATATTCAATAAAATTAGTCTTTGCAAGGATTCAACTTTTAAGCAACAAGGATTGTACATGCTTGTTGCACATTTGATTTATTCTATATTTTCCTAGCTCATATTTTCAATAAAAAAAAATTACTTTATATTTGTTGTAACTATACGCTCTTGTATTTATATTAGCTACACGCTCTTGTATTTGTATTAACTATACGCTCTTGTATTTGTATTAGCTATATGCTCTTGTATTGGTATTAACAATACGCTCTTGTATTTGTATTCTTGCTATTTAATGAGCGTGATTGTAGATTTGGTAGCTGGTGTAATCCTAATGAGCATATCATGTACAACTATTTCTTCTAGCCACCGGGCTACAAATCCAAACGTTTTGAGGTCATGAAGGTCAAGTATGGTACTTGCGTATTTGGCTTCCAAAGGAACACCACAGCTTGAAATTTGCTCAAGTCAAAGTGCGGTCGATGAGTAAATTAGTTACCATAGTAGCGGCTTTAGTCCATAAACAAATCGGCAAGATACAATGATAATATGCTCCTAGCTTGGTTCCTGATCAGTGATTTTTTTATGCTCTCCAGTGAGTACAGCGAGCAACGATTAGATTATTTTTTTAAAAGGGAGTACTGCGAATTCTGGTTGGTCAAAGGTGTGACATGTGGCTACAGTAGGTCACGATCATCATGCAAATTTACGATTTAGGGGATGCTCACTTTACTGGCGATGTCAAAATGGAAATAATAGAAACTTTGGCCACTTGTTGAAAATGGTAGATGCCGAAATGGCGACCATGTTTTGTCAGACCATGCATGGAGACTTTTCAAACCAAAAATCATAGAAGTTAATTGCACTATTCACATAAATCCAAGAACCAAAGAAGAAGAACGCCGGTCTCCGAAGGAGGCCGGCGTGAATAAAGTATCTGTTTGTTCCACTACTAAGACCATGCCCACTGGACAAGGAATTAGTAAGCTGGAACTACTTCCCTCTCTCGAGGGTAGACACTATGTAACAAGAAGCCAAGGAGCCACAAAACAATCAACCGACCAACAAATCACAACCCAAGCGACTAGCCAACGAACCAACCATAAACCAAGCAAGTAGTTAAAAAAAAAAAAAAAAAAAAAAAAAAAACCTCAAAACAAGCAAGTCATGATAAATCAAGGTTGGGGAGGAATTTAAGGGGGGTCCTGTGTATCTGGGAGGACTTGATTGTTTTCGATTTTGCGTTTATGCAGGAGAATGGACATGGCATATTGAATAGCTATGGTGTTAATGTTTTTAAAGGAGGTTTTAATTGTTTCAATGGGTATCTTGAAGTTATCTTCTAGAGATTTCATAGATGGGGTAAAGGTGGTGGCACGAGCGCCGGAAGTGATTACAATAAGGGGGTCCACATTCCATCCGAGGGCGATGATGTCGTCAATAAGGGGTTGGTATTTATCTATTTTATTTTGGATTGTTTTCGGGGAAAATCTGTTATTGCAATATGTGAACTCAATGAACTGAATGGTGTATTCTTGGTTGATGTTATCGGGTGGTGGGTCATTATATGGTAAACCTTTAACGCAAAGGATGTCCGGTTTGAGCCGAGCGTTACACTGACATCTTTGGGTCATACATGAGCATGGGAGTAGCCAAGGGGGGACCGTATTTTCTTGTGGATTATTATTAAAAGTGCCGGCGTTCATTAATATGAAACATCTCGATTTATTGTAGGATGTGATTAGTTTTCGGACTTCCCATACCGCTTTATTGTGTCTTTTAACAATTAAAGAGTGAATGTGGTGGTTTTGGCATTTGAGTAGCACATGAAGCCATGTGTCGGGGTCCGTTGAGGGGCATATGGGACATGTTATGGATGGGAATCTTTCTATTCCAAAGAAGAGTTGTTTGCGAGCGTTTCCCATATACTGGCCAATACGGAATTTGATGAGGCATGTTATTTGTGAGTCTGAGATGATGGGGTTTTTCCAAAAGTTTGTAGAGAGTTCATTGTCTATGTCGTTATTGTTAGTCCATTTTTCTATGTTAGGAATATTTTCTGAGATTGTATCCAGGTTGTTGTAGAGGTCTTGTTTTTTGAGATATTTGCCCAGAAATCTAATTGGGCCTTTGTCGGGGGTATCTTCTTTGGAAGGCCAATCTTCTTTTTGAAAGTAGTATGGGGTGGCATGAGCATGTTTGTGAGGGTCTTTGGCGTTTTTGTGTGTTTTTTCTCGGCCTTCTTTTGCAAGTTTGTCTGCTTGTTCGTTGCCATCAATGTTGGCATGGGCTCTGACTTTGTGAAGGGTTGTGATTTGTGTACGTTTTTGTAACATTTGTACCATTGATGTTAATATGGTTTGGTCGGGGTGACTGTTGTGAAGGGCTAGGTGTGTTATTTGAGTGTTTAGTAGGTAGAGTGCATTTATGCAATCGGTGAATATATGTGCAGGTTCATTTTTGTATTTTGTTGTGATGATTTGTAGTGTTTTGTGAATGGCCATGAGTTCTCCTCTGAGGATATTTTGTAGTCCATGGAGTCTTTTGGCTAGTTTAATTTCTTTGGTAGAATTATATATGCCATATCCAGCTTTTTCTCTGCGCCAAGAGCCCGGGCTAATTTGTTCCGGTGGTTTAAAGGAGCCGTCGGTGTAATAACTGTATGCGGGGTTAAATTTTGGTGTGGTATGAGTTGGGTAGTCTGGGAGGGAGGGAGGTATGACGGAGTAGTTTAATGTGTTGTTGATATAGTTTAATTTTGACCAATTTTTACTTTTGTTTACGGAGGTTTGTATGGGTGTTGGTTGGGCTGGTTTTGTGTATGGTCTTTGTTTATCTAGATTGTCTGTTATGGAGGTAAGTTCCGCAAGTTGTTCTAGAGAGCCAATGGTTTGATTTTGATGATGGACGCATAGTATTTGTAATGTAGATGGTTCAGTTCGGGGTTTTTTTAGCTCGGGTGGAATATTACGTTCTACGTATGTTATTGTGTCTGCTTCGAATACTGCAATGATGTGGAAATCTGGGAATGGATTTGAATGTTGGTTGTTGTTTTGGTACCAATTGTTGTTCGGTGTGACGATGATTGTAATTGTGTTATTTGGATCGTGTTTGGCGGCAAGTCTAGCCCAATGTATGGCTTGTTCCATGTCTTTCTCGTTGTGGGGATGAGCTATGCCATTTCCGATCCATTTGTGGTCAAAGGCCTTGCCTAGGGATCCAAATATTTTGTCTCTTTCGTATGGTGAGTAGAATTTATTTAGTTTGGTAGGACATGTGATCGGGGAGGAAAAGTATGAGTGCTCGATGTTAAAGGATGAGATTAGTGAGTCTAAGATGGGGGTGGGTATTGTGTATTGTGCATTTTTGAGGGGGTCAGTTTTTGGTATTCGATATTTATACCTTTGATAAAGCCATATTAGTTCGGTTTCAAAGGGTTGGGTTGTTGGTTCAATGTTTGTAGGGGTTTGGAATTTTGTATGATATTGTTTCCATAACCATTGGAGCCTGGTAATGGGTATGGTGTGTAAATGTCGGCCGTTTTCTTCGTATAGATGTGCTTGATTGTTATCTATTTGAATTGTGTTTGAGGATGTAAGGATATCATTTTTGGGGTTGCATTCTGTTGTGTAGATGTTTAAGAGTGGGATAATTATGGGTGGTGTTACGGATCTTGAGTCTGGGAATTGTTCTTGGGGGTGATGGGCTAGGATGATATCCGTGTATCTTTTGTTTTGAATTTTTTGGTAGTATTGTTTCAATTTTTCGGTGTTATGTGTGGAGGTATTGGTATCGTGTCGTGGAAAAAGGTCTCTTTGAGGGAGCCATTTATTGTATGTATTATCATTGTGTTGCCATTGGCATAGATATTTTGTGTAGGTATTTTGTATGTTGTTTGTGTCTGTGTGTTGGATATGTTTATGGTGTGTGATGTTATTAATGGGATATGTGGTGGGGTTTTTGGGGATGTATGTCGGGGGGTGGGGGCGGGGGTGATATGTATGTGGAGGGTTAGCGGGATTGATTGGTGTGGGGATATTTCTTGGGTTGATGTTATTGTTGAGGTTGATGAATGAATCTTTAAGTATATGAGAGTATAAATGTATGTTACAAGGAATACGACATATATTGGGGCATGTTTGGTGGCAAAATAGTTGTTTAGCAATATTTAAGGCACTTTTTAATAGTTTGGATGGGGTGAAGTGGTAGGTTTTGAAGTCCTCGTTGTTCATGATATGTGTGCCGTTGGGTAACGTAATTTGTGCTTATTCAAAAATATTTTTTGAGAGGAGTTTTTGTAGAAGCTTTTGGGAGAGTTGGGCATTGGGTGTGTTGTGGTTTAGTGTTTCTTGTCGCCATAGTGTTTCAAGTGTTGTAGGATTAATGAGGAAGTTTGGGTGTGTGCTTTTAAGGTGGACTTTGGCTATATGTTTTAATAAGAAGAATGTCCGTGTTATTGGTGATCGTATACAGTCGCTTTTTTTAATTCTGGGTATGTTTTCGGCGCCCCTGTATTGGGCGAGGATGTAATGAGTTAATCCATTATAAATTTTTCCAAGTCTACCTTTATCGTTTAAGGCATTTTGTAGTTGTTCTCCTATACATCGGAGATATGCGTTTTTTAGGGAGAAAGCTTCAAGACCAAATAGGTTATGTGGTAGTTGTGTTATTGCGTTTGACATACATTTTGGTAGTCCACATATGGTTTTTTGTATGGCTATTATTTTTTGATCAAGTTTTTTGATGGCTGGCATAGAGTATGGTACCCCATAAAAACTGTATGCCACACCTGGACGTAGTACGGTATCAACCATTTTTATTTTTTGTTTCATGGTGGCCGGACATGTTGTTAGTTCTTTGCATTGTTTGATGAGCTTTGTGGTTGTAGTGTGCATTTGGATTTTCCATTTTAGTGAGGGAACAAGATTTGTACCTAGGTATATGTATGGTTCGTTTTGGTGTAGTATAGGGATTGGTTGGTTGCGGTAGTTGATGTTAGAGGTTTGCATCAGGGCTTTGAAAGTGGTAGGGTTCAATTTAGATTTGTTTGGGCATCCGGTAGCGGCACATTTTAGAACTCCCACATCCATGCCAGCCCATTTACAATATCTATCAATTTTATGGAGTTGTATTTGGATTGATTTGATTTTGTTAGTTATGGTGGCTAGGTCATCTGCGTATGCGGCGGAGTTTATTGTGACTTGTGATGTGCCGAAAGTATATCCATTATTGCCTCTTTCTAGCCATCTAAGTAGTGGTTCTAAAAATATAATAAATAAGTATGGGCTAAGGGTGTCCCCTTGTATAGTTCCTCTTTGGATGGGTATAGGTTTTGTTTTCCCAAAGTGTTCGCCGATATAGCAAGTAGATGATTGGGAATAGATGTTTCCAACAAGTGTAGTTGCCTCTTTTGGGTAGCCAAGGTCTGACATTATTGCTAGAAGTCTGGCATGATCAATTGAGCCAAAGGCATTTTTGAAGTCCACGTATAGTATGTATATATCTTGGTTAGTAAACTTTGCGTCTTCTAATGCGGCTATTATAGTTTGTATTTGCCGTGCGGTACTTCTCTCCGCTCTAAATCCTTCTTGACTATCATGTAGGATTTTGAATTTTTCGCCGTATGAGGATAGTATGTGGGTGAGTGTACTGGTAAAAAGCTTATATTTTGTGTTAGCTAGTGCAATTGGTCTATGATTGGGTAGCATGGATGGATCGCCTTTTTTGTATAGTAGAATTGTTGTACTTGTTTTCCATGAATTTGGTATTTGTTTTTGTTTATAGCAGTGAGAAAAGAATAGGAATAGTAGTTTATGAAATCTTGGAGGTATGTTTTTCAGTATTGAGTTTGATATGCGGTCTGGGCGTGGGGCTTTATTATTTCCAAGATTTTGAAGGCATGTGTCGTATGTGGCTCTGTTGAGGTATTTATGAAGTGGAATTTCTGGTTCGCCCCGTTTGTCAAGGGTATATCCGTCTAGGTCGTGCCAAGGGTATTGGCGTATTGCACATGTGCATTCTATTGTATGTTGTGGCTGGTAATTACATGTTGGTACTGTTGGTCTATTGGTTTTTGTTTGTTGGTTAAATATTTCATTCGCAATGTCTTCGGGGCTAGTTAGAATATTATTATATTGATCTTTGATACAATCCATTGGTGGGGATTCAAGGTTTTTAAAGACTTTTTTGTTAATTTTTTTGGGGCTGATTTCGTATAGTTGTCTGTATTTTGAGATGGCTTTTTTAATGTTTTCTTTTGTGTATTTTGTGATTATTTTCCGGGCTTGTATGTTGGCATTTTTTGCAATTATCGCGATATCTTTTATCCATGTATCGTGGGGAAGGTCCGGAGGCGGTGGGGTAGGGATTTGGATGTGTTGTATATTTAGTAGTTCGTTGTATATGGGGTGGTTACGCCATTGAGGGTTGTTTTTTACAATTCTAATGGTTTTACGTATGGTATGGTATGTGGTTAAGTGTTGTTTCCAAGTTTTAGAAAGTTTGCGGGGTAGATACCCGCCTTGTTGAGAGGTTCTGTTTGTCATTTGGGGTATTGGGTGTGCTCTACAAGTTTGTTCTAGTGTATCAGAGATTTTATTTATGAGTTTGTCTATAGAGTGGCATGCTTCTTGCCATTGTGCTTGTGTTAATTGACTATTGATTTCAAGAGTGTTTATGAGGGAGTCTATTTGTACGGTGTTATCTTCGAAGAATTTTGTGTTGAATTTTTCTATGTTGGTTTTTGGGATGGGGTTGAGTATGCGTATAGTGTCTTTGTTTGGGATTGTAGGAGTTCTACTAATTAGTGTGTTATTTGGGATGTGTAGTTGTACGGGTGAGTGGTCCGAATTGAGAATAATATCTTTGTTTGTTGTGGAGGCGTATTGTGTGTTGTTGTTTGTATTTATATAGAAACCATCTATTAGACTCCAATCACTATAATTGTAGCCACCTTGTCTAGAGAATTGTGTATCGGTATTGATGTAAGTGAAGTTTAAGTTTTCTGTGAAGCGGCGCCATTGGTAATCAATGTTTTGAGGGGGGGTGTGATGGTTTCCATTTTGGTGGCCAATTAGCGCTATGTCTCTATTAAAGTCTCCACATAATAGGTATGTATGATTGGGATGATTATTAATATGGGTTGTAATAGTGTTTTGTATATCTAAGAGAAATCTAGTATCTTCGGGATGGGATGGCATATACATGTGAAAGATTAACCACGGTTGTAGGGGGTGATTATAATTTTAATTATTTGAATGTATGGTGATATGTGCATTGGGGTAGGGATTTTGTTGATGTTGCCGGGGAATGTATATTTTTTGTGTATTAATGTAAGGAGGCCACCACGGCCCGGTGTGTATGGTCTCCTTTGTTGCATGCATCTTGTAAGTGCATGTGTATTGTTAAAGATGAGTTTATAGTCTTGAAATATATTTTGTATATATTTTGTAGATTTTGTGGCGGTTAGTTTTGTTTCTTGTATAACTATAAGAGCCGGTGGTGTGTCTGTGTTTGCGACTAGAGTTTGTAAGCTAGGAAGGGCAATGTTTAGTGAGGAAGCATTCCATGTGATTATGTATGTATTTTCTTGGTTTGGTCTAATGTTTTGATTTTGGTTTTGAGGAGGGATGTAGGGAAGAGGTGGGGGTGGGTGGGCGTATTCTGGTATAGGGTCTAGACATTTTAGTGATTCACTTATGAGGTTGTTAGGGAGGTAAGGGAATTTTAGTTTTATTATATCATTTGAGGGTGGTATGTCTTGACTATGTAAGAAGTCGTATAGTCTTTTATGTATTGAGTTCTCATGGTTTATAATATTTTGGTTGTCTACTAGGAAT
>OZ020523.1:1988154-2063426 GCA_963971425.1 Bryoerythrophyllum caledonicum
ATCAGAGATTTTATTTATGAGTTTGTCTATAGAGTGGCATGCTTCTTGCCATTGTGCTTGTGTTAATTGACTATTGATTTCAAGAGTGTTTATGAGGGAGTCTATTTGTACGGTGTTATCTTCGAAGAATTTTGTGTTGAATTTTTCTATGTTGGTTTTTGGGATGGGGTTGAGTATGCGTATAGTGTCTTTGTTTGGGATTGTAGGAGTTCTACTAATTAGTGTGTTATTTGGGATGTGTAGTTGTACGGGTGAGTGGTCCGAATTGAGAATAATATCTTTGTTTGTTGTGGAGGCGTATTGTGTGTTGTTGTTTGTATTTATATAGAAACCATCTATTAGACTCCAATCACTATAATTGTAGCCACCTTGTCTAGAGAATTGTGTATCGGTATTGATGTAAGTGAAGTTTAAGTTTTCTGTGAAGCGGCGCCATTGGTAATCAATGTTTTGAGGGGGGGTGTGATGGTTTCCATTTTGGTGGCCAATTAGCGCTATGTCTCTATTAAAGTCTCCACATAATAGGTATGTATGATTGGGATGATTATTAATATGGGTTGTAATAGTGTTTTGTATATCTAAGAGAAATCTAGTATCTTCGGGATGGGATGGCATATACATGTGAAAGATTAACCACGGTTGTAGGGGGTGATTATAATTTTAATTATTTGAATGTATGGTGATATGTGCATTGGGGTAGGGATTTTGTTGATGTTGCCGGGGAATGTATATTTTTTGTGTATTAATGTAAGGAGGCCACCACGGCCCGGTGTGTATGGTCTCCTTTGTTGCATGCATCTTGTAAGTGCATGTGTATTGTTAAAGATGAGTTTATAGTCTTGAAATATATTTTGTATATATTTTGTAGATTTTGTGGCGGTTAGTTTTGTTTCTTGTATAACTATAAGAGCCGGTGGTGTGTCTGTGTTTGCGACTAGAGTTTGTAAGCTAGGAAGGGCAATGTTTAGTGAGGAAGCATTCCATGTGATTATGTATGTATTTTCTTGGTTTGGTCTAATGTTTTGATTTTGGTTTTGAGGAGGGATGTAGGGAAGAGGTGGGGGTGGGTGGGCGTATTCTGGTATAGGGTCTAGACATTTTAGTGATTCACTTATGAGGTTGTTAGGGAGGTAAGGGAATTTTAGTTTTATTATATCATTTGAGGGTGGTATGTCTTGACTATGTAAGAAGTCGTATAGTCTTTTATGTATTGAGTTCTCATGGTTTATAATATTTTGGTTGTCTACTAGGAATTCAGTATAGGGGTGTGGAGTGTAAATGTGTCGTTCTGGTGGATTTTATAAGGTTAGTAAGGTTTGTAGGAGAGTATTAGTCCATGTAATTGTGTTCAAATTTTGTGGATTTAGAAGTTGGTTACATTCATCTATGTTTGGATGAGTAGTGATTATTAGTGCATATAAGATGTGGGGTGGTGGATGCGTATTTTTTTGTTGTATGTATTGGGCAATGTTTGGGTGGGAAGTGTTTTGTATGTGGTGAAATGTATGTGTGTTTTTAAGAAATGGTGCGAAGGGTTTTGCAATGTGTTCATATTCTGGTTGGAGTTTTATAGTATTAGGTATAAAGTAGATTTTGGCATTTTTCTTATGTGATGTAGGATGTCTTTTTAGTATATTGGGCATGGGTCCCGGGTTGGTTTCAATGTCTCCTCCTAGAAGTAGTAGAAGTTTGTGGTATATATGTTTAGTGGTGTATTTTAAAGGCTTTGTTGTGTTATTAATGGCTTGTTGGTTTGGGGGTAGGTGGATGTTTGTATTTTGTGTGTGAGTTGTGAGTTTATTTATTTTTATACTAGGTGTAGTTGTTTTTGTCTTTAGTTTATTTTTTGTCCATGTGTTTTTTGTGGTTGTTTTTGTTTTAGTGGTGTATGGATGTATGTATGTATGATTGGTTGTATTTTTCTCTAGACAAACTCATAAATAAAATCTCTGATACACTAGAACAAACTTGTAGAGCACACCCAATACCCCAAATGACAAACAGAACCTCTCAACAAGGCGGGTATCTACCCCGCAAACTTTCTAAAACTTGGAAACAACACTTAACCACATACCATACCATACGTAAAACCATTAGAATTGTAAAAAACAACCCTCAATGGCGTAACCACCCCATATACAACGAACTACTAAATATACAACACATCCAAATCCCTACCCCACCGCCTCCGGACCTTCCCCACGATACATGGATAAAAGATATCGCGATAATTGCAAAAAATGCCAACATACAAGCCCGGAAAATAATCACAAAATACACAAAAGAAAACATTAAAAAAGCCATCTCAAAATACAGACAACTATACGAAATCAGCCCCAAAAAAATTAACAAAAAAGTCTTTAAAAACCTTGAATCCCCACCAATGGATTGTATCAAAGATCAATATAATAATATTCTAACTAGCCCCGAAGACATTGCGAATGAAATATTTAACCAACAAACAAAAACCAATAGACCAACAGTACCAACATGTAATTACCAGCCACAACATACAATAGAATGCACATGTGCAATACGCCAATACCCTTGGCACGACCTAGACGGATATACCCTTGACAAACGGGGCGAACCAGAAATTCCACTTCATAAATACCTCAACAGAGCCACATACGACACATGCCTTCAAAATCTTGGAAATAATAAAGCCCCACGCCCAGACCGCATATCAAACTCAATACTGAAAAACATACCTCCAAGATTTCATAAACTACTATTCCTATTCTTTTCTCACTGCTATAAACAAAAACAAATACCAAATTCATGGAAAACAAGTACAACAATTCTACTATACAAAAAAGGCGATCCATCCATGCTACCCAATCATAGACCAATTGCACTAGCTAACACAAAATATAAGCTTTTTACCAGTACACTCACCCACATACTATCCTCATACGGCGAAAAATTCAAAATCCTACATGATAGTCAAGAAGGATTTAGAGCGGAGAGAAGTACCGCACGGCAAATACAAACTATAATAGCCGCATTAGAAGACGCAAAGTTTACTAACCAAGATATATACATACTATACGTGGACTTCAAAAATGCCTTTGGCTCAATTGATCATGCCAGACTTCTAGCAATAATGTCAGACCTTGGCTACCCAAAAGAGGCAACTACACTTGTTGGAAACATCTATTCCCAATCATCTACTTGCTATATCGGCGAACACTTTGGGAAAACAAAACCTATACCCATCCAAAGAGGAACTATACAAGGGGACACCCTTAGCCCATACTTATTTATTATATTTTTAGAACCACTACTTAGATGGCTAGAAAGAGGCAATAATGGATATACTTTCGGCACATCACAAGTCACAATAAACTCCGCCGCATACGCAGATGACCTAGCCACCATAACTAACAAAATCAAATCAATCCAAATACAACTCCATAAAATTGATAGATATTGTAAATGGGCTGGCATGGATGTGGGAGTTCTAAAATGTGCCGCTACCGGATGCCCAAACAAATCTAAATTGAACCCTACCACTTTCAAAGCCCTGATGCAAACCTCTAACATCAACTACCGCAACCAACCAATCCCTATACTACACCAAAACGAACCATACATATACCTAGGTACAAATCTTGTTCCCTCACTAAAATGGAAAATCCAAATGCACACTACAACCACAAAGCTCATCAAACAATGCAAAGAACTAACAACATGTCCGGCCACCATGAAACAAAAAATAAAAATGGTTGATACCGTACTACGCCCAGGTGTGGCATACAGTTTGTACGGTGTACCATACTCTATGCCAGCTATCAAAAAAATTGATAAAAAAATAATAGCCATACAAAAAACCATATGTGGATTACCAAAATGTATGTCAAATGCAATAACCCAACTACCACATAACCTATTTGGACTTGAAGCTTTCTCCCTCAAAAATGCATACCTCCGATGTATAGGCGAACAACTGCAAAATGCTCTAAACGATAAAGGAAGACTTGGGAAAATATATAATGGATTAGCTCATTATGTCCTTGCCTAATATGGTGGCGCTGAAAACATACCTCGAATTAAAACAAGTGACTGCATAAGATCACCAATAACACGAACATTCTTCTTATTAAAACATATAGCTAAAGCCCACCTTAAAAGTACGCTCCCGAATTTCCTCACTAATCCTACAACACTAGAAATACTATGGCGCCAAGAAACATTAAATCATAACACACTCAATGCCCAACTCTCCCAAAAGCTTCTTCAAAAACTCCTCTCAAAAAATATTTTTGAACTAAACCAAATTACCTTACCTAACGGTACACACATCATGAACAATGAGGACTTCAAAACCTACCACTTCACCCCATCTAAACTAATAAAGAGTGCCCTAAATGTTGCTAAACAACTATTTTGCCACATAACATGCCCCACTATATGTCATACTCCTTGCAACATACACCCATACTCTCATACACTTAAAGATCCATTCATCACCTTCAACAATAACATCATCCCAAGAAATATTCCCACACCAACCAATCCCTCTAACCCTCCACATACATACCACCCCCGCCCCACAACATACATCCCCAAAAATCCTACCAAATACCCCATTAATAATATCATAAACCATAAACATATCCAACACACAGACACAAATAACATACAAAATACCTACACAAAATATCTATGCCAATGGCAACACAATGATAATACATACAATAAATGGCTCCCCCAAAGAGACCTTTTTCCACGGCATGACACCAATACCTCCACACATAACACTGAAAAATTAAAACAATACTACCTAAAGATCCAAAACAAAATATACTCAGATATCATCCTTGCCCACCATCCACAAGAACAATCCTCAGACTCAAGGTCCGTAACGCCACCCATAATTATCCCACTCTTAAACATCTACACAACAGAATGCAACCCCGAAAATGATATCCTTACATCCTCAAACACAATTCAAATAGTTAACAATCAAGCACATCTATACGAAGAAAACGGCCGACATTTACACACCATACCCATTACCAGGCTCCAATGGTTATGGAACCAATATCATATAAAATTACAATCCCCTACAAACATTGAACCAACAACCCAACCCTTTGAAACCGAACTAATATGGCTTTACCAAAGATATAAATATCGAATACCAAAAACTGACCCCCTCAAAAATGCGCAATACACAATACCCACCCCCATTTTAGACTCACTGATATCATCCTTTAACATTGAGCACTCATACTTTTCCTCCCCGATTACATGTCCTACCAAACTAAATAAATTCTACTCACCGTACGAAAGAGACAAAATATTTGGATCCCTAGGCAAGGCCTTTGAACACAAATGGATCGGAAATGGAATAGCTCACCCCCACAACGAGGAAGACATAGAACAAGCCATACATTGGGCTAGACTTGCCGCCAAACACGATCCAAATAACACAAAAACAATCATCGTCACCGAACAACAATTGGTACCAAATCAACAGCCAACATTCAAACCCATTCCCAGATTCCCACATCATTGCATTATTCGAAGCAGACACAATACCATACGAAGAACCTAATATCCCACCCGAGCTAAAAAAACCCCGAATAGAGCCATCTACATTACAAATACTATGCGTCCATCATCAAAATCAAAACCTGGGCTCCCTAGAACAACTTGCGGAACTTACCTCCATATCAGACAATCTAGACATACAACGACCATACACAAAACCGGCCCCACCAACACCCATACAAACCCCCGTAAACAAAAGTAAAAAATGGTCAAAATTAAACTATGACAACAACACATTAAACTACTCCGTCATACCTCCCCCTCTCCCAGACTACCCAATTCATACCACACCAAAATTTAACCCCGCATACAGTTATTACACCGACGGCTCCTTTAAACCACCGGATCAAATTAGCCCGGGCTCTTGGCGCAGAGAAAAAGCTGGCTCTGGCATATATAATTCTACCAAAGAAATTAAACTAGCCAAAAGACTCCATGGACTACAAAATATCCTTAGAGCAGAACTCATGGCCATTCACAAAACACTACAAATCATTACAACAAAATACAAAAATGAACCTGCACATATATTCACCGATTGCATAAATGCACTCTACCTACTAAACACTCAAATAACACACCCAACCCTTCACAACAGTCACCCCGACCAAACCATACTAACATCAATGGTACAAATGTTACAAAAACGTACACAAATCACAACCCTTCACAAAGTCAGAGCCCATGCCAACATTGATGGCAACGAACAAGCAGACAAACTTGCAAAAGAAGGCCGAGAAAAAACACACAAAAACGCCAAAGACCCTCACGAACATGCTCATGCCACCCCATACTACTTTCAAAAAGAAGATTGGCCTTCCAAAGAAGATACCCCCGACAAAGGCCCAATTAGATTTCTGGGCAAATATCTCAAAAAACAAGACCTCTACAACAACCTGGATACAATCTCAGAAAATATTCCTAACATAGAAAAATGGACTAACAATAACGACATAGACAATGAACTCTCTACAAACTTTTGGAAAAACCCCATCATCTCAGACTCACAAATAACGTGCCTCATCAAATTCCGTACGGGTCAATACATGGGAAACGCTCGCAAACAACTCTTCTTTGGAATAGAAAGATTTCCATCCATAACATGCCCCATATGCCCCGCAACGGACCCGGACACATGGCTACATGTGCTACTCAAATGCCAAAACCACCACATACACTCTCTAATTGTTAAAAGACATAACAAAGCGGTATGGGAAGTCCGAAAACTAATCACCTCCTACAATAAATCGAGATGTTTCATACTTATGAACGCCGGCACTTTTAATAGCAATCCACAAGAAAACACGGTCCCCCCATGGCTACTTCCATGCTCATGTATGACCCAAAGATGTCATTGCAACGCTAGGTTCAAACCGGACATTCTTTGTGTCAAAGGTTTACCATACAACGACCCACCACCCGAGAACATCAACCAAGACTACACCATTCAATTCATCGAATTTACATATTGCAACGATAGATTCTCCCCGGAAACAATACAAAACAAAATAGATAAATACCAACCCCTCATAGACGACATCATTGCCCTCGGCTGGAATGTGGACCCCCTTATTGTTATCACATCCGGCGCTCGTGCCACCACCTTTATCCCATCTATGAAAACTCTCGAAGATACCTTCAAGATACCCATTGATACAATTCAAACTACCTTTAAAAATATCAACACCATCGCTATTCAACATGCCATGTCTATTTTACTGCATAAACGCAAAATCGAAAACAACCAAGTCCTCCCTGATAGGCAAGACCCCCCTTAGGAACTTCGCCACTCTGTCTCTTCCTGATTGGCTGCCTGTTTGGTTTTGTTTTTTGTTGTTTAGTTAGTTTGGTCGTGGTTGGTCGTTGTCGGTTGGTTTCTGGCTACTCGTTACATAGTGTCTACTTTCGAAAGGGGGAAGTAGTTCCAGTTCGCTAATTCCTTGTCCGGTGGGCATGGTCTTAGCAATGGAACGAACAGACACTTTATTCACGCTGGTTCCCTTTGGGAACCGGCGTTCTTCTTCTTGGTTGTATTTTATCTTGGTTGTTTTTGTCCGTGTGTATATGTAACTATTATGTTTAAGACTATTTGTATGTGGGTTTATGTTGGTTTTTAAAGTGGTTTTTAAGTCCTTTTTTTCATATGCGGTGTTATTATATACTTTGTGGTTTGTACAATTGTTTGTTTTGGTGTTTGTATTAGTATTTGGTATGAAATATATTTTGGTATTCTTTTTGTGTGAAGCGGGGTGTCTTTTTAATATGTTCGGCATAGGTCTTGGGTTAGTCTCCATGTCTCCTCCAATTAATATTAGTAGTTTGTAGTAGATGGGTTTTTTGTTTTGTTTTAGAATTTTTTGTTTTTGAATGTGGCTTTGGTATTTGTGTTTTTTTGATTGTATGTGTTTGTCTTCGTATGTGTGTATGTATATGTATGTGTTTCGTTGATGGTGTGTGGTTGTCTTTGTGAGTGTATATGTAGTTTTATGTGGTATTATATTAGTATTCTTTTGTATGTTTGTATTAGTGTATGTCACGGTTTTTGTCTTGGTATTTGTATCAGTCTCTTTGTTAGTATTTGTGTTAGTATTCGTATGAGTACACGTACCACTATTTGTATTGGTATTTGCATTTGTAGAAGTATAAGTATTTGTATTTATATACATACCAGTATGTGTATCAGTATACGTACCAGTATTTGTATCAGTATATTTATAAGTATACTCATCGGTGTATGTATCAGTATAAGTATCAGTATACGTATCAGTATATGTACCCGTATATTGAAATAATGAGTTTTCTAAAAGATTTCTTTCTAAACATATTTTGTCTAAAACTATGATTTCTAAAAACAGATTGATATTTATTTCAAAAAGATTCATATATATTCTTACTTTCATTAGAATTTCTATTTTTAGTAAGTCTATTTTTGGTCTTATTCCTTTTATTTTGTATTTTGGTTTTGATACTTTTGTTTTTTGTTTGTATATTTAATCTATTCCTTTGATTAATTTTTTCCTTTTCATTTATTTTCTTCTTTGTTTTTATTTTATTATCTTTTCTTATTTTTGTTTTATTTACTTTCTTTGTTTTATTTCCTTTCTTTAGTTTTATTTTATTTCCTTTCTTAGTTATATCTTCTCTTGTAGTTTTTCTTTGTTTTTTTATATTCTTCTTAGTATTTCTTTGTTTTGAATCATTTCTAATATTTGTTTTCCATAAGTATTTCATGTATGTTCTAACTTTTTTAATTCTCTTTGTGTTTTTTACTTCTTCACTTGGTTTAAGAATTTTCTTACTTTTTGTGTCTGTTCTTTCTTTTATTTTGTGATTTTGGAGTTTGTTGCTTTATTTTTTATTTTGAATATGTTTATTCTTGATGATGATATACCTTTTAGGTGTATTTCGTTTAACAATCAAACTAATTATTTTCTTCATCTGAGTCATATTCTTGATATTCTCTTTGTATTTTTTGTCACTATTTGTGTTAGTGCTCGTATCAATATTCTTGCCACTATTCATTTTAGTATTTGTATTGGTATTTGTGTATGTTTTAGTATACGTATCAGTATACTTGTCGATATTAGTACCAGTGTCTTTACTGGTATACGTACAAGTGTACGTATCAATATTCGTACCAATGTACGTACCCGTATTCATGTCAGTGTGTGTACCAATATACTTACAGGTTGTCGTATCAGTATAGATGCCAACGTATGTATCTTTATTTGTATTTGTATATGTAGTAGCGTACGTACCAATATTTGTATAATTATTTCTATTACATTGTGTACTAGATGTTGTGTAGTATAGTATCATTTCTAGTTTAGTGTGCGGTTTATGGTGTATGTGTATTTTTTTGTTTCTTTTAATACGGTATAAATATTTGTTAGGCCTAATATAATGTTGTATTTTGTATTTAAAATATCGCCAAATATATTGTATGTATTTGTTTGGTATAGATATTGGTGTTTGTGTGTAGCTAAGGAGTGTGAGTATTTGTGCTTTTTTGTAAAGGGCATAATATGTGGTTTGGTTTATGTGTTTTTTGAAGTATTTTGAATGATTTCGGGTATTTAGAACGTCTGGCATGGGTCTTGGGTTAGTTTCTATGTCTCCACTTAGTAGTATTAAGAGTTTATAATATATGGGTTTCGTGGTGTATTTTTGGTTAGTTATGTATTTTTTATACTTTTCTGATCTTGTGTTTATGGTTTTTGTATTTTTGTTTGTGGGTGTACATGTGTCCTTATTTGTGGGAGTATATGTGTCAGTGTTTGTGGGTGTGTGTTTTTCGTTGTTTGTGGGATTGTTGTCAATGTGCCATTGGAGTTGATCTTAATAGTGGAGTAGTTGGTCCTTTGGAGATCGACGTTCTTCTTCTTCTTCTTCTTCTTCTTCTTCTTCTTCTTCTTCTTCTTCTTCTTCTTCTTCTTCTTCTTCTTCTTCTTCTTCTTCTTCTTCTTCTTCTTCTTCTTCTTCTTCTTCTTCTTCTTCTTCTTCTTCTTCTTCTTCTTCTTCTTCTTCTTCTTCTTCTTCTTCTTCTTCTTCTTCTTCTTCTTCTTCTTCTTCTTCTTCTTCTTCTTCTTCTTCTTCTTCTTCTTCTTCTTCTTCTTCTTCTTCTTCTTCTTCTTCTTCTTCTTCTTCTTCTTCTTCTTCTTCTTCTTCTTCTTCTTCTTCTTCTTCTTCTTCTTCTTCTTCTTCTTCTTCTTCTTCTTCTTCTTCTTCTTCTTCTTCTTCTTCTTCTTCTTCTTCTTCTTCTTCTTCTTCTTCTTCTTCTTCTTCTTCTTCTTCTTCTTCTTCTTCTTCTTCTTCTTCTTCTTCTTCTTCTTCTTCTTCTTCTTCTTCTTCTTCTTCTTCTTCTTCTTCTTCTTCTTCTTCTTCTTCTTCTTCTTCTTCTTCTTCTTCTTCTTCTTCTTCTTCTTCTTCTTCTTCTTCTTCTTCTTCTTCTTCTTCTTCTTCTTCTTCTTCATGGAGTAGTTGGTTTTGTTGGTATTCTTGAATCTTATGTTGTAGGTATTTTGTTTTGGGGAGATTTGTGGTTGGAGGTTAGTGGCTTTTGAAGGAAATTGATGGGTTGTTTTTTGGCAAGGGGGTATAGAGAGTCTTTGAAGTGTGTGTGAAAGTGATAGAGAAGTATCTTTTGTTATTTTGAATGGTATATGCGGTGGTGGGGTTTGTGAATGTATTGGATTGTTGTGGGGTGATTTGATGTCTATGGTGTGTGTGGTTTTTTTGTTTTGTTTGTATATGAGTGATGAATATGGGAGTTTTGTGCTAGTAGTATTTGTTTTTCGATGGTAGTGATTGTTGAAAAGTTTTGTATGTATATTGGTGTATGGTGAGTGTGAGGTTTGGAGAGCTCTCCAATGAGTGGTATAGTTCCCATGCCATAGACATGTATAATTTGAGTGTATATTCATATATTGAGTTTGAGGGCAATACAATGTCACTAGGTTTGAGTGTAGAAGGTGTAATCTCTCCTTGGGTCTACATCTCATCTTATGGAGAGTGTGAGTGGGCAAAGATCTAATGAGAGATATGACAAGTGAGAGAGAAGCTTGGGAAGTAGAGAGATGAGAGTGATCTATTGGAGTGATGAGAAAATGTAATTTGATAGCTAGTAAGAATGGGAGTACTATCAATACTATAAAGTGGAGATATACTCTAAGCAAAACTAGAAGATGAATCATATGTATGGAGAAGATTACATTGAGGAGATTTGGGAAGGGAAAGCGTAAGGCTAGAGTAGAAAAGAGACATGATAGTTGTATATCTAGTAAGAGAGTAGGTACTATAAGTGTGTAAAAGAGATTTAAAGAGTGGGGTATAAGAGTGGAAAGAAACGTATAGGGGAGACTTGAAGGGAAGGGAGATAAGGGTAGATGGGAGATCACCCAATGGTGGTGCCGTCGTCGGTAGTCCGTGGT
Organism: Bryoerythrophyllum caledonicum; assembly: GCA_963971425.1. Lineage (NCBI taxonomy): Eukaryota > Viridiplantae > Streptophyta > Bryopsida > Pottiales > Pottiaceae > Bryoerythrophyllum > Bryoerythrophyllum caledonicum. Next base: position 1,999,644 of record OZ020523.1, read on the forward strand.
CAATCCACGTTTGACGGGCCATTCTGTGGTGGAAGGGACAACGCCGGGCCGGTACTGTTAATGTCTTGCATCACCGACAAGGCATTCAACATGAGAAGTTCCACCTTCTTGAGTTTGGTTTGTACCTCCTCCGTGCGTGTGTCGGTATACTCCCGGGTCTCTCGAATGATGTCTTCTTTGAAAGAAGAGAGTTCCAAGCGGAGTTGCTTGTGACTTTCTTCCATGATTGCGGTCACCTCCGCAGGTAGAGTATTGGTGGTGTTGGGGGCGTTAGTCATGGTGGCCACGGTGTTGACTAGCGCCGTGTTGATATCATTGAACCCCCATTTTGTCACCAAGATGGCGGATGGGGGGTTGTTGCCATCCAAGCTCCGGCGATGAGGTCGAATCTCCACTTGATGAAGACCAATGTTGAATGTCTTGTTAATGTGTTGTCGATACACAATAGGATTGAGGACTTCAACATTGGCGGAGCCATTATGCTTGCCATCTTTTTTGTGAAACCAAACGTTGACAACATTCTTGGTCTCCAAGGCATGAGTGATGGGAGCCGTGGTATCATCCACGCTCATGAGGATAGGCAATTGGGAGAGGGTGAGCGTTAAAGCATCCTTCTTGGCTCTATCAGTGGTTGAAAAACCACTAGAGCTATCAATCCTGGCGGGGAGGATCTCTTGGAAGGTTGTGATTTGGTGGCGCTCAAACTTCTTGGCTTGCATAGGAGTGGGTGCAACAATCCAGGCATGGGAGTCTCCTACTTCCTTTTGAACGTCTGTCACTTCGAATTCGTGGTTCCTATCAAAACCGTTCTTCACAACATCTTGGAAGAGTGCTCGTGCGGTGGTGCCTTTGAGATTGTCGCTTTTGATGCGGACCGAAAGGCCCTGGCGAGCCACTGCATGCCATGTTTTGCACACCTTCCCCACGGTCACTGGGCCTAATGGGTCAAGGGGCAAAACAAAGTAGCGGTTGCCGCGGAGGAGGGCGATAGCGTCAATCTCGGGGTGGAGTAAGTGTATCTTGATAACCCCTGAAAACACACCTTTCTGTCCTTCTTTCTTGACCCCTTCGCAAAGAACTGCGATGGGATCAATGAGCTTAGTACCCAACAATATATTCATATTAGTAAGTCTAGCCTTGGTAAGCTTTTTAATGTCATCATGGAACAAGGGTTGAGTGGGCAGCTCAAAATGGATAGCAATGTGGAAATCAAAGGATAATCCAGTCTCATTGTTAGTAGGAATGTCAAATGGTAGTTGTGTGATGTTGAAGTGCTGACCTTCAACACCGTCACTTCTTACCTTGGAGTAGAGTACCTGTGGGATCCTGGGGAATGCTATTGTGGCCTCCAAAGCTTCCTCAGCTTCACTCTTGGGCACTCCTTTTGAGATCATATCTCTGACGGTCTCTCCCTTGAGCGGGATGGCTTGCCCCGCATCTTGTGCTAGCTTCTCCATAGTGGAGAAGCCAAGCCAGAAGCGGAAAGTAGACAAGGTAGGTGAGGATACCTGGTCTGTGGTTGGAGAGTTACCTCTTGGTTTCTTGTGAGGGTTATGTGCCTCGGCAGAAGTGGAGGCTGAGGTTTTGTCTCCGATGGCTTGCTTGAGGCTGCTTATCGGGCTTTCGATGTCCATTGCCTCCTCTTCTACTCGAATCTCCTGCTGCGATTGCATGGTCTTTTGCGCGGGTGGCGCCATGGGTCGGGGAGGGACTTGAGCGGGACTGACTGGGGAGGTGGGCGGTGTGTCTTATGCAATGCGCTTTGTGCCGATTCCTTGACCTCGGCTACTACTTCGAGAGCGTTGTAGCGGTTCGTCTTCTTGGTCGTCAAAGAGGGAAGTTGGGCTTAATCCGGGCGCTATGTGAGTTGTCGCTGTTGTTGTCGAGCTTCCACTTTTCTTCTCCTTTGCTGATGTGTGTAGAAGGTGCTTGGTCTTGGGCGCCTCGGAGGGTTCTGTGCTACTTGCTCTCCTTGTGCTGCGTTTCTTGGTAGGTGAGGTTGGTGTTCTTCGGGGGGCGGATTTGCTGTGCGTCGTTTCTTTGGGTACAATGCTTCGCTTTGCCGTTGGTAGTGTGCAGGGGGCGCCTACCGTTTTAGATACTGTTCCGTTTCTCTTTGGACTCATAGCCAGGGGTTTGCAGATAGGCTCATGGCCTCGAAAGCTCCCTCGCTTTTGGCCCTTCGATTTATTGGTGCTTGGTTTTGAGGTCCTTGCTCCTCGCTCCTCTTCTCGCGTAACTCATTTTGATTGTCCTCGCCGTTGTGATAGCTCTCCTCCTTGTGTAGCACTCTGCGATGGGGTTGGTGTAGGGTGCTTAAGGTCTGGTGGTTGAGGGTGTTTGCTTGAAGTTTGATTCTGTTGCTGCTCCGGATTGGGGCGCTGGTGGTGGGGTTTTTGCTCCAGGAGTTGCTCCAGGTAGGCACGCTAATGCTGGAGTTTCGGCTGCTGAGGTTGCTTCGGTTTGGAGCGCCGGTGGTGTGTGTTCGGCTGGTGGGGCTGTCCCGATTTGGAGCTGTGGCGGTGGGTTTCAAGTGGCTGCTGAAATTGCTCTAGGCTGCAGTTCCGTTGGTGGGCTTTTGACTCCGATGTGGGTGAGCTCCGCTCTCTGGGGACGACATGCGCTTGCTGGGAGTACCGCCGGAACCTACACACCTCGGCACCAACAAAGTATGTTAGCTTTTTGCTGTTCCAGAGAGTCTGCTCGGCTGCCGGTGTTGTGGATGGGCTAGTCGGCTGTTGTTCGCCGGCTGCTGGTCGCTGCTCCTCGGCAGGCTGCTGTGTTGGAGTCTTCTCGTCGGCCGATGTTGTCGCTGGGCTCGTCGGCTGCTGCTCGCCGGCTGCTGGTCGATTACGATGCTGTTGGTACAGCTCGATGAGGCGCTGCACACTCCTCTCCCGGATCAGGTACTCGTCGTTTCTTCTTGTTTTGATTTTTCTTCTGTGCTTGATTTCTGCACAAGTTCGAGAGAGAGAGTAAGTACTTTTGTTAATAGGTCTCTGCGCTCTTTTCTTCTGCTGATGTTGTGGCGTTGCGATGTAGGTCTTGGAGCGCGATATCCAACGCTTTCTTATCAGCGGGCAGCTTTGGTGGTGGGGTTTCTGCTCCTGAAGTTGCTCCGGGTAGGCACGCTGATGCTGGAGTTTCGGCTGTTGAGGTTGCTTTCGTTTGGAGCGCCGGTGGTGTGTGTTCGGCTGCTCGGGCTGTCCCGATTTGGAGCTGTGGCGGTGGGTTTCAAGTTGTTGCTGAAATTGCTCTATGCTGCAGTTCCGTTGGTGGGCTTTTGACTCCGATCTGGGGACGATATGCGCTTGCTGTGAGTACCCCCGGAACCTACACACCTCGGCACCAACAAAGTATGTTAGCTTTTTGCTGTTCCAAGGAGTCTGCTCGGGTCGCTGCTCCTCAGCTGGGTGCTGTGTTGGAGTCTGCTTGTCGACCGATGTTGTCGCTGGGCTCGTCGGGTGCTGCTTGCCGGCTGTTGGTCGATTACGGTGCTGTTAGTATAGCTCGATGAGGCGCTGCACACTCCTCTCCCGGATCAGGTACTGGTCGTTTCTTCTTGTTTTGATTTTTCTTCTGTGCTTGATTTCTACACAAGTTCGGGAGAGAGAATAAGTACTTTCGTTATTAGGTCTCTGCGCTCTTTTCTTCTGCTGATGTTGTTGCCTTGCGGTGTAGGTCTTGGAGCACGATATCCAACGCTTTCTTATCAGCGGGCAGCTTTGCTGATGTTTGCTCCGACTCAAGGTTGTTATGTGCCAGTCTAGTTCGGAGGGCCTTCTGAGGTTGGGGTTCTCGCTGCAGTGGTCTTGTTGTGTATTAGAGGCGAAGTTCTCTATAGGAGATTGTATGCACAGCTCACGGATGTTGTGTCTGTGTAGACGAGTCCTGTCGAAATTTTTCCAGCGCTTCCGCACACAAAGTGAGTGAACGAAAAATTTGAATCTGATACTACTTAGAAGGTGGCTAGTGTGTGTGCTGTGGTGATTAGATAACCTAGTGTGTGTGCAATGTGCTGTGAATAAAGAGTAAGTACAAAATGTGAGCACAAAAGAGAGACAAACGGGAGAGAGGGTTGTAGTGGCCTGGATTGGTGTGTGGATGTTGCCAGGCAGGAGGGCTTGCTCGTTGCGCTCTGGAATCTTGGTTGGTGTAGTTCTGGGTCGAGGGGTCGCAGTGACTTTGTGTAAGGTGAGAGATCCGTTCCCACACCCTGCAGATCTGGGCGGCAGAGCACTGAAGAGCCTCGTGCAGTTTCAGATCTGACTCTCCAACACCGGTGTCCCACGCTTCAGATCTTGCACGAGTTGATCTACCACGAAACCTTTCAGTAAACTCCCGCTGATCTGTGCAAAACCTTTTCCAACACTCTCCTTCTCTCTACTCAACTCTTGCAACAGTCGCAGATCTAAGTTCACACGGGCCTCTCGGTGAGACCAGCTACCCTTCACCGACCATAAACTTAGCTTCTGCGGCTAAGTCACTGGACCCCTCTCACCAGAAATATCGGAGCGCTTAGTTCAACGCCATCGCCCTTCAGTGTACTCTTGCAAATGATCCAAGAACCAATGAGAATTTTTTTGGACAAACTCATGGTAACAAATTAAGCTCAATAAACAAAGAAAAAAAAAAAAAAAAAAAAAACAAGTAGGGGGAGTTGAACCCCGGCCGTTAGGCCCTGCCCTTTGCAGCCACTCATCCCACCCACCCTCCACATATTAGTAACATGAATTAATATAACTTGGCAATCAAAAAATTGCCGTCATGACGGAAACAGAAGGTCACAAGTGAACACCTCGCCTGATCTTCTCTTTCCGCCAGTGTGTTATTGCAGCTTGGTACGGAAACGTCGCTTGTGTATAAAACTGCTGTGCAAACACTTTCACACATGTGTTGAGGTGACCTCCCAGACGATTCCTCACCCTCAACTTCATTTAAGCCAAGGTGCTGAAGGTTCTCTCATCCTCTATACTCCCCATGACGGCAGTCACGGCTATCTCAGCCAACTTTATGAACTCGCTTAAGCGATTTAGCATGAGTGCATTTTGGCCAACATTTCGCCACAACTTGGTTAAGGGATTTAAATCCCTGGGTTCAGCCATGGCTGCCTTTGCATTAGACCTCATTGTCAACTTGAACAAAGAGGTTTGCAAGGACAACGTCCGGCCATCAAGAAGCGGATCGACTTGCTTCATCTAAGGCTCCAATTTCGTCCCATAGTTCACCATCCTCACCACACAGTACTGCTGCCGTATGGCCGCCATGTGAAGTGGAAAAAGTTGGTCACACTTGGCTTGAAGCCAAAACTTCGGAAACACCACAGACAAAGCATTCATCAAATCGCAATTAGGAAATCTGAAGTCAAGGTCAGACCTCAGCTCCGAGCTCGCTTCACGACATTGCTCCTGAACCGAACAAATTATCCGGTCAAGGTCCAGCCGTAAAACATGCAGCCTCTTCCCCGAGACAGTGCAAATGTTGTGGGCACTGTACGTATGTGAATCAATTTGAAGGCCAGGAACTCTACACCAGGATTGAGGTCGGTGACCCACTCTTGGCAGATGGCGTGACTGTGGTTGTCCACCACATCTCGGTACATTTGGAAGTCAAGCCTCTGAAAGGCGGTGTCTGAGTCCTCATACAACCGGTACAGCTCCCCTTGGCAGATTCTTACTGCAGCCACATAATCACTAACAAATACATGATTAGACTGGGCAAATCTGATCAAGGAATCCACAGGCTCAAGGAGAGGCAGCAAGCAAGGCAAGGCCAACAACGTCCCGACATCACAGAGCAACTCATAATTCTGTTTAGCAGACTCCCTCGTTGCTTGTTGACGGGCCGTCATCTCTGGCTCCTTCATTGCTGCGTCTTCACACATCTTCACTATAAGGGTCTTGTATTCTCCCAAAACGCGTCTCAGTGGAGCTAGAAGCGAGATCCACCGAGTTTTCACGTTTCCAAGAATCGACAGACCTTCTGTTTCCACCACGTCAACAAGTTTTTGAAACTCAAGGTGTCTCTTAGAGCTGTGGCAGAAATAAGTGTACATCGCTTGACAAAGACTTTCTAGCTTTGAGACAATGGGCAAATTGGAGAGCGGCTCTACAACAAGGTTGGTTCTATGAGCAAAACAGTGTACCACAAAAAGAAAAGGAGCCACTGTCTCCTTCAGCTGAACTCCCACATCTGTCTTGCCACCTTGGAAGACCGCCACTCCATCTGCGCCGAAACATACAAGCTTCTCGGCGATCTCATCTTGAGTCAAACCACTGTGAGATTCGAACATCGTGTAGATTGCTTCCTTCACTGCCCTAGCACTGTTTCCATCAACTAGTCGCAGCAAAGCTAGCAAAATACTAAGCCTCTGAAATCCCAAGCAAACATAACTATGAATAGACAACCACGATTGCCCATCAAACGAAGTTACCTCGTCGGCCGAGAGGCTGATAAAACGCGTGTCTTTGAAAACCTTCTTCGTATGCAAGGCCAACACATGAGCGATAGAATCAGCCATCTCCCAGCCAACAGCAGTGGACCAATGATTCCGTGGGCATTCTGGTGCTTGCAGCTGCTCTAACAGCTCTCGGAGCTTCTCGAAATCAGTCATTGGGCGACCGTGACTGAGCAACCAGAAGATATTGCGGAACTAGACAAGCTTCCGTTTCCGCTCTTGAATTGCTCCGTGCGCCACCATCTCTACCACTGTCTCCTTACCGCCTCCCTGACGCGCGAAGTAGACACGCTCATTCCGAACGTGTTGGTTGTTGGTCAAGAAAAAGTACTCTCCTTGCTTCACACGGCCCATGTTGGTGACAGCCTTGCAACGCCCAGCGTGCTTCCACAGAGAATCGGTTTTGGGAACGAGCAACTTCTCACGCCCTTCAACGTCGCTGCAAACTTTACACCGCACTTGTACACTTGCCGCCTGGATTCAGCACGCTTTCCGCCCAAGGCAGCCTTGCGGCCCAAGAATCTTGCCAGTGACGATTCTGGTCATACAAACGCTGCATTCGTCTGCCGTGGTCAGGAAGCCGAGATCCTTTCCGCACTTCAACGATCTGAACGTCAGGTTCAGTAGAGCACATGGCGGCTTCACAACGACTCTTGGCGCGCGTTGATCTGGATGCAGCGTGTCGATCTTGATCAGCGGAAGCAGGAGATGACACAAGCGGAGGGGTGACTCCCATAACGACGCAATTGCTGTCAACACTTGTCTGCGAGGTGGACGGTGGCTGGTTGTTAGTCCCTCCCGGAGACTCCTCGACCTGCGTGCCACCAGCTTCAGTCGCATCTCCTCCACCGAACAAGTCGTTCAAAGGCTCGCCGCCTTCAACTCCAAGGCAATGCGATCCGCCGTCACCCTCTTCGAATTCACCATGGTCATCTTGGAAGCCGCCATCGTCTTCCTGAAACCCAACATTGCTCTCTTCGAACCTAGCATCGCCCTCCTGAAACCTACCACGATAAAGGAAATTCATCAGAAATTGTTGTTGTTTGCTCGCCATACAGGCTAACTCTAAACCCAATACTGAAAGCGAAATGCAAGAATTCACAGAATGAGATACGAAATCGATTTGCAAACAGGAACTTATCTCTTGGCAGAAATTGCAACAGAATGTATTACAGGCCATGCACATGGCTCCACAAGAAGCACAACAGGCAGCAAAAAACATGTGAAGGGCGGAAATTGGCGAATGCACTATAATCATGGAAACAAATTTGGGGGGAGAAGGTGGCGAAAACTGTACTTGGCAATTCGAAAGGCGGCGATGGACAAGACCTGCCAGGAGCCGATGGCGACAACTGGGAGCAGACGCGACGTGCACTTAGCGAGGTGACGGGAACGTGGGTGGCGCCTGAGGTGACATGTGATGCATTTGGGGTAAGATGGCGGCGAAAGGACCCTCTAGGGAGGCCAAATTCTTACGTGTTAAAATCGCCAGCCGGAATTTGGAGTAAGATGCTGGCGACAATTCGCCCAAAAAAAAATCACTGTTCGTGATTGTTTGCTTTCATTGCATGCTAACAATAGCTTGGTTCGTGATTGTTTACTTGCTATTATTTCCGACCTTTGTGGAAACCTTTCCTGGAGCTGACAATTGGCTAGGCAACATGCGTATACACGAGAATGAACGTCGATGCTCGGAAGTCCAGCAGTACTAGATAGTGATGTTGATGAAAAGTTCAAACCGGAGTGTCGTGGTGTCTCTAAGTTCTACAGAGAGAACTCAAAAGACAATTCGTGAATATAACATGAGCCATTTGAAGTGTGTTTGTAGCCCATAGCTATCTTACGGTGGTCGTTGAGTATCCAGCAATGTGTGTTTCAAAACTTGACAGTGTGTCCAGTGTTGGCAATGGACCCAACCAAGATAAGATTTTTCTTCATACTCGGAACATTACAAACATTAGGTCTCTGCACATGCACCCAAGAAAGGAGGTTTCAGGGACCTGACCCCTGAAATTCGTCCCCTACATGTTGACCATACCGTCATGTACGTTCGGGATGAGCCATATTCTCCACCAAATTCTGAATCATGTGCACAGACCTATTATCTAGCTTTATCTCACGTATTGGTACGCAGCGTGGAAGTACGAGTCTCTTTCACAAGATGGGATTCTCTACTCCTAGTCTTAATATCACATTGTGTGGGGATATTAATTTTTTTTTTTGGACTTATAGTGCTTCAAACATCAAAGCCTTGAGTTAGGGGTAGCTATAGGCAGGGTACTATAGAGCTGAATAGTGTTACTATAGAGCTAAATAGTGCACATTTATTAGGCATGTAGCAATGAGGGAAAGTTCTTGGCAACCCTCATTGTTTTAATTTAAAATGCATAATTTTTATTTTTTTTCAAAAATGTTTTTTCTTCTTGATAGAAGAAGGCATAACGATTGTGTCCATTGTTTGGATTTTAAATCCAACAAATAATTTTTTTTTGGAAAAAAATTAAAATTGCTTTTCTCATGTAAACCGCTACTTTTAATACCCCTAGTCATTGCAAGCCCCATGTTTCTTATTCTAAACACCTCCATTACTTGTGACTTGTGATCGTGTAGTGACCAAACAACAAGGTAGAACATAGATCCATAAAATATAAGCAATGTAGTAGAAAAATTTGCCATATTATTGAACCAAAGTATCAAACCCTCTCTGTAGAGAGAAGAAAAAATCATACTCCACTTTTCAAAATGTATGTATTTTACAATCCGTACGATCAAAGCCTACAAAAGTATTTAGTGTCTTTTAAGTAGTTAACGTGAAAATTCTATAGTTGAACATAATGAAAAAATTGTTCCAACTACACTGTTCATTGCACATACTGTGGACGAGACATAATGAAAATACATGCACTAATTCCAGTATATGCAAAATATAGTGGTCCACCTTAATCCTCAATCTACATCAAATCAAGTACATCAAAAAATAGTGTGGGATGTTTCAAAAATGTTGACACAAAATTAATGTGGATTGATGGAGAGGTGGTGGTGAGTGGTAATAAGGTGGTGGAGAGGAGTGGGGAGTGGAAGATATTCGGTAGTGAGTGGCGGTGAGGTGGCAGTGAGCAGTGTGAAATGTGTCCACATTAATTGTGTTCCAAAACCAAAATTGATGTGGTCTCCATCATTTTTCACCCACATTACCAATGCATCCACTCTGTATTCAGTGTTTGGTGTAGTCTTGCAATGTCAACCATACTACATTAATTCATATGTCCTCAACCAGCTACTGCTAGAAAATGGAAAAAGAGCCAAGAAAATGGGCTGGTCCTCATCCAAGAATGCCGTTTAAGCATACATTATAGTACAAGTTTAAATGTCACGGATGCTTGCTGATTGTCCAAATGATTCCTACCAAAATTGCACTGCCTTGAATTGTCAAGCTATGATACTCCTGTTATCTACACAATGGACTGGAAATAATCCGAGGAAAAGCATAAAAATATGATGCAGAAGCCCCCCCTCGCTTGGAACTTACCCGGAGGCAGGGCAAAAAGAATGGAGCTCTCTCTAATGGTGCCGTGTCGGATTCGGTTTCGGCAATGATTCATCGATCACTCTGCTTCCTATGACTTGTGATCGGCTCAGGCTGCCCAGTCCTGACAGGATATCGTCCACTGTTGAACTTGGGCGTGTGCTGCTGGGCGGACGCGCAGATGAAGACCCTCCTGCAACCTGGACACAATCATGATAAAAATGCATGTCCAAGTGAGTATCTGGATCAAGGGAACGATCTATGCAGCTCAAGGACAAGTGTTTCCTCAGCAATGCTCCAACAAAGAATTATCCGTTACGTCACCCAGAGTCTCAGTGAGATAACCCCTCTTCACAATCAGTTCAATGGAGAGAAAGGCGCATGGTATCCCGTGCAAACTCTCTTCAGACAGCTAAGACAGTTAAGGCTACTTTGACTTGAGTATAGAGACCAAGAGAACAAACAGTAGTATGAGAGAAAGGCGCATGGTATCCCGTGTAAACTCTCTGTTCACTCAAAGACAGCTAAGACTACTTTGACTTGAGTTCAGAGACCAAGACCACCGAGCTCGCCTATTCATGTACTCCTATTTCGGGTGAACAAACAATAGTATAAAAGAGGGGGATGTATCTTGTTGAAACTTTGGCTGACTTTACAAATATTGAGAATTGCCAAGGAGTATTGAATTCGCACCTTTTGCTTTTTAGTGGGTGGAAGAGGAGGATGCGCCGTTCGGCTGTCTGCACCACGTTTTGCAGCATCTTTGGGCCGTTCCATGTTTCCAGCGTGGCGGTGGTTGCTCCGAGGATCTGAACCAGATTGCCCAGCTCGTCTGGTGTGTGCATCAGAATCAGGCCTCCCACCTTGCCTCAAATTCTGAACATGGTCATTTGTGGGATTTCCACCCTGCTTTCCTTCCTGCAGGGTTCTCATGTATTTCTCCCACTCTCTCTCAGAGGTGTTGCTAGGAGCAGGGGCTCCTCTCGGACCTTCATCGTGTCTAGTACCAGCACTTTGCCCGGGATTCAAGACTCCGGGTAATGTACCAGCACCGCTGCGATTCTGAGAGCTAGGTCGGTTCCTGTCTTCGCTGGACCTGTCGCGTCCAATTCGATCGACAGGGGCTTTCATGCCGGAGGACTTGTCTGACTCTCCAAGGTCTAAATAATTTACTTTCGGCCTCGCCTTTAAAGAGCAAGAACCAGGGTCTCGATTGGGTTTTCGCAGTCCAGTTCCAGGTTCAGCAGACAGAGATCTTCTCACCTCGTCCGCCCTATCATTTGCTTTCCGGCTCTGACCATCAACACTAGTCCTTCCAAGACCCTTCTCGGAGCTTCTTCCAGGATCCGCCGATTTCTGGATACCTGTTCTGCTCCGCTCTGTATCCCTCGTACTCCGAGAGCTAGCATCATCCTTCGATCGAGGTCTTTCTTGTCCTCCATCGCGTGGCTTTACGCCATCAGGGTGCCGTCTCAAAATGCGCTCCTTCTCATCAATCCTGCGTTCGCCTCTAGGAATTGAATTGTTTCTCTGCATTCGTGGTGGACTCTCTGTTTGTCTCTGATGCTGCAGTTGTTTGTGAGTGTCCCTTTCTACTGCTTGTTCTGCACTCTCCTGCAACGTAACTCCTCTTGGCAAGATCTCCGAGTCGATGCCTTCTGGCAACCTTTCCATTGAGTGAACACTGCCCCATTCAGAAGACCCGGGCGTTGCAATGTTCTCGGCAGCTTCGATGATTGTTGATTTGGCCAAGCTCGAACCTGAAGACGAAGGGTGAGAAGTTGCTGCACGAGGTTCGAGCACGAAGGATTCCTTCACAGGAAAGTACACTTGTCTCATCTTCGCATCTGAAATCAGTGCACCCCAGTGGGAGTCTTGTTGTAGAGTTGTGGCGTTTCCAACAATCCATAGAGAGAACCTCGCACGAGTTAGTGCGACGTTCATTCGACGAATATCTCCAACAAACCCAATTCTATTGTTACCCCTCGTATCTCCTTCATTGGCTCTCACAGTGGAGAAAATGACAATGTCAACTTCACGTCCCTGGTACCCATCCACAGTGTTAAAGTCAATGGTGAAGGTTTTCGAGGAACCTAAGCTTCGACTAAATCGTTCCTGAAGCAGGATTCGCTGCTGATTATACGGTGTGATGACTGATATGCTTTTGGAATTGGCTTCCTCTGGATACCTGGGCAGTTCAAAACCATGAAGTAAGAACAAGCTGAAGCACACAAAGATGCATCGAAACCATACGAAGATTCGATGAGACATTATCAAGGTTGGACAATTTACCTATGCTGGAAAGTCCGACAAATTGTTAGGGCAGCATCGGCCTCCGCATCATTGCAAAACGAATTGGAAGATCCAATCCGTTGACGACCATCGACTACATCAAAGAAGACGTAAGGTGCAAAACACCACTCGTTGTGGAACGGCGCCTTTCTAGACCCTTCCGCAATGCCATCTGTCAATTGATTGTTATAAAAATGCGCAGAAGGGAATCGCCGGATCTCTGGATGCATCCGATACTGCAGCATACCAGATCACACACAGGATGTTAAGAAGCAGACGTGGTGAGGCTATCATAAACCATGGGATATCTAATGAACTTCATACAACCTATTCCATGCTTGAATCCAAATAATGATTCAGTCACGACTGCTGCAGTCTTAAAAAAAATTTAAAATCGTCCAGTGAAGAATTCGGAAAGAAGGACGTGATTAAACATGACTAAACGCATTTCGCTTCAAACTACAACAGGACGAGAGTTCTAGTTACTTGATATTTACAGGACCAAGAGTAAGAATTCAACAAGAAACGAAAGACAGTAATACTGGATGATGTGCTCAAACAGGAACACTCACTTGAGTGTTGAGCATTGTCACAGGATATCCAGCGCGCTGCAGACGCTCGAACATACTGATCTCAAAATTCGTTCTTGACAGGGATGTCGAAAGCACAGTTGCAGGTAGTTGCTTGGGATCTCCAACCTACATGTTTACAAACATGTCGATGTTCATTAAAAGAGGATTTTGTCCATACCAGCAATAATTAGGACAATTTTGCTTCTCAGAAAACCACGAGCCTTAAGTATATGTTTTGGACGACATTACTTACCATCACACATCTGGCTTGGTTTTGTTTGAGAAGCTGGAGCGGAATCAATGTTGCTGGCTCAAGAGCCTGGGAAAGACAACACAAAAGCAATCTTAAGACAGACTAAGGTTTCAGGAACTTGCAGAAGTTGATAGGAGCTACTAAAATGTAAAATTAGCATTTTGTATCTGCTTGATAAGATTGAATTCGTGTCGCTAAAGATCTACAAGATCACCATAAAAATATTCGTAAATATGAAGGATCTTAACGGTGAAAGAAACTACCTGGCCAGCTTCGTCAATAACAACTGCACTGAAGAAATCGTCCTCGGAAACTTCTTTCCGAGGCTGGAACTTCTTTGCAGGGACAAACCTTTCCATGCAAGCATGATATACATCTGCTCCACAGCCGCTAAGTGTGGTAAGCACCACATCCGCCTCTCGAATAACAGTCCTTCGCATCTCCTATAAAGTGTGCACAAGTAAGTGGTTTAGTGAGACGCAAATGGAACCCAGTAACATACACATAATGTGGTTATTGGCATTGTGCAAATTAACTTCCTGGTACTCCTTTACTATATCCAATGGCACGTTATCCATTCAGTAGCTAGATTTTCTTTAGAAGTCTCAGTAAGAGAATACCGAAGAGAGCTTAGACAGACCTGAGAAATGGCGACATATGACTAAATCGTCCTCAAAATAACTTCATTGATGCATACGAAGGAAATTAACAAGGGGCACTGATCACTTTTATAGGAACCAATGTGCTACACCTCACCTGTCGCTTGGCCCATTCTTCGTTGCGAACTGTTTTTTCTTCCCTTTCTGCATCTCTTAGCTCAGCATACAACCGACGCCGCTGCCTGGAAAGCATAAAGACGAGTCAAATTTCTTAATCAGAACTGCAGTAGCCCTAGATGAACCAAGGATATTCTCTGCCAGACTAAATAACTGGCTCCTATAACGTATGGCACGATTTTGGAAATTATACCGCCTACCTGTTCAACGAATCACTAGAATAACAAAATACATCAATTCTCCAACTTGTCAAATTAGGACTAACAAGTTCTGCATAAGAACAAAAGAAAGGATACCCGTAAAGCATGCTCAATTTCCCCTGTACAGCGGCATCCCCTTCTTGAAGAACACGATCGACCTTCTTTGCTAATTCAGGATTCGCATTCTCTGGAGCAGCTGGTGCATCCGGGGCATCCTGTTTAGCGTGAGAGGCCTCCAATTCCTGACAAGGAGATATTTATACATCTATTAAGTTTGTAGCTCAGGTTTCATTCAGTTACTACAGCAATTTAAGAACGGGGAGTTGTAATCTTGAAGTTAATTTGTGAACCTGGAAAACCAACACACAACAAAGGAAACATGTTGGTACCATAGGTTTTACTACCTCAAAGCCCACACTGAGCGCACCTGTATTGATTCGATAGCTTCCTCCAGCTTACGACGAAGTATACTTATCCTTTGCTGGCGATTGCCATCCACCGAAGCAGCACTCCTCTCAGCGGCAAGCCTCTTCTCCACCACAGTATCAATGAAAATATCCATGGAAGCAGGATGAACACTATTGTTGTTTCCCACCCTCACCAAAGAGGGTCGGAAAAAGTCACCGTGCTTGTCATAAAGACCATCCTTGCACAGTCGAAGCACCAGTTCATCAACAGCACCATTAGATTGAGCACACACAAGGATTTTTCGTTTCCTAGACCCTCCTCGAGTCACGGATGTCTCTTTCGCTTGTCCGAGACCTGATGAATTTTCCTGTGCGGCCAATGCTGCGTCTTGCCAGGCTCTTGCAAGAGCAACAGTACTGGAAACACCGCCACGTATATTTCTATTTGGTACGCGCATGTTGTCCTTCTCTGAAATGTTGGACTGGGGCTCCGACGCTAGCAACGCACTAACAATGCCAACAATTGTTCGAGTTTTTCCTGTACCTGATAATTCAAATGATTTGTCAGTAAATCAGCACTTTCTGACTTGACATTAAAATTGAGAAGAATATCTAAACACACGGGCGTTCAAACACAACATTGCTTTCGAGTGAAATATATTGCACAACAGGAAGAAAGCTGAAGGCCGTAATCAAATCGCAGTAATATATGGTAATAAAAATGCATGGTTTCTCAAGTGATGTTAAGCCTTCCCTCATGAAAAGGATATGGGACTCACCAGGAGGTCCTTGCACCAAAGCGAGTTGGTGGGCTTCTGCGGCAAGATCTAGCTTCCCCACTGCTGCCGCAATTGCTGAAACCTGACTCTCATTATAATCAGATCTTAGTCTATCACCAAGATCTGTTGTCAAACCCTTTAGACCGGCCTTCCCGTTCTTGCCTGATGGATGTCTTCCAGGTATAGACGAACACAAAATAGTATCCAAAAGAGGAAAGTTGCCCACAGCAGAAAGAGCTTGGAACTCTCGAATTTGCGATACCATGTTCATGACCTTGGTCACATGCCACTTGCTGCGAATAGTTAAATGCTTCTTCGCATTCTGAAGACGACTGTTCCCGGGGGGCAAGCAAACTTTTATCAGGAAGGTGGTGGCAGTGCCCTTGAACTCTCTCTCTTTTCGGTCCACCTGTATGAAAACAACAACCAAATTCGATGTACAGGCCTCAGTCTTCTCCCAATTCAGATTAAAAAAACTGCAGTAGAGGTAACAGGAAGACCTTCCATCAACATCAACACTTTACGAGGTTCAAATAACTAGTTTATGAAACAAATCTTTACAAGTACAGCACGCAGGAGCAGAAGGAGCACCTTAGCAAGCAGATGGCAACTCTGTGGCTCCTTTGGCTCCAAAGGAAATCTAGTCAGGAGTAACAGATCGTTCTCCTTCCAAGTCTTTGTAGCATCTTCCCCACCATCTGCTAAAAACCGTCCGATCTGAAAGTCATCAACACGCTCTAGAGACATTAACCGCAACGCTGCAGAAGATTTCCTATCAAATGAAATTTCCCCGAACGACTTCATCAGCTGTGCCTTGAACTCCTCCAGAAGAAGTGGCTTGAAAATATCTTTGTACTTCTGAACTGATGGAAATGATGTTGGAACTTTGGGCAATGGGCCAGTCTCATGACGATCTTCAACCCAGAGACATTCAAGTCCAACAGTTGAAAAGTAATCCATCGATAAAATGTGGCGGAACCACACGTCCAACTTCGGAGGAGGTGCTCTTTCTGGTACAGGGCGTATTACGGGCCCAGGTCTCATCATCTGCTCTCCGGGCATTTGCAGAGTCATAACCTGGCGCTTCTCAGGCTTCTTTCTTACCGCTACATTCAAGGCCTTACCAAAATCATCATTGTCATCATCCATTACCAACTCTCGTAGAACAGCTTTGTCTCGTGCAGCATGCCCCGGCAGCAGCTTTGGCAATGTATCTTGATTTGATGGTACCTGTTCATACATTTTCAGGTATCATGACCTTTAGATTGCAAGAAGTGCTACCGAAGAAATATCTTTTATGCTTCAATCCAAAACTTAGAAGTGAATGCACAAAAGTAATTACCTGGGGTTTTATCTTCTGCACAGGTTCTGCTACGACTGGCTGTTTACCAAGTGATACTGGTTCTTTGACGATAGCAGGCGCCTTCAAGGAAGATAAACCTTGATTCTTGAACAACGAAGGTAACGCACGCGGTCTGGTGATATTAGATCGCTTTCTCTGAACAAGACGTCCAATAGGTGGCTTTGGAGTCCTATGAACAAATTTATCTAATGTTGTGAGCTTGGATTTACCTGTCAAGCACCGAGATTCCTCGTTAGCAGGATGAATTGAGAGGCCCTTTCTACGCTCCACTTCTCTAGAAAATCTTCGATCTAACGGACATGGAGAAATAAAACACCATCCAAGAGATTTAACAGCAACCAGAATTCATACATGGTGCCATATGAGAGAGTTGTTTGCTAATTTCTGACAATCAGACCCCACCTATGATCACCATCAAACATACTAGAGGCATACTAGAATCATACCTGCTTTGCCCTTTGCGGGATGCACAATGCGAGGTGAGGGAGCTGACTGCGGCTTCAAGAAGAGTGAAGCTAGTGGAACAGAATCAGCTGGATCCTCTACCTCCTCCACCTCTTCTTCATCCATCTCCTCTTCTTCCTCCGTCACCACAGCCTCCTCCATCTCCTCTTCTTGTCCTATCCGATTATCTTCTCCGCGCTCTTCATGATCTTCCACAGTCACATCACCCAAAGCAGACGTAATATGATCGACTCTCTCTAAGTCAATAACCTGCCGATCGAAAATCTTGGGGTCAACTTCTTCAATGGCCCTTGGTGGACGGTGTGCATGTTGAGCATTTTCATCGTCAGAGTCGAGATCAATTATCTCTGCTGTCGCCCCTACAATTGTTAAAGGAGTTCTGGCAGAAGCAGATTCCATAACTAACTTCAGCCGCTGTTGTTGGTCTCCCTCCAGTGGACAACCTGCATCAAAGTGGAGCCCAGCCTCGTTCAAGACACTGATAATGTTCTTGGAACACTGTCGTCACGTTATGTCCCTAATAGTAGCAATAAATGCTGTAGTCATGATGATAACAACGTCCAAGACATAGATCGACAATACGCAGTATTGTAAAACGCAGAGACGAATTGATACCTGCCATAAGAAAGGCGCTGATTATATCTTTCAAGGCTGGAGATAAACTTCCTGATTGCACCAGATATTGAAGGACATCAACGGTTGCATCTTGCCACCACCTCAGCACTGATCTTGAAGCCGAATTGCCTAGAGCTAAAAGATCGCGAAACCAGTTTATGTTATTCCGCTTCGGATTGACAATCCCGAACAACGCGTCCCGAAACGATTTTGGCATATGCTTGCATACTGAAGGTAGCAGCATGAACATCCGACTTAGCATTAACTGCAGGGATCAACAAAAGATTAATAAATACTTTGTAAACTAGCACTACCTGATCAGAAAAAATAAGACAAGTATTCCTGCCTCCCCGTCCCCAGCCAGTAAGGTATTAAGGAGTAATAAATGTCAACTATCTATTAAACCAGCATACCTCATGCTTGCTGCCGGTGAGGTTCTTGCTTTCCATAATCGTCCGACCTATTAGCGGCCATAAAATCGTTGATACTGACTCGTAAAATTTTGGCGATGCAGGTGAAGCAATAATTCCCGTAGTCCTTGGAGCTCCTTGATTAAAGCTTAGAAGTTTGGATCCAAAGAAAAAAAGCTGGCTAAAGGCCCGTTCCGAATTCTCAAGAGGCCAACTAAGCAACTGGCATGCAAGAAAAAGAAAGTCAGTGACAATAACAACTACCCTACCCCACATAAATCCTTCTAAATCACGTCTTTTCGAAGGATGGCCAACCTACAAAACTTTCAAAAATATGTGCTGAGTATTTTCCTACTATATAAATGTTACTGTTAAGTCTACTATTAAAATTTCTGAGTAAGAAAGCTTTACATGAACGACGACTGACGAATCAAGTAATCAGTTGAAGTTTCAACTTTTGCAAGTATAATATTGTTGTCAGTATCCAAGTGTTCAAAGACATACCGTTCGAGAAGCATGGCGAACAGCGTCACCTACTGCGCTGGCGGACTTACTACAGAGCAGCTTAAGTTGAGATTCCAAAGACGAGCTTGCTCCAGATCGAGAGAGAACATTCTGGGCAACCACCTTCCAATTCTGAAGCCCCAACAGCACATCCACCATTCTTTGAGAAATTAAGGATGCTTATTGGTATACACTCAAGCAAACAGTACATCGTACACCATAACTGATCATAAGATTCTGATCGAATCCTTAAATACAATGTAACACAACGGAAGCGACAGAAGCGTTAGATAATGTACAGCAGCATCAAAAACAGGGTTTGTTCCAAACTACAGCATTATGAAAACAAATATGGATAATAGGTGACAGCAATGAAAATAATAGACAAATGAACACAAGAGCTTTAATCTTGTCCAAATTGAGCTTACAATGTTCCCGTTCATCAGCAACAATAGAAGAGGTTCAGCAAACCAAGGCTCCAAAGATAAGGTATGGAACACTTCGCCCGAGCGATCCAGAAACCCGTCTGCATACCTTTAAGCAGCGGCATCTCACCTCAGAAAGGGATAAAAAACAAAGACCGCATTCAATCGAGCATGCATGACATGTTTAGATCATTCGTGCAGCGGTAAATGCCTCGTTCCGTTCTACAGATTATAAGAAAGTCTATATAATCTTTCTACATCTCCGTGAACAGCCACTCATGAAAATCCCTGCAGAACCCTTAACCTAACGCGCTAAGCATTAAACAGAATCCAAAATACATCACAAGGAGCAACTCCTTCCTGAATATTTAGATGTGAATAGGCCATCATTACCTTTTAAAGGAACTGATCAAAAGTAGAATATCTTGCTGGATTGGAACGACATTTGCACAGGCATCACTGTCCAACTGGTCATCATAACCTCTAGGCGATTCCCACCTCAGAACCTTGGAGTCAACTTCAGGATGCAACACCTTCGTATCACCTGCAAGTGTCATCTCAAAAGTAAGCATAACCTCTACGAAACATTCTTGACCAAAAAGAAATCGAGCCAAGGAGTGCGTTCATGATAAACAGAAAGTTCAAACCAATTGTATTCAATCATGGAAATAGACACAGATGAGAACAGATGTGTGAGAGCTTCAAAAACCGTAAAGACACTCGATTTAAGATCCAAAGTAGACAAAGAAAGCTAGCATGCTCGTTTACATGAGGAAGGTCCACCTTCATATTTACCTGCTAGGTCAACAATAGCTATTCGACCATATGCCCACAGCAAAGACTTGTAGAAGCTTGTTGGATATTCCAGTACACCTCCCAAGACCTCAATCCAAAGCAGCGGCACACATGACCACTTCTCGGTACCTTCGGACATGGTATCACTGACTTTCTTCAAAGTTTTCCAATATTCCTGATCTAAGGCACCCTCGCCTGTATCCCGCAGCTCATGGCCACTCTCGGTATCCCCATTTTCCAAAAGGTGGCTCCAAGGATGTGGTGGAGCTTCTGACTTCAATGAAAAGGCAGATAATGCAGAGGTATCAGCAGCTAAAATTGTCTGAATGAGATCGAAAGCCGCTGGACGGAAGGTGGGATGCATGTGCGGGTCTTTCAGCGTCTCGACCAAAGGTGGACCCCTGGCAAAAATCAACGGTTCCAGCTCAACGCAGAGATCGATGTGCACATGATCATGTGAAATCTATCTTATGAACGAATACAAACAACTGAAGGTCAGAATGTAGACCTGACATCTACAACGGGCCAGAATCCAGACCAGCTTTACCAGCTTTTGATCCGGCAAGGAGCACATAAAAAATTTCCCTTATACAAATGTTCCTCTCCCGGCTGCCTGGAAGAATGCATGAACATACCAGACATGGGCGCACTCCCATGGTGGCAAAGGAGGCTCCATGGTATAACCGCTGCATATTATTTTGAAGGAGACCTAGAATACAGTGCCAATACTTGAAGTCAATAGCTAACTCCAGGTCCTTCACTGGGATTTGAACTCGATACACTTAAATCTTTGAGAAGAAATCAACTTCAGAAAACGTAGTCTGTCTTCCGCCAAACCAAACATCGCAGCAATTAACAAGGAACTTCGTGAAATGTTGGCAAAATTGAACTAGACGTGAACAGTCAATTCGAACACCAAAAGCTATTAAAAGCTGCAGATAATACCAGCTGCAAACTAATCCGAATGTAAAGTGCACAACACATACAAAGTAAGCCACATATTATTAAAGCCTGGGGAAAAGATGCAAACCTGACGAGCTTTCGAGCGCATCATCGAGTTGAAGTTCTTGCTGGCTGGCACTTGTTGAAGAAGGAAGTAAAGCAGGCGGCGTCGCTGTCTCTCGTACTCATCTTGCAGGGTTTCTAATGACTAAGAATCAGGACACATGCTTAGGATAAGAATAACACTCATTTACAATCTTGCACTAAGCCAAGCAACCAAACAGAAAGACTCTCAACGATGCATGTGACCTGCTGAAAGTACTGAAATAACTAAAATACATACTCAAAACTAATCGCTGATTGCATTATTCAGGTGCACTCTGACTCTCATTCTTATTCTTTTACTACGATACATTTCTTGGATTGGCCAGAAACTTCAATATTGTATGCCCGTACTTTTGATATTCAAGTTCCGAGCTTGCACTCTCGCGTTAGCGATTATCAAATGGTTTGTCAGATACAGAGAAATCAAAGAATTGATTTAAATTTAAAATCGTCGTGCAATACTTAATTTCAGAGAAATTCAACCAGAAATTACGGACATATCACTAACTGGCACACGAGACCTGTCAAAAATCAAGCAAAGGAACCAGCGGAAATCTGTCACTCAATTGAAATCATTTCCAAACCTATCGAACTCCAGAAAATCTGAACACTTGAAGGTGACACAGGATGATTCTAGATCTTCCAACGACATACAGCAAAAGAAGATAGAAACGGAGTTAATAAAGTTGAAAGTTTAGGGTCCAAACCTGCAAGAAAGGTGGAAACAATTCGAAAATACTTGTGTGCATGCGTTGCACATTAGAATGAAAACACTGGCTGACAAGCGTGTTACGCACTACTCCGGCGGAAAATGTTGTACGTAGCCAAAAATTATAACCTGTTCAAAATTTACGCTACTGTTAAAAGACTAGCCGGATTTCATCACTTGCAACAATATTCCGACCCTGCTCAATCCTGAAACGAGTAAAGCAGACAGAATTTCGTCCCAACAATAGTCTGTAGACATGATATATCATCAAGCACCGGCCATGAGAACAAAAATCACCACGAAGGCAAAACACATTAATTATGTTCTGAATGTGAAATCAAGTTCACGTTCTCGACCTATGACGTTCCTGAAGCTTACGACTCGACTAGGATTGTGAAAGACTAATACATAATATGATAGGAATACTAATTGAGTTGCAAAGATATTGCACCTAAGGGTCACGAGCTCCTGTGCTGGAAAAGAAAGACACCAAGATTTAAACGTGAACCGCAAGAGACAATTGTAGACAACAGCCAAGAACATATGATGATATGTGATTCTCCTCATAAAGCCCACGAAATATGTAATACCTAGTTTAGATAACAAAAGCTCCAGGCACTTGAGAACCTCGAAAAATACTGTTTCATCGTATTCACTGACGTGATTGAGCACAATGCTCACAAAAACTGAATAGCGCTCTACAATTCCCTCCTCTAACGCAGCAGGTTGCAGACGCTCCAATCTGCAGACGAAACAGAAAGACTGGAATATTTATGAGACAGTCATTAATAAATAGAAACATACTTGATGGTGAGACTAGCTAGATTCAAAGACGAGATATAATCCGATTGACAAAACGGATTTCAACAGATTTCCACAGATTTCAACAGTTGGCATATACTTCCCAGTTACCAATGGCCTAATTAACAGAATACTGAGAATTACAACAAAAATGTGCACAAGCGCGATGAACAAATAGAAATGCATAGGAATTTCGGAGATCCATGAGAAGGAAATACTGAAAAGAAAATGAAACTTCAAAATTTACATTTTGACAAGACCCCGCCATAGAGCCTCTCGCCTGAAGCGGATTCTTGGTCGCAATTTCCCACCGTGCGAAGACTGAGTCATCTCTTTCTGTCCAACGTTGACTTTCTTCTGTCCGACTTGTTCGAACTCCTCAAACTCGAGGCAGTTCATTACTTTATCTACAAGAGGTGCGATAGCTTCCATCTCATGAGCATCCCTACAAAACCCAGAGCAAGTGTCACCTCCATAAGTGATGGGATCCAAACGCTCTCTTGCGTAGACCAGAAAATCAAAATGAAACCTTGTGGATCTTGTGAATAAACACTACAATGTACATGACATAAAATAGCCTAAAATCTGCATATTAAAGCTCTTAGAAGGAGGTTTCACGAACTCAGTTTCGATCCTAGAACCCAATGACAAAGAACGTAAAAATATTAAGTGAATGATGGATCACAAGGACAAGGTACCACAACAACAATGATAGGTTTAATGGTTGTAAGAAGCAAACATACTTAATCTTTTCGAGAGACTGAACAAGTGTTAAGGCTACTCGCCGAACTTGCGAGTCTGAATGAACAAGAAGCGTATACACACCCTGCCAGAAGCCAAGGCACACAAGTTACATGTCAAAATAAAGCACATGAACACTGAAGGCTCCTTGTTAGATCAAATCTCTTTTGAATTATTCTGTTACACGAGGCAATTAATCTTCTTAAAGAAACCAACAACAAAAGTAGGCGGGGGTGGCAAACGTGAGTGCATAAAGCTCACGGCGAAGGCATTACCGGATACTGTGGGCCCTTGGCTAGAGCAAGGTCGTGAGTCTCTTCCACATACAATAGGAATGGTGCGAAACGCTCACTTACTTCCGTATCCTCCAACAAGGATGGAAACATGAGTACCTGAAAACAAACCATGGCTATAATATACCAGATTGGATAGATAAACGAGACATGTAACAGAATGAGAATTGGAAATCGGTCTGACACACGGTCAACTAGAGTAGCAGCCACATGGAACAACCAAGCGCAGCTGTTTGAACTCAAAGAATAGACGTGAAATCAACCAGTCTTTCAACCATAGCTTGATGCTCGAGGTCGTAACAGCGTGTCTCTTGAATAAACTCATAAACAGAGCCTGAGAACAACTAGTACCATAGATGCAGATCGAAAGGGATATTGGCAGGCCCCAGAAACGGAAATACAGACAACCAACACAATACAGTGGGCAGCTCGAACCTCAAACAAGACAGTAATCACTTCCATGGTGTGCTTCCTGGAATCAAACTTCTCCTCACGAACTACATTCATAAGAGTTAGAAGGTGAGTTGCCACACGCTCTTCATCCAAAACCTGGCAACAAAACCAGGCGGAGAGTCAGTAACAAACTCTCCCTGAACAAGATACAGACACGGTAGAATGATGTCCAAACTCTCCCAACCTCAAGAGAATTCTCCCTATTCGCAGCTTCCATCTCCGCAACCATTCGTCACTACGCTACCGGGACATAAACGGCTGATCCACACATATATTTCAAACCAATAGAAGACAAAGCAAGTTGATGGAACCTCCTCCTTCTGTTGGCAATAAATACCTGAAGCACGGTAAGCAACGGTTCCACGTGAGCCTCATGGTACGTCTTGGAATATCTTTCCTTGGAACCGTGGTACGCTATAACACACCTGGTGCACCCATTGAGCTCGGAGCACAGACGTCGCCAGAGCTTATGCAACTCGGACTGCTGCGGTTGGTCAAAGAAGAAGGAGAACGGCTCCAGCAACGGGTCCATGATTTTCCCAAACGTGCACCAGCAATGCTCCTCCTTGGGCGCATTCTCGAGAAGCTTGAAAGCTTCTAAAAACCTGGCACAGATACCATCACACGTTAAGCACACCCTAACCCTAATACACCTCCGATTCTCACATTCTCTGAAAAGGCCATCACAAACCAAAAATATTGACCAAACATTGGAAGTAGCTCACGCAATTCCTATGCGGTACATGACCAGTCATCTCGATTGCGATGCTGCGAACCTAAACCCAGAGCATGGAAAAAAAATCCTCCCAGCAGAGAGAGTGAGAAGGAGGCAGATCACGTGAATAGGAGGAGAGAAAAGGCCACCAAAAGGCCAGAAACGAAATCATAAAATTCCTGCGCCAATCATCCCGAGTGCGATGCTGTGAACCCAAAGCCCCGAGGTAAACATCCTCCTGGATCAAGCAAGACGGTAACGGGAAGGAAGAATGCCATCACAAGCCAAAAAACTAGACTGCCAAAGTGAGATTGTGGAATTCCGGCGCCAATCATCCCGAATGCGATGCTGTGAACCCTAAGCCCCGAGGTAAACATCCTCCTGGATCAAGCAAGACGGGAACGGGAGGGAAAAGGCCATCACAAGCTGAAATTAAGACTGCCGAAATGAGATTACGAAATTCCGGCGCAATCATCCGAAGTGTGATGCTAGGAACCCTCAGCCCCGAGGTAAACATCCTGCTGGATCCAGCAAGACGGGAATGGGAACGAAAAACGCACCAGCTCTCTTTCTTCACGGAGAAGTCGGCTTCGTCAGTGTCCGTGTCGTCGTACGCTTCCTCGATTTGCATCCAGCGCCTGTGGAGGGAGTCCGCAGCAGGAGAGGGCGCCATTGCGGCCGCAGGGGGAACATGAGAGTAGCGCACATGAGCCCAACCCTAAACTGAAGAAAGAGACACGAGAGTATGCAGAAGGCCACGCTCGGATCTGTCAAGCTTCCTCTTCCCTGAAGACAGAGAGACGGACAGAGAACGAGAAAGGAACCCCTCTCACTCCCTCTCTCTCACTCTCTCTGACCAAACTTGGTGCAACCAACCACGGGTGTGCAAATTTGACGTCGGAGAAACAAACCCTAAAAGATTGGATTGGTTTCGCCCAACCAACTTAGCTCGGATGCGCTGCTGCTTTACACAGGAATCATGCCATGTCAACACTCGAAAGCCATCGCCTCTCACAGGGCGTCGTAAATTACGAGTAACTTCCTCCTCGCTGTGGGCCCACTCCAACGTTCCAA
The DNA here is from genome assembly GCA_963971425.1 of Bryoerythrophyllum caledonicum. Taxonomy (NCBI): domain Eukaryota; kingdom Viridiplantae; phylum Streptophyta; class Bryopsida; order Pottiales; family Pottiaceae; genus Bryoerythrophyllum; species Bryoerythrophyllum caledonicum. Next base: position 2,025,316 of record OZ020523.1, read on the forward strand.
CACCACTTATCCTCTTCTTCAAATTCGGGTGTTCACACCACACTTGGAGTCACTTTCATGTTTTGCTTTCAGCCTTTGTGAACAATCTACGAGTGTAGTAGATTAGGGAAAACAACATCTACACGTTGAGTGCTTTTCAGGGCATAAATCTACGACTCCACTTCATGGACATCACTATAGATTGTTGATGCCTTCATGGATTTGAGATTGGAATGAGCCGTTGGAAAGCTAATGAGGAGCTCGAAATGCATTTAGAGTACGTGAGCGACAATAGACTGATGTGAGAAGAGTTACAAGACCTTCTTATTGGCAGTTTGGATTGTCATTCTATAACATATTAAGTTCACCAAAAAATAATACATGAATTGACAATTTTTGAACCTCCACTCCTTGCACACTCGTTTTGAAAATCTCGTCCTTAAAGCTGTAAGTGCTCTGCCACTCCGGCGCTCCCCAGGTTTCCGGATGGGCCCGGATCGTTTCATCGTATGTTTTGTCCGGAACTCTCATCAGCTCCGTCACCAACTGCTCGTCTTTCACGCCCCAAGTAACGTCCAGCAGTTCTTGACACCCCATCACACCAAGAAAATGCTCGAGGACTCCGTGCTCCTCCGGATCCGTCGGTATAACAGGCAAAACCCTCTGGATGGCTGGAGCCACACTGGCGCCCCGGGTCTCCATTGAGCCCTTGTTTGTCTAGATAGTCCTTCCTTCAACCATGGTTTAAAAACCAAACTCTCAAAACCTTACAATCCCTCCGATGACACCTGCACGCACTGACCTCTCAAAAAGCCCTCAACTACCCGAAGAGCTCCGGACTATCACGGTAGAAGACGTAAGGCAGAAGAAGAGAGAGAGAGAGAGAGAGAGCAGAAAACGACAAAGAAGAATGGTGACGCTTCCCTTTTTCTGACCCCTTTTATATATGACACGACCTACAGACATCCGTCAATGTTGTCGGACTCATGATGTCATTTCCGGATCCAGATGTCATCCAGAATATTCCAGACATTCTCTAGATACTCCGTTCATTCGGTTTCCGGAAAAGTGCTTAGGATGACGTTGTTTAATGATTCCGGTTAGGCCCAAAATCCTTATTCTTTATTTCTACCTAGTTGTACTATTCTGCACTACTTTATTCACTAATTTTTTTCTTTTTCCCTTCGTTTACCAGATTTCTAGATTACATTTGAAACCTTGTGGGAACGGATTCCGATATAAGGGTATTGTGAATCATGCACAAAAGGCACAAAATCCAATTTGTTCCACTACCTCTACCAAATAATATATGATTTGAAGGTGCTAGAGATGAAGATTTTTGTTACAAGCACAACAATCTACACTAGTCAAAGAGGCGGATCATTGTAGACATAGTTGGTAAAAATATTCATCAAGAGTAAAAACCAATAGCATTTATAAATAAAGAAGAAGAAAAACTCTGGTTCCCATCTGGGACCTTCGTGAATATAGTGTTTGTTCATTTTTTCACTAAGCCCATGACCACACGACATAGGATAGCGTAATAATACTACTCCCTCTTTTGAGGATAAACATTTTTCTACACTAAGTGCTTAAGAGACAACCAACATGTCATCCCGCCAAGGACTTTTTGGGTACCCATACAACAAAGTCTTAAGATTCCCCACCAGAATTAGGTGGACTGTGGTAGTAGGCACAATGCCGACATGGAGACTTGAACTCACAACCGCATTTATAAACCATGTAGTGTGGATATACTAAATGTCATCTTTAATGTAGTGGGTTTAATAGAGGACTTGGTAACTTTAGCCCGATTGTACCTCCATCCACCCACATTGTTAAGAGGCACACAAGTTTTAAGCATAGATTAGGTTATAAGAAGCCCCTCCTCAAGAGAAAAGAAGATAATTCATAGCGTCTTTTAGATTTGATGAGCTAGCTTCATCCTCCTTGATGCCAATGTGATATTATTGCCATTTTCATACACAAATATATTAAAACCAAGAAATAAATAACATTAAGTGTGTGGAGCACTAAGCAGGCGCACAAGGACCTGTAAAGGGAGCCCTTCAACTACTGCATGAGTGGTGGTGGGTCCCATCCAACAGGGCCGTCATCAAGTTGCACTACCCCTCCCTAGCCCACTTCATGCTATCCGGCTGAACTCTTTTGGTCATGCGCTCCCATATTCGAGATTCTAGGGACCAAGTGAAGGTGCTCATAAGATCGCACAACCTTCGTGTGCGTATACTTACTATCTCGTATGGTTGTACCATTTATACAAATCATCAGGGTGGAGTTGAATACATAAGTTCTCAGTACAAATTGCCTTAAGTATGGTAAGTATTTGTATCATAATTACACTTGCATATGGTTGCACAAAAGTTTACCCAAGCAGAAGTATTGGAGCAAATTAGACTTTGTGCTTTTGTGTGCGTAATTCACAGTAACTCCTATGATGACTTTGTACAATAATATTCAATAACAAACATCTCACGGAATCTTCACCATCTTTATGCGCAGACTATATATATTGTAAGATTGTGTGGGATGTCACACCACATCACCTTCACGCATAATGCGTACTTGAACATTTGCCTTGTTATTAGAATTGCTTGTTTTTGGTGTTGAATGAGGACTAGTTATGCATGTTTGGAGGATTTTGGAATGTACCTCGACTCCCATCTAAATTCCACTCCACCTACAACATAGTTTGGATCGAAAGGTTGCTTATTTTTAAAAAAATTGCACCTGCCTCCTCGGTAGTCCCAATTGTAACACGCTTTAGACCTAGTGGCTGTCGAATATTTCAATGCTAAGTTGTCGGCATGCCATTATTGGGTTAAATTGATTGGGCTTAATACTCTTTGTGACATGAGATTTTGATATTTATTTATCAATTTCTCCAATTGTCAAGCTCTTGAAGTGTAAGAGTTTGAGGAAAATGATCACCAATTGCAGAATGACTAATTTATAGTTACGGATCCACATACTTTGGTGTAGGTACCACCGCGTATTTATAAATAGTCTTGCAAGATCTTTAAACTTGTCACATTGTGCGTGTAGTAAATGAGGATTTGGTTTTCCACCTTCTCTATGAACTCAATTTACCAACCTGAAAAATTTCAACTAGAGAGATGCTTCGACAATGGTACTATCAAAACGTCCATGGATGCGCTTCGATGATGCCCTACATTGCATCCCCTCCAACATATGCTCTTTCAAATGATCTCATGGGTAGAAATTTACTAAGGTTACCTACTTTTGGCCGAAAACAATATATGTGAACCTAAATTTACACTAACTAATTTCATCCAAATCCTAATCCTAATGCATGAACTCTAATCCTAATGGATGAACCCTAACTCTAAATGATGAAATTCATTAGGTGTCGTAAGTTTAAAAATTTCAACCATACAAGGTAAAGTGGAAGTGAAAATGGATATGGAAGTAAACAAATATGCAAAGTAAATAAGATTTAAGGGTTAAAGTGCCAAAGTCAAAAGAAAAAAATGAACATTGAGGTAAAAGTTGAAAGTAAGAAAAATGTAGGACGCGGAATATGCCCTACAACAGACCCTTGGTCACTAAATTGGCCGCAACCCCTTTGGATTTGAGCACCTTGTAGCGTGCTTAATGTCTTTAGAAAGTTGTGGGACTCCGTTTTCACATGGTGCCGGAAGATAACCTTAAAATCCAGAAAAAACAAAAAAAAAATAGTAAATAGTTACGATAGTTCGTACTAAAATACAACCTATAGACAACTTGTAAGAATAAAGACATAGGGACCCGGCTGCAAACCCTAAATGAGCCTAAAGCTGCCAAACGCAGAGCCGGAGTAGTTAACGGAATTCTGGAACAGTCTATCATCCGGAACCGTCATCCGGAGCTGTCACATCAACTGTCATCATGAGCCGTACTATCAGCCAAACTACAAAAGGTCAGGGCGCGAGGGGAAACTCTTTCTTCTCGTTTCTTCTTCGCGTGTTGAGGTTCCGCTCATGCGCGCTTTCTCTCTCTCTCTTTCTCTCTCTCTCTCATTCTTGTGGTTTTCTAACCGCTGGCCGTCAGGGTTTGGAACTAAGACGGTTAGAACGGACGTACGTCCGGTAGAGAGAGTTTTGGTGAGGTTGGTGCGTGCATGAACAAGAAGAAGAAGAACGCCGATCTCCGAAGGAAAGATCGGCGTGAATAAAGTGTCTGTTCGTTCCACTACTAAGACCATGCCCACCGAACAAGGAATTAGCAAGAAGGAACTACTTCCCCCTCTCGAGGGTAGACACTATGTAACGGGTAGCCAGAGACCCGCCAAGCAAGACACCCAACCAACTAAACATCCTTCTTACCAAACAAGTAGCCAAAAACACAAACAAACAAGCGGGAAGCCATGAGCCACAAGACTAATCAGTCAAGAAAAACGAAGCGGGGAAAAATCAAGGAGGGTCTTGTGTATCGGGAAGGGCTTGGTTGTTTTCAATTTTGCGTTTGTGTAGTAAAATAGACATGGCATACTGAGTAGCGGTGGTGTTAATGTTTTTAAAAGTGTTTTTAATTGTATCAATGGGTATTTTGAAGGTATCTTCTAGAGTCTTTATAGATGGGATAAAGGTGGTGGCACGAGCGCCGGATGTGATTACAACAAGGGGGTCCACATTCCATCCGAGGGTGATGATGTCGTCAATAAGAGGTTGGTATTTATCTATTTTATTTTGGATTGTTTCCGGGGAAAATCTATCGTTGCAATATGTGAATTCAATGAATTGAATTGTGTAGTCTTGGTTGATGTTATCGGGTGGTGGGTCATTGTATGGTAAGCCTTTAACACACAGGATGTCTGGTTTGAGCCTAGCGTTGCAATGACATCTTTGGGTCATACACGAGCATGGGAGTAGCCAAGGGGGGACCGTATTCTCTGGTGGATTGTTATTATAAGTACCGGCGTTCATTAGTATAAAACATCGCGATTTATTGTAGGAGGTGATTAGTTTTCGGATTTCCCATACCGCTTTATTATGTCTTTTAACAATTAGAGAGTGTATGTGGTGGTTTTGGCATTTGAGTAGGACATGGAGCCATGTGTCGGGGTCCGTTGAGGGGCATATGGGACATGTTATGGATGGGAATCTTTCTATTCCAAAGAAGAGTTGTTTTCGAGCGTTTCCCATATATTGACCCGTACGGAATTTGATGAGGCATGTTATTTGCGAGTCTGAGATGATGGGGTTTTTCCAAAAATTTGTAGAGAGTTCATTGTCTATGTCGTTATTGTTAGTCCATTTTTCTATGTTAGGAATATTTTCTGAAATTGTGTCAAGGTTGTTGTAGAGGTCTTGATTTTTGAGATATTTGCCCAAAAATCTAATTGGGCCTTTGTCGGGGGTATCTTCTTTGGAAGGCCAATCTTCTTTTTGAAAGTAGTATGGGGTGGCATGAGCATGTTCGTGAGGGTCTTTGGCGTTTTTGTGTGTTTTTTCTCGCCCTTCTTTTGCTAGTTTGTCTGCTTGTTCGTTGCCATCAATGTTAGCATGGGCTCTTACTTTGTGGAGGGTTGTGATTTGTGTCCGGTTTTGTAACATTTGGACCATTGATGTTAATATGGTTTGGTCGGGGTGGCTATTGTGAAGGGTAGGATGTGTTATTTGAGTGTTAAGTAGGTAGAGTGCATTTATACAATCGGTGAATATATGTGCGGGTTCATCATTGTATTTTGTTGTGATGATTTGTAGTGTTTTGTGGATGGCCATGAGTTCTGCTCTGAGGATATTTTGTAGTCCATGAAGTCTTTTGGCTAGTTTAATTTCTTTGGTAGAATTATATATGCCATAGCCAGCTTTTTCTCTGCGCCAGGAGCCCGGGCTAATTTGTTCTGGTGGTTTAAAGGAGCCGTCGGTGTAATAACTGTATGTAGGGTTAAATTTTTGTGTGGTATGGGTTTGATAATCTGGAAGAGGGGGAGGTATGACGGAATAGTTTAATGTGTTGTTGACATAGTTTAGTTTTGACCAGTTTTTACTTTTGTTTACGGGGGTTTTTATGGGTGTTGGTGGGGCCAGTTTTGTGTATAGTCGATGTATGCCTAGATTGTTTGTTATGGAGGTAAGTTCCGCAAGTTGTTCTAGGGAACCAAGGGTTTGATTTTGATGATGGACGCATAGTATTTGTAATGTAGATGGCTCTATTCGGGGATTTTTTAGCTCGGGTGGAATAGTAGGTCCTTCGTATGGTATTGTGTCTGCATCAAATATTGCAACGATATGGGAATCTGGGAATGGGTTTGGATGTTGGTTGTTGTTTTGGTACCAATTGTTGTTCGGTGTGATGATGATTGTTTTTGTGTTATTTGGATCATGTTTGGCGGCAAGTCTAGCCCAATGTATGGCTTGTTCCATGTCCTTCTCGTTGTGGGGGTGGGCTATGCCATTACCGGTCCATTTGTAGTCAAAGGCCTTTCCTAGGGATCCGAATATTTTGTCTCTTTCATAGGGTGAGTAGAATTTATTTAGTTTGGTAGAACGTGTGACCGGGGAAGAGAAGTATGATTGCTCGATATTAAAAGATGAGATCAGTGAGTCTAAAATGAGAGTGGGTATTGTGTATTGGGCATTTTTGAGGGGGTCAGTTTTTGGTATTCGGTATTTATACCTTTGGTAGAGCCATATTAGTTCGGTTTCAAAGGGTTGGGTCATTGGTTCGATGTTTGTAGGAGTTTGTAATTTTGTATCATATTGATTCCATAGCCATTGGAGTCGGGTAACGGGGATGGTGTGTAAATGTCGGCCGTTTTCTTCGAATAGATGTGCTTGATTGTTAACTATTTGAATTGTGTTTGAGGATGTAAGGATATCATTTTCGGGGTTGCATTCTGTTGTGTAGATGTTTAAGAGTGGGATTATTATGGGTGGTGTTACGGACCTTGAGTCTGAGAATTGTTCTTGTGGATGGTGGGCAAGGATGGTATCTGAGTATATTTTGTTTTGGATCTTTTGGTAGTACTGTTTTAATTTTTCAGTGTTATGTGTGGAGGTATAGGTGTCATGCCGTGGAAAAAGGTCTCTTTGGGGTAGCCATTTATTGTATGTATTATCATTGTGTTGCCATTGGCATAGATATTTTGTATGTTATTTGTATCTGTGTGTTGGATATGTTTATGGTTTATGATATTATTAATGGGGTATGTGGTAGGGTTTTTGGGGATGTATGTTGGGGGGCGGGGGTGGTATGTATGTGGAGGGTTAGGGGGATTGGTTGGTGTGGGAATATTTCTTGGGATGATGTTATTGTTGAGGGTGATGAATGGATCTTTAAGTGTATGAGAGTATGGGTGTATGTTGCAAGGGGTATGACATATAGTGGGGCATGTTAGGTGGCAAAATAGTTGTTTAGCAACACTTAGGGCACTCTTTATTAGTTTAGATGGGGTGAAGTGGTAGGTTTTGAAGTCCTCATTGTTCATGATGTGTGTACCGTTAGGTAAGGTATTTTGGTTTAGTTCAAAAATATTTTTTGAGATGAGCTTTTGTAGAAGCTTTTGGGAGAGTTGGGCATTGAGTGTGTTATGATTTAATGTTTCTTGGCGCCATAGTATTTCTAGTGTTGTAGGATTAGTGAGGAAGTTCGGGAGCGTACTTTTAAGGTGGGCTTTAGCTATATGTTTTAATAAGAAGAATGTTCGTATTATTGGTGATCTTATACAGTCACTTTTTTTAATTCTCGGTATGTTTTCAGCGCCACCATATTGGGCAAGGACATAGTGAGTTAATCCATTATAAATTTTCCCAAGTCTTCCTTTATCGTTTACAGCATTTTGCAGTTGTTCGCCTATACATCGGAGGTATGCGTTTTTGAGGGAGAAAGCTTCAAGTCCAAATAGGTTATGTGGTAGTTGGGTTATTGCATTTGACATACATTTTGGTAATCCACATATGGTTTTTTGTATGGCTATTATTTTTTTATCAAGTTTTTTGATAGCTGGCATAGAGTATGGTACACCGTAGAAACTGTATGCCACACCTGGGCGTAGTACGGTATCAACCATTTTTATTTTTTGTTTCATGGTGGCTGGGCATGTTGTTAGTTCTTTGCATTGTTTGATGAGTTTTGTCGTTGTGGTGTAAATTTGGATTTTCCATTTTAGTGAGGGAACAAGGTTTGTGCCTAAGTATATGTATGGTTCATTTTGGTGTAGTATGGGGATCGGTTGATTGCGGTAATTGATGTTCGAGGCTTGCATTAGGGCTTTGAAAGTGGTAGGGTTCAATTTGGATTTGTTTGGGCATCCGGTAGCGGCACATTTTGGGACACTTACGTCCATACCGGCCCATTTACAATATCTATCAATTTTGTTTAGTTGTATTTGGATTGATTTGATTTTGTTAGTTATGGTGGCTAGGTCATCTGCGTCTGCGGCAGAGTTTATTATGACTTGTGATGTGCCAAAAGTGTATCCATAATTTCCTCTTTCTAGCCATCTGAGTAGTGGTTCTAGAAATATAATGAATAGGTATGGGCTGAGGGTATCCCCTTGTATAGTTCCTCTTTGGATGGGTATAGGTTTTGTTTTCCCAAAGTGTTCACCGGTATAACATGTAGATGATTTAGAATAGATGTTTCTAACAAGTGTAGTTGCATCTTTTGGATAACCAAGGTCCATCATAATTGCTAGAAGTCGGGCATGGTCAATTGAGCCAAAGGCATTTTTTAAGTCCACGTATAGTATGTATATATCTTGGTTAGTAAACTTTGCGTCTTCTAGTGCGGCTATTATAGTTTGTATTTGTCGTGCGGTACTTCTCTCTGCTCTAAATCCTTCTTGACTATCATGTAGGATTTTGAATTTTTTGCCGTATGAGGATAGTATGGAGGTGAGTGTACTGGTAAAGAGTTTGTATATTGTGTTAGCAAGTGCAATTGGTCTATGGTTGGGTAGTATGGACGGGTCGCCTTTTTTGTATAGTAGAATTGTTGTACTTAATTTCCATGAGTTTGGTATCTGTTTTTGTTTATAGCAATGGGAGAAGAATAGAAATAATAGCTTGTGAAATCTTGGAGGCATGTTTTTTAGTATTGAGTTTGGTATGCGGTCTGGGCCTGGGGCTTTATTATTTCCAAGATTTTGAAGGCATGTGTCGTATGTGGCTCTGTTGAGGTATTTATGAAGTGGAATTTCTGGTTCGCCCCGTTTGTCAAGAGTATATCCGTCCAGGTCGTGCCAGGGGTATTGGCGTATTGCACATGTGCATTCTATTGTATGTTGTGGCTGGTAATTACATGTTGGTACTGTTGGTCTATTGGTTTTTGTTTGTTGGTTAAATATTTCATTCGCAATGTCTTCGGGGCTAGTTAGAATATTATTATATTGATCTTTGATACAATCCATTGGTGGGGATTCAAGGTTTTTAAAGACTTTTTTGTTAATTTTTTTGGGGCTGATTTCGTATAGTTGTCTGTATTTTGAGATGGCTTTTTTAATGTTTTCTTTTGTGTATTTTGTGATTATTTTCCGGGCTTGTATGTTGGCATTTTTTGCAATTATCGCGATATCTTTTATCCATGTATCGTGGGGAAGGTCCGGAGGCGGTGGGGTAGGGATTTGGATGTGTTGTATATTTAGTAGTTCGTTGTATATGGGGTGGTTACGCCATTGAGGGTTGTTTTTTACAATTCTAATGGTTTTACGTATGGTATGGTATGTGGTTAAGTGTTGTTTCCAAGTTTTAGAAAGTTTGCGGGGTAGATACCCGCCTTGTTGAGAGGTTCTGTTTGTCATTTGGGGTATTGGGTGTGCTCTACAAGTTTGTTCTAGTGTATCAGAGATTTTATTTATGAGTTTGTCTAGGGTGTGGCATGCTTCTTGCCATTGTGCTTGTGTTAATTGACTATTGATTTCAAGAGTGTTTATGAGGGAGTCTATTTGTACGGTGTTTTCTTCGAAGAATTTTGTGTTGAATTTTTCTATGTTGGTTTTTGGGATGGGGTTGAGTATGCGTATAGTGTCTTTGTTTGGGATTGTAGGAGTTCTACTAATTAGTGTGTTATTTGGGATGTGTAGTTGTACGGGTGAGTGGTCCGAATTGAGAATAATATCTTTGTTTGTTGTGGAGGTGTATTGTGTGTTGTTGGTTGTATTTATATAGAAACCATCTATTAGACTCCAATCACTATAATTGTAGCCACCTTGTCTAGAGAATTGTGTATCGGTATTGATGTAAGTGAAGTTTAAGTTTTCTGTAAAGCGGCGCCATTGGTAATCAATGTTTTGAGGGGGGGTGTGATGGTTTCCATTTTGGCGGCCAATTAGCGCTATGTCTCTATTGAAGTCTCCACATATTAGGTATGTATGATTGGGATGATTATTAATATGGGTTGTAATAGTGTTTTGTATATCTAAGAGAAATCTAGTATCTTCGGGATGAGATGGCATATACATGTGAAAGATTAACCACGGTTGTAGCGGGTGATTAGTGATTTTAATTATTTGAATGTATGGTGATATGTGCATTGGGGTAGGGATTTTATTGATGTTGCCGGGGAATGTATATTTTTTGTGTATTAATGTAAGGAGTCCACCGCGGCCCGGTGTGTATGGTCTCCTTTGTTGCATGCATCTTGTAAGTGTATGTGTATTGTTAAAGATGAGTTTATAGTCTTGAAATATATTTTATATATATTTTGTAGATTTTGTGGCGGTTAGTTTTGTTTCTTGTATAACTATAAGAGCTGGTGGTGTGTCTGTGTTTGCGACTAGAGTTTGTAAGCTAGGAGCTACCCTCGAAAGGGGGAAGTAGTTCCAGTTCGCTAATTCCTTGTCCGGTGGGCATGGTCTTAGCAATGGAACGAACAGACACTTTATTCACGCCGGTTCCCTTCGGGAACCGGCGCTCTTCTTCTTCTTGTAAGCTAGGAAGGGCAGTGTTTAGTGAGGAAGCATTCCATGTGATTATGTATGTATTTTCTTGGTTTGGTCTAATATTTTGATTTTGATTTTGAGGAGGGATGTAGGGAAGAGGTGGGGGTGGGTGGGTATATTCTGGTATAGGGTCTAGACATTTTAGTGATTCCCTTATGAGGTTGTTAGGGAGGTAAGGGAATTTTAGTTTTATTATATCATTTGAGGGTGGTATGTCTTGACTATGTAAGAAGTCGTATAATCTTTTATGTATTGAGTTCTCATGGTTTATAATATTTTCGTTGTCTACTAGGAATTCAGTATAGGGGTGTGGAGTGTAAATGTGTCGTTCTGGTGGATTTTGTAAGGTTAGTAAGGTTTGTAGGAGTGTATTAGTCCATGTAATTGTGTTCGAATTTTGTGGATTTAGAAGTTGGTTACATTCATCTATGTTTGGATGAGTAGTGATTATTAGGGCATATAAGATGTGGGGTGTTGGATGCGTATTTTTTTGTTGTATGTATTGGGCAATGTTTGGGTGGGAAGTGTTGTATATGTGGTGTAATGTATGTGTGTTTTTTAGAAATGGTGCGAAGGGTTTTGCAATGTGTTCATATTCTGGTTGGAGTTTTATGGTATTAGGTATAAAGTAGATTTTGGCATTTTTCTTATGTGATGTAGGATGTCTTTTTAGTATATTGGGCATGGGTCCCGGGTTGGTTTCAATGTCTCCTCCTAGGAGTAGTAGAAGTTTGTGGTATATATGTTTAGTGGTGTATTTTAAAGGCTTTGTTGTGTTATTAGTGACTTGTTGATTTGGGGGTAGGTGGATGTTTGTATTTTGTGTGTGAGTTGTGGGTTTATTTATTTTTATAGTAGGTGTAGTTGTTTTTGTCTTTAGTTTATTTTTTGTCCATGTGTTTTTTGTGGTTGTTTTTGTTTTAGTAGTGTATGGATGTATGTATGATTGGTTGTATTTTATCTTGGTTGTTTTTGTCCGTGTGCATATGTAACTATTATGTTTAAGACTATTTGTATGTGGGTTTATGTTGGTTTTTAAAGTGGCTTTTAAGTCCTTTTTTTCATATGCAGTGTTATTATATACTTTGTGGTTTGTACAATTGTTTGTTTTGGTGTTTGTATTAGTATTTGGTATGAAATATGTTTTGGCATTCTTTTTGTGCGAAGCGGGGTGTCTTTTTAATATGTTCGGCATGGGTCTTGGGTTAGTCTCCATGTCTTCTCCAATTAATATTAGTAGTTTGTAGTAGATGGGTTTTTTGTTTTGTTTTAGAATTTTTTGTTCTTGAACGTGGCTTTGGTATTTGTGTTTTTTTGATTGTATGTGTTTGTCTTTGTATATGTGTATGTATATGTATGTGTTTCGTTGATGGTGTGTGGTTGACTTTGTGTGTGTGTATGTATTTTTATGTGGTATTATATTAGTATTCTTTTGTATGTTTGTATTAGTGTATGTCACGGTTTTTGTCTTGGTATTTGTATCAGTATCTTTGTTAGTATTTGTGTTAGTATTCGTATGAGTACACGTACCAATATTTGTATTGGTATTTGCATTTGTATAAGTATCAGTATTTGTATTTATATACATATCAGTATGTGTATCAGTACGTACCAGTATATGTATCAGTATATTTATAAGTATACTCATCGGTGTATGTATCAGTATACGTATCAGTATACGTACCAGTATACGTATCAGTATACGTACCAGTATACGTATCAGTATACGTACCAGTATACGTATCAGTATATGTACCCGTATATTGAAATAATGAGTTTTCTAAAAGATTTCTTTTTAAACATATTTTGTCTAAAACTATGATATCTAAAAACAGATTGATAATTATTTCAAAAAGATTCATATATATTTTTTTGTCATTAGAATTTCTATTTTTAGTAATTCTATTTTTGGGGCCTTCGGCGCCGATCCGGCCGGCGGGACATAAAATCCCCCTTCTACTTTTATTATTCTACATACTCTCAACAAATTTCTACTCTTTAATCGCAAACTCTTCTCATCTTTATATATATCAATTTTAATGTTACTATTAACTTTCCTATTATCCCTAGCATTTATTTTCCAATTTCTATTTTTTGTCTGTACTATTTTATTATTACTACCTTCTCTATTTATTTTTACTCTAAAATATTTGTTTCTCATTACAAGTTTAATTAATTTTCCATCCCTTCTTTTTGAATTTATTAGGAAGCATATTCTATTTTTAGTACTACTTCTTCTAGCTTTGTTCTTAATATTTGTATTCTCATTATAATTAACTCCCATTACTAATTTGGTGGATTTTCCATCCCTTATTTTTGAATTCTTTAAGAAGCATACTCTATTTTTAGTCCTGTTGTTTATAGCTATTTTCAAAATATTTGTATTCTTACAATACTTCATTCCCATTACTAATTTTGTAAATTTACCATCCCTTATTTTTGATTTCCTCAGGAATCATATTCTATTTTTAGTACTTATGTTTGTTGCTATGTTCTTATTGTTTGTATTCTTATGATAATTATTTCTCATTACTATTTTGGTTAGTTTTTCATCCTTTATTTCTAATTTTCTTAGGAAGCTTATTCTAATTTTAGAACTGTTGTTTGTTGCTAAGTTCTTGTTATATGTTTTCTTATGATAATGGTTTTCTATCTTACCCTTTATTTTCTTCTTATATATCCTCTCCGATTTTTTCCTTTTCTTTTTAATAATACTTGCTCTATTTGGAACCTTTGAAATTTTATAAATATCTATCTTCTTCCTCTTTAATTTATAATATCTCTTTTCACTCTCCTTGATTTTGCTATTTTTAGCCATATTTATATTCCTTCCCTTCTTATGGTTTTCGAGTTTGGATTCCCTTCTAGCCTTATTTATCTTCATTACACAATTTCCATTATTGTTTTCATTATTATTGTTTCCTTTTTTGTTATATGTAGTTATGATACTTATTTTCTCTTTCCTTTTATTATTTATTTGAATTCCATCTCTTCTCTTATTCTTTTTATTTTTTATTTTGGATTTGATACTTTCGTTTTTTGTTTGTATATTTAGTCTATTCCTTTGATTAATTTTCTCCTTTTTATTTATTTTTTTGTTTGTTCTTATTTTATAACCTTTTCTTATTTTTGTTTTATTTTCTTTCTTTGTTTTATTTCCTTTGTCTTCTCCAATTAGTAGTAGTAGTTTGTAGTAAACATGGAATTCGCTAAATATGCACTTGGTCAATTTTACTTCACTCCTTTGCTGCATATGGTTCACTCATCCAAATCAATGTAACACTGGTTTTTTTTTTGGAGTGCGGAAATATAGGACATTGTTAACCACATACATAACAGCTATTGTCTAATTTAAGGTAAGACCCAACATCACATTTTTCAAATGTTCTCCATACATCTGGCAACTTATGCAACCACTATCATGTCATTTTTTACATTATATCATTGCATACAAAAAAATTACAACTTTGATCTACTCTTCCTAAAACTAAAATAAATCCACAATCAGGAACTAAACATCACTAGATTTTGTCTTATATAAGATACGTAGATTTCTACTTCCTTATATACATATGTATATATCTAATAATATACATAAATTCTCGTCTACATACCATTTTCTATATCCTTCTAAACACTATTTTCCATTCTATTTTTCTATGTCTCACCCTCCAATATCACACATGGCTATATTTCTGCCATTATAATGCCACAACCTACATGCTCCTTGGTCTCCCCAAATAGCATCATCCGATGCTCCGCATCCACTTCAGACGATAAATACGCTTAAAACCGATAAGTTGATAGAGCCATTCCAGCAAAAAGAACACACTCAGCAAATAAGAAGGAATGGCCTTCGCCCTAAGTCCTACCTCCCACACAAATTGGCAAATTTGTTGAAGAACTACCCTTGACCCCTAAATTACCAAGATTAACCTTGAAGGACCGGGCAGGTTCCTCTTGTGTCAATCTTTAGCATTCTTTTTCAAAAAATTATCGTAGATGGACATTACTAAAAGCTTTGTGTGAGTCCAAGTTTTTCCCCAATCCGACATTTAATGAAAAAGTTATACGGTTTTGAAGTTCATATGGTGAGAGCGGGCCCGTCGGGCAACTCCAAAAACTTTTGCTAAGACACTCTATTGAAGGTGATATTTTCAACAACGACAAGTAATATTATTTCCTTTCATGTTGTCAAGAAAAATCTCTTGTCTTTAGTGAGAAATAGCATATGAATCCAAGTCATACATTTTCACACATTGTCGCACATTGTCGGGCTAAGTACCAAAAAATCTTCTTCCTTTCCACATAAAACTTAGTGATCTTCATGTTTTTACTTTTTTATTTTCCCCACGGCATTGTGTGGTGTAAACCTTTCCATTGACCATTCGGATTCTCATTCTAGAACATATTAGGTTCACAAAAAAATAAAATGTGAATTGATAGTTCTTGAACCTCCACTCCTTGCACAATTTTTTTGAAAATGCTACAACTCTCTCCAACCTCTAAAATTTTGTGAACAAGGAGTTGATTGCATGTTCAACATGATTGTAATAGATTAACATATTGTGTAGTGCAAAAAATTCACAACAAGTGATGTCAAAGTCAGCTGATCCTCTCAAAGCATTAAAGAAAATGACATCTTCCTACATTTCAAACGCTATAATCTTCCGATCCGTACGGTCAAAAAATGTGAAATTTTGCAGCCATGTTAATGACTCAGTCGTGTTCAAGATCCTACGGTCAAAACTTGAAAAAAAAACCCGGAGTTTCTCCTTTACACCCTACAACAGAATCTACATTTTTAAGGCGGGTTTTGTCAAGAAACTCTAGGTGTTAAGAAAAATCAATGCAACAAAGGGAGGGGTCGAGGCCCTCGACCTCTCTTGCCATGCAACAAAGAGGAGGGGTCCAGGCCTCGACCCCTCTTCCTCTACGCAAAGGAATTACGCAACAACTTTGAAAGCTCACATACCTTGCACATGTCTTGATAGAAAAAACCCAAAGATCACGGGACGCCAATCAACCACCGCATCGTTTCGTCCACCGCTTCAAAAAAAAAACAAAACGACCTTCAAGTCTATGCGGAAATCCTATGAAGCAAAACACTCTTCTACCAAATGAATCCTCGAGGTTAGCTTGGATCCTTATATACTTCCAAATTGAATCTATATTTAGCAATATTTTTCAACAAACACTTAAAAAAATCCTATAATCCATCATTTGAACATTGTACTTGTTTGAGTCACTATTAGAAGGTCAAAAATAGATAATGAAATTAGAATCAAGATATTTCATCACGACAACATGTGGGGCCCACACGAAGTTCATATTAACTACTTTTTCCCATAACTTCGTATCATCATAACTTATACCCGAATGGAATATTGGATGACTTTGGAGCAAAGGTGAAGTATGGTACGGTGGGTCCCACCACATGGATGCTTTGTGGATCGAAATTCCAACAATGTAAATATGATCATTGGTGTGAAGATCTACCGGATATAAATAGTATGTGGGGCCCACGTGGGACCCATCGTACACATTTTTTACAATATCTTGAGTTATTTTTCTTATTGAATATATGAGTCCATGCTTGTAGTTACGATTTGGTGGATCCCACCTTGGCCTCTGTATCCATATGACTCAAGATGTCATTATCTAATCTTTTTTTTATTTCCTTAAGATGACAGTTTTAATTTTCAAGTCTGATCCTATCTCATACCTCTTTTTTATCTGGAAATTCTTCTTTTCAATCTTTTGTTACAGTATAGTAGTTAAGTATCTATTTGTCATGAAAATATTCCATGTTTTAATGACAATTAGTTTATATATAAGAAATGGCTGAAAAAAGTGAATTTCAAGTTGAACTGACGTCAAAATGGCATCACCATAACATGTGACAAAACACATATTCTAATGATGTAACATTCACGTTGCAATGGCATAAAATTTCATCGAAATGACATAAATCGACATGAGTTAGATTGACATTAACATAAAACAAATATGACATGACATAGATAGTAGTGAGAATGACATGAAAATTATATTAGAATTACATCAACATAACATGCTCCAAATAATAACAAAGTATCAAGATAGCATCAAATCAATGTTGACTAGACATTTTGTCCACCTAATATCATAATAATAAGTGCACAAATAACATTAACTTATTGCTAGTTAAATGTATGAATAATGCATGCGTTATGAGATTGTTGGTCTTTTTGATATCAAGTCGATAACAAAATGATTGAATTTAATTTTACTAATGTGAGAGCACATAGAAAATTTGATTTTCTTTGGGGCAAACTTCATGGTCCTCCATCCCTAAATGAAAAAAGTCTTAAGGTGGGTTTCTGCAAATCTCGGGCACGTTCCCATAGTTGCAGCTTATATAAAAGATTCTTGAATTTTTTTACAAAGATGCAAGAAGAGAAGAGGTGCATGGGAATCTAATTTTTATTCTCATTGGAGCTATGAAAAAAAAGTCGTGCCATCTCAAATTAAAACTTCCCAAGTGCGGGCAAGTCGGGCAACTCCAAAAACTTTCACTAGGACATTGTGTTCAATGTGAGGTTTTCAATACTAGAAAGTGATATAATTTCCTTTCATATTGTCAAAAAAAATCTTGTCTGTGGTGAAAAATAGCATATCAACCCAAGTCAAACATTTTCACACATCGTCACATTTTGTTGGGCAAGGGACCAAAGAAACTTCTTCTTGTCCACATTAAACTTAGAGATCTTCATTTTTCAACTTCTCATTTTTTCCAAAACAACTTATGGTGGCTACCTTCTTATTAACCATTTGGATTATCATTCTAACACATATTAGATTCACAAGAAAATAAAACGTGAATTGGCACTTTTTGAACCTCCTCTCCTTGTACAAGTTTTACAAAATATGCTACATCCTTTTTCTATCTCTAAAAATTGGTGTACAAGGAACTAATATCATGATTAACATGATGGTAATGAATTTAGGCCATGAGTAGTGCAAAAACATGACACCAAGTGAAGTCAAAGTTTGCCAATCCACTCAATGCAAGGATGAAAATAGACCACTTTCTCAACTTCAAACACTATAATCTTTCAATTAGTACGGTCAAAGTTGATGGAATCTTGTGAGTATGTTACTCAATGGGTCTTAATTGAGAACCTACAGTTTTGAACTAGAGATAAACGTTTTTCTTTCCTTAGTTACTCATTGCAATAGAGTCAACAGTTTTGAAGTGCTTTTGGTGTGAAATTTGCAAGGGTTTGGGGGGTTTATTTTGACACAATGATGTGTCGTGCTGTGGGCTCTATAAGGTTTTATTCAGGTTTGGATGGTGTCAAAATATAAGAGTTCCCTTTGGGTTTTTCGATGTAGATTTGCATTTGTAGATGCTTGGTGGAAGTACGTTGTTTTTCTTTCAAATTTGGCTTTGAAGAAAAATATTTCGCCATCCAGAGCAGTTTTTGGAAAGGGTAATTACGACAGTTGTGGTTCTATAAAGTGGTGAATATTTCTACTTTGAAGTTCAACAAAGCATTATTTTAAGGTGGGCATTAGTAATTTTAACTAAGTAGCAAGCCTCATGGTCTTATTGGAAAACGTGTAGAAAATAATGTCTTTACTTCATTAATTTATTGTTTTTCTAATAGTCGAGGGCATATCGATGTCATCCACCATTCGAATTTAATATCTAATGATCATTTTTTATTTTAGAAATTGAAATAGGTTTTGAAGTTAATGACTTCTATCTATATTCCTAGTCTTTGCAAAGTCCATTTCTCTTTTACCAAACACTTCCATTTCTTGTAAATTATGGCATGTAATGACCTAATACAAGTTTAAACCTAGATCCTTAAAACTCATGCAATGTGTCATAAAATATGCCATTATCTTGAGACAAAGTATTCTGACCTTGTCTTTGCACGGAAGAAAAAAACCGTATTTTTATGTTTTCAATGTCATCTTGTAGCAGTCAACCTGAAGATCCTCAAGGCGAGAAAATCCAAGTTTTGTTTCCCATTGGAACAGGGAGGCAATTTATTGTAACAGAATGTGTAAACAAAACAAACAGCACTATCTCAAACTTGTTGCCATACTCCATCCATTCCAACAGGGAGGCAATTTATTGCAACATAATGTGTATGTGGGTGTGTGAAATGGAATCATTTTCTTTTCGTGGCAAGGTAAAGGGCAAATAGAAATGATAAAGGAACATGTTGGGAAGTTGCCTGGTTTGCAAAGAATGTGAGTCAGCCGAGAACCATCCGAGAGTCATCACAACACAACTCATGGTATGATGGGAGGCCAAAAATTGTTATGACCCATGTTCCTACTGGACAAGAGAGCGTTTCTTTTATAAAGAGTGGGAAAAATAGTTCGGGGAGAATTTGGGCTTAATCCCTAAAGGACCAAGTGTCACAAAATGGCAAATTGAAGGTTTGGTCAGATTACTTTGGTGTCAATTTCTCATTGGTGGTCTTACCTCAAAAGTCAAATAAGGGCCGGTTGGTTTTGGGTCATGCATGTGTTGATTATCCATGGCATGTCTTCTCTCTTGTACTCGCTGCCACTACTGGCATTGGGCAAAGGAGGGCACCATATCTCACCTACTTAACAATACAATTATGGGCTCTAGTGGATTTTGAGCTTCTAAATTCCATATCAATTTGCCACCTTCCAGATTAAATTTGAAAAAATGTTTGTTGAGTTTCATTCCTAATTCCGCATCTTTCTACATAATTTTTTTTACATACCATGTCATTTGAGACCCCAACTAGCTTAAGTGATCAGAATTGGGTACTTCCACCTTAGATGTCAGACTCTGGGAGGTAGATTCTTCTCACATATTGTTTGAGTGCAAAATTTGATCGGAATTTGTTTTCATTTGATTCTTAAGAGCTTCTCTTTTCACCACCTATGTGTGGTGCAATCCGCTCATTAAGGGCCTCTTACCTTGGAGTATGATATCACTGACAGCACATATTGTACCCTAGGGTCAAATTCTGCACTCTTGTGTCGAATAATTATTTACTTCTAAAAATAGAGGTTGGATAAAGTTCTAAAATAGTATATTCTTCAAAATACTTTTTTCACCGTGTTCAAATTTTGGTGTATGTAAAGTAAATTTTCCAAAAAATCCAGCAGCTATTTCTAGAATTATTTAAAGCCAAATCTGACCCTGGGGTACGGCATGCCTCTGATCGACTTCATATGGATGGAGCTAGTTAGAAGGAAAGTACTTTTTAGTCCCTCTTCAATTCCATGACTATGAATGTCACTTGACTACCTTGGGAGATGTGCTCATACATTAACCCCTAAAGGACCATTTCTCCTTGGGGAGGCGTTTTTGAATTTTGAACAAGTTCCTAAAACTCAAAAAAATATCCTTTTTCAACTGAAGTTTTTATACTAGATTGTCCCCGATAAGAGGTTGTGGAGAATTTTTATTTTTATTTTTTCAATTCATTGTATAAAAGTTAATACTCTTCAAAGTAAAAATGAGGACGCCGGGCAGCTCGAAATTTATTGCTTGAAGTTTCAATTGACATTGAGATTTTTCATACACATAGAGAATATTACCTTCTTCAAAAATGTCGAAAAAAATCCTTGTCTTTAGTGTAAAATAACATTTTAACCCAAGTCAAATATTTTCACATTGTTAGGCAAAGAGGGGGAGATTTACACTTCAAATCTTATAATCTACATATCCGTATGGTGGATGCAATCAAAAGAATATGGCATTTTATATAGAAGTATGTTTTAAGATATTACGGTTAAAAGTCCAAAGTTCTACTTTAAAATGTAAATTTCAAGCCTCTTTTTAACAGTGGCAATTTTAGAGCAAAATTGGCCGTGGTCCTTTAGGGATTAAGAATTGTTTTGTAGTTGGACCTAAGGATCCTCTAGAGAAAGGGGAACATACGAGAAGATTGCAACAAAACTTTAATCATTGTTCCATGCCTCAAATAAATGAACTATTCAACTCCAATGTAGTACAATTGAGGTATATGGTATCTTGCACAACAACCTTAGAGTCAAGCATTTGGTGTTCAAACTACAACAACTTATTTTCAATAAATCCAATGAAAAAGAAAACGAAAACATCTCTACAATGAGAACTCATATATCTATATTAAATTATATACCCAAAAAGAGTCCTGCAAAATATCAATTTTGAGAACTTGCCTAAACTCGAAGTGTACCTTGTGGGTACATATAGTCCCATAGGGATTAGGTCAAATTGTGCCATCATACATTTATCACATTCAATTAAAAGGAAAAAATTATCACAACTCTTGGTTGTACAAAAACATGTATCAGGCACTACAAACACAAACACCAAAGGGACAGCTGGTCTTTGATATTTGCATTGGAGTTTGAGCAGATTTCATTCAATAAAGTGGTACGGTAACGACCAAACAGTGGTCAAAGTCCAGCAAAGTGCCCTCTTCAACAGTCAATCACAGCTTAAGAAAAGGAACCAACACCACTATTAGAGGCTTTGAAAATCAATATTTTAAGACTACAATGACATATCCCTAGCGCAAATATAAAGACAGGTTTGACTAAGCCCCAAATACCCTTGCAAATTTCACACCAAAAGCACTTCAAAACTGTTGACTCTATTGCAATGAGTAACTAAGGAAAGAAAAACGTTTATCTCTAGTTCAAAACTGTAGGTTCTCAATTAAGACCCATTGAGTAACATACTCACAAGATTCCATCAACTTTGACCGTACTAATTGAAAGATTATAGTGTTTGAAGTTGAGAAAGTGGTCTATTTTCATCCTTGCATTGAGTGGATTGGCAAACTTTGACTTCACTTGGTGTCATGTTTTTGCACTACTCATGGCCTAAATTCATTACCATCATGTTAATCATGATATTAGTTCCTTGTACACCAATTTTTAGAGATAGAAAAAGGATGTAGCATATTTTGTAAAACTTGTACAAGGAGAGGAGGTTCAAAAAGTGCCAATTCACGTTTTATTTTCTTGTGAATCTAATATGTGTTAGAATGATAATCCAAATGGTTAATAAGAAGGTAGCCACCATAAGTTGTTTTGGAAAAAATGAGAAGTTGAAAAATGAAGATCTCTAAGTTTAATGTGGACAAGAAGAAGTTTCTTTGGTCCCTTGCCCAACAAAATGTGACGATGTGTGAAAATGTTTGACTTGGGTTGATATGCTATTTTTCACCACAGACAAGATTTTTTTTGACAATATGAAAGGAAATTATATCACTTTCTAGTATTGAAAACCTCACATTGAACACAATGTCCTAGTGAAAGTTTTTGGAGTTGCCCGACTTGCCCGCACTTGGGAAGTTTTAATTTGAGATGGCACGACTTTTTTTTCATAGCTCCAATGAGAATAAAAATTAGATTCCCATGCACCTCTTCTCTTCTTGCATCTTTGTAAAAAAATTCAAGAATCTTTTATATAAGCTGCAACTATGGGAACGTGCCCGAGATTTGCAGAAACCCACCTTAAGACTTTTTTCATTTAGGGATGGAGGACCATGAAGTTTGCCCCAAAGAAAATCAAATTTTCTATGTGCTCTCACATTAGTAAAATTAAATTCAATCATTTTGTTATCGACTTGATATCAAAAAGACCAACAATCTCATAACGCATGCATTATTCATACATTTAACTAGCAATAAGTTAATGTTATTTGTGCACTTATTATTATGATATTAGGTGGACAAAATGTCTAGTCAACATTGATTTGATGCTATCTTGATACTTTGTTATTATTTGGAGCATGTTATGTTGATGTAATTCTAATATAATTTTCATGTCATTCTCACTACTATCTATGTCATGTCATATTTGTTTTATGTTAATGTCAATCTAACTCATGTCGATTTATGTCATTTCGATGAAATTTTATGCCATTGCAACGTGAATGTTACATCATTAGAATATGTGTTTTGTCACATGTTATGGTGATGCCATTTTGACGTCAGTTCAACTTGAAATTCACTTTTTTCAGCCATTTCTTATATATAAACTAATTGTCATTAAAACATGGAATATTTTCATGACAAATAGATACTT
Source organism: Bryoerythrophyllum caledonicum (assembly GCA_963971425.1). NCBI lineage: Eukaryota > Viridiplantae > Streptophyta > Bryopsida > Pottiales > Pottiaceae > Bryoerythrophyllum > Bryoerythrophyllum caledonicum. The sequence continues at coordinate 2,048,268 of OZ020523.1, forward strand.
AACTACTATACTGTAACAAAAGATTGAAAAGAAGAATTTCCAGATAAAAAAGAGGTATGAGATAGGATCAGACTTGAAAATTAAAACTGTCATCTTAAGGAAATAAAAAAAAGATTAGATAATGACATCTTGAGTCATATGGATACAGAGGCCAAGGTGGGATCCACCAAATCGTAACTACAAGCATGGACTCATATATTCAATAAGAAAAATAACTCAAGATATTGTAAAAAATGTGTACGATGGGTCCCACGTGGGCCCCACATACTATTTATATCCGGTAGATCTTCACACCAATGATCATATTTACATTGTTGGAATTTCGATCCACAAAGCATCCATGTGGTGGGACCCACCGTACCATACTTCACCTTTGCTCCAAAGTCATCCAATATTCCATTCGGGTATAAGTTATGATGATACGAAGTTATGGGAAAAAGTAGTTAATATGAACTTCGTGTGGGCCCCACATGTTGTCGTGATGAAATATCTTGATTCTAATTTCATTATCTATTTTTGACCTTCTAATAGTGACTCAAACAAGTACAATGTTCAAATGATGGATTATAGGATTTTTTTAAGTGTTTGTTGAAAAATATTGCTAAATATAGATTCAATTTGGAAGTATATAAGGATCCAAGCTAACCTCGAGGATTCATTTGGTAGAAGAGTGTTTTGCTTCATAGGATTTCCGCATAGACTTGAAGGTCGTTTTGTTTTTTTTTTGAAGCGGTGGACGAAACGATGCGGTGGTTGATTGGCGTCCCGTGATCTTTGGGTTTTTTCTATCAAGACATGTGCAAGGTATGTGAGCTTTCAAAGTTGTTGCGTAATTCCTTTGCGTAGAGGAAGAGGGGTCGAGGCCTGGACCCCTCCTCTTTGTTGCATGGCAAGAGAGGTCGAGGGCCTCGACCCCTCCCTTTGTTGCATTGATTTTTCTTAACACCTAGAGTTTCTTGACAAAACCCGCCTTAAAAATGTAGATTCTGTTGTAGGGTGTAAAGGAGAAACTCCGGGTTTTTTTTTCAAGTTTTGACCGTAGGATCTTGAACACGACTGAGTCATTAACATGGCTGCAAAATTTCACATTTTTTGACCGTACGGATCGGAAGATTATAGCGTTTGAAATGTAGGAAGATGTCATTTTCTTTAATGCTTTGAGAGGATCAGCTGACTTTGACATCACTTGTTGTGAATTTTTTGCACTACACAATATGTTAATCTATTACAATCATGTTGAACATGCAATCAACTCCTTGTTCACAAAATTTTAGAGGTTGGAGAGAGTTGTAGCATTTTCAAAAAAATTGTGCAAGGAGTGGAGGTTCAAGAACTATCAATTCACATTTTATTTTTTTGTGAACCTAATATGTTCTAGAATGAGAATCCGAATGGTCAATGGAAAGGTTTACACCACACAATGCCGTGGGGAAAATAAAAAAGTAAAAACATGAAGATCACTAAGTTTTATGTGGAAAGGAAGAAGATTTTTTGGTACTTAGCCCGACAATGTGCGACAATGTGTGAAAATGTATGACTTGGATTCATATGCTATTTCTCACTAAAGACAAGAGATTTTTCTTGACAACATGAAAGGAAATAATATTACTTGTCGTTGTTGAAAATATCACCTTCAATAGAGTGTCTTAGCAAAAGTTTTTGGAGTTGCCCGACGGGCCCGCTCTCACCATATGAACTTCAAAACCGTATAACTTTTTCATTAAATGTCGGATTGGGGAAAAACTTGGACTCACACAAAGCTTTTAGTAATGTCCATCTACGATAATTTTTTGAAAAAGAATGCTAAAGATTGACACAAGAGGAACCTGCCCGGTCCTTCAAGGTTAATCTTGGTAATTTAGGGGTCAAGGGTAGTCCCTCAACAAATTTACCAAGTTGTGTGCAAGGTAGGACTTTGGGAGAAGGCCATTCCTTCTTATGCGCTGAGTGTGTTGTTTGTGCTGGAAGGGCTCCATCAACTTAACGGTTCTAAGCGTAATTATCGTCTGATGTGGATGCGGAGCATCGGATGATGCTATTTGGGGAGACCAAGGAGCATGTGTGTTGTGGCATTATAATGGCAGAAATGTTGCCATGTGTGATATTGGAGGGTGAGACATAGAAAAATAGAGTGGAAAATAGTATTTAGAAGGATATAGAAAATGGTATGTAGACGAGAATTTATGCATATTATTAGATATATATATATATAAGGAAATAGAAATCTACGTATCTTACATAAGACATAATCTAGTGATGTTTAGTTCCTGATTGTGGATTTATTTTAGTTTTAGGAAGAGTAGATCAAAGTTGTAATATTTTTAGTATGCAATGATATTATATAAAAATGACATGAAAGTGGTTGCATAAGTTGCAAAATGTATGGAGAACAATTGAAAAAAGTGATGTTGTGTCTTACCTTAAATTAAACAATAGCTTTTATATATGTGGTTACCAATCTCCTATATCTCCGCACACCCAAAAAAATTCATGGTTGCATTGATTTGGATGAGTGAACTATATGCAGCGAAGGAGTGAAGTAAAATTGACCAAGTGCATATTTAGCGAATTCCATGTTAGTAGATGGGTTCTTTGTTTTGTATCATAATTTTTTGTTTTTGTATATGTTTCTCATATTTTATTTTGTGTTTTTTTGTTTGTATGTATTTGTCTTTGTATGGATGTCTAGATTGTCAAGTTTTGAGGAGAGATGTCTGAGAGTAGCTGAGAGCTCCGTATTTTCTGGTTAGGTGCAACAAAGAAGTTAGTCTCTGGGAAGAGGTGTGAGTGCAACGAAGGTGGCTGGATCTGTTGCATACCCCGCTCATAGCTAAGATCAGAGGCAATAGTGGGCTTTGAGAGTGGCGTTGTGTTGGGCAGGGGTAGTAAAGGTCAGATCTAACCCTGGCATTCGAAATTTGAGCGATCTGAAGGTAGATTGGAGTGAGGGATGACCTGAAAGCACTGGGACCCTGTGTTGGCACTCGATCTAACTTCTTAGAACTCAAACACGATATACAGGTGTAGATCTAACTTGTGTTGGTTGTGACGCCCTAAGCCCACTTAGACTTCTTGATTGTTGCCCCGACCCAGAAACCACCACACATACGATCTGAAGTCCACACACAGATTCGGGATAGTAGCGGCTCACACTGAAGGAGCCAACCAGCAGCGAGAACGAGATCTCAAGTCCACACAAGTGCAAGAGAGTGCAACCAAGTTACAGAACAGACGAGAGGAAACCGACGATCAAGGAAGTTCACATGACCTGAAGTGCATCCAAGTTCTGCAGCAAACATCAGCCACAAAGAAGCACACCAACAGCACGAAACCAAGCAGACAGCACTCCATCCCTGGAGTGCCCAGGTTCGATCTGACCTTACTTCATTTCAATTTATTTTTTGTTTGTTTATTAGTGTTTGATTTGTTTGCACATTACAGTATACGAGTGATACAAAGAGATCTACAGAGCACTCACACACTAGTAGCTACCTCCGACATCTTACATATCACCACACTCACATACACTAGATGTAGATCACCACAAGCTCACTGTAACAACACGCACATAAAGCTCCACACTAGATCTCTGATAGAAAACCCTATTAAGCTCGTATGTGTAGATCGCACGCGGAAGCGCTGGAAATTTTTCCCAGATCTAGATCTACCTGCACATCAGCAACAAAGACACACAACATCAACACTGAAGAAAACGACACGTCGACAGCAGTGCACAAGAACACGACGCAACGGCCAACAAATCCGTAACTCTATCCACATCACAACAAGACCTCACAGCAAGATCGCAACATACAATAACACCTCAACAGGGAGCAACCTACAGCAACTTCACACCAAGATTCGATCAAACGTAACGGAGGACCAAGATCCAGCCCGCGGCAACATAACAGGGAGCACACTCTACCCCTCCTCTCACAGTTCTTCCCCTTCTTGCATTCCTCACTCACCGCTCTCACCTTGCTTAAACCCTCCACCTCTCCTCCATGTTCCCTCCTTCATTCTCACCACAGATTCCAAGCTCCCCCACCCAAGCCCCCGGCGCATTACTACAGACAGTCACCTGAATCGAATCCAAAGACCACGACCCAACCCTCCACAAACCCTCGCACTCACACAACTTCTCCCTGCGAACCTCTCCCTGCAAACCTCTCCCCATAGCGACCCCTGGAACTCCCCTTGCGACCTACAAAACCTTGGTAGCGACCTTGTGAATCTTCATAGCGACCCCTGGAAATCCCCCTGCGACCTATCAATTGGTAGCAACAACCCCTGGAAATCCCCCTGCGACCTACCAATTGGTAATAGCGACCTCCCTAATCCCCCCTGCGACCTACCTAATTCCCCTAGCGACCTACCTAATTCCCCTTGCGACCTACCTAATCCCCCTTGCGACCTACCTAATCGCCCTTGCGACCTACCTAACCCCACTACCAGTACATATACTGGTACGTATTCTGGTGCGTATTCTGGTACGTATTCTGGTATGTATAATCATACGAATACCGATATGAATACTGATACATATATTGATACGTATATTGGAGTACATATTGGTACGTATATTGGTACGTATATTGGTACATATACTGATTCATATACTGATATGAATACTGATATGAATACCAATACAAATACTTGTACGAATACTAACACGAATACTTACACAAATATTGATACGAATACCAAGACGAATACTTACACGAATACTCATACAAATACCAAGACGAATATTAAGGCACATACTAATACGAACATACGAATGAATACAAATATAAAACCAAATACAACTACATATACACACACAAAGACAACCACACACCATCAAAGAAACACATACATATACACACACACACACAAAGACGAATACATACAATCAAAAAAGCACCAAAAAAAATACCAAAGCCACATACAAAAACACAAAATTCCAAAACAAAACAATAAACCCACCTACTACAAACTACTAATATTAATTGGAGGGGACATAAACACAAGGCCAAACACAACCAAAAAAAAATATAAACAAACACACACACACCTATACACCATTAATAAAACAAAAACAAGTACGCAAACAAACACATGGACACAAAAAAAATTAAAGATAAATACAATTACATTCAAAAAAAATATTGAATTTATAAACATCCACCTCTCTCCAAACAAACAAGACCTCCATAACATAACAAAGCCCCAAAGAATTACAAAAAAAGAAAAAACATTAAAAAACAACACTAAACACACATATCACAAACTCCTACTACTTCTAGGAGGGGACATAGAAACTAACCCAGGACCCATGCCTAATATACTAAAAAGACACCCTACTTCACATAAGAAAAATGCAAAAATTTACTTCATACCTAATACCATAAAACTACAACCGGAATATAGACACATTGCAAAATCTTTTGCACCTTTCTTAAAAAACACACATACATTACACCACACACATAACAACACATATCCAAACATTGCCCGATACGTTCAACAAAAAAATGCGCATCCACCACCTCACATACTATATGCTCTAGTAGTCACTACCCATCCACACATAGATGAATGTAACCATCTCTTAAACCCACAAAACCTGAACACAATTACATGGGTCAATACACTTCTACAAAACTTACTAAACTTACAAAATCCACCGGAACGACACATCTACACTTCACACCCGTATACAAAGTTCCTTGAAGACAACCAAAATATTATAAACCATGAGAACTCAATACATAAGGAACTATATGACTTTTTACACAGCGAAACAATATCTCCCTCAAATGAAACAATAAAAATAAAATTCCCCTACCTACCTAACAATCTCATCAATGAATCACTAAAATGTTTGGACCCTATACCAGAATACACCCACCCACCCCCACCACTTCCCTACATCTCTCCGCAAAACCAAAATATTATATCAAATCAAGAAAATACATACATAATCACATGGAATGCCTCCTCTCTAAACACTGCCCTTCCTAGCCTACAAACTTTGGTCACGCACACAAATACACCACCAGCCCTCATAGTTATACAAGAAACAAAATTATCTGCCACAAAATCCACAAAATATATACAAAATATATTTCAAGACTATAAACTCATCTATAACAATATACATGCACTTACAAGATGCATTCAACAACGAAGACCATACACACCAGGCCGAGGAGGTCTCCTTACACTAATACACAAAAAATATGCCTTCCCGGGCAACATCAACAAAATCCCTACCCCAATGCACATATCACCTTACATTCAAATAATCAAAATTACTAATCACCCTCTACAACCATGGTTAATCTTTCACATGTATATGCCATCTCATCCCGAAGACACTAGATTTATCATAGACATACAAAACACTATTACTTCCCAAATTCATAATAACCCTAATCACACATACCTATTGTGTGGGGACTTCAACAGAGACATAGCATTAATTGGTCGCCAAAATGGAAATCATAACACCCCCCCTCAAACCATTGATTACCAATGGCGCCGCTTCACAGAAAACTTAAACTTCGTCTACATCGATACCGATACACAATTCTCTAGACAAGGTGGCTATAATTACAGCGACTGGAGTCTAATAGATGGATTCTACATAAATACAAACAACAATACACAATACACCTCTACAACAAACAAGGATGTTATTCTCAACTCGGACCACTCACCTATACAATTACACATTCCAAATAACACATTAATTAATAGAACTCCTACAATCCTAAAAAATGATACTATACGCATACTCAACCCCATTCCAAAAGACAATATAGAAAAATTCAACACCAAATTCTTTGAAAAAAACTCCATACAAATAGACTCCCTCATAAACACTCTCGAAAATAACAATCAATTATCACAAATACAATGGCAAGAAGCATGCCACACCCTAGACAAACTTATCAATGCAATCTCTGACACACTAGAACAAACTTGTAAAGCCCAACCAATACCTCAAATGACAAACAGAACTTCTCAACAAGGAGGTTACTTACCCCGTAAACTTTCTAAAACTTGGAAACAACACCTAACCACATACCATACTATACGGAAAACCATTAGAATTGTAAAAAATAACCCTCAATGGCGTAATCACCCCATATGCAACGAACTACTAACTATACAATACACCCAAATCCCTACCCCGCCACCTTCGGACCTACCTCACGATACATGGATAAAAAATATAGCACTAATTGCAAAAAATGCCAACATACAAGCCCGCAAAATTACCTCAAAATATACCAAAGATAACATTAAAAAAGCCATTTCAAAATATAGACAACTATACGAAATTAGCCCCAAAAAAATTAACAGGAAAGTTTTTAAAAACCTTGAATATCCACCAATGGATTGTATCACAGACCAATACAACAATATTCTAACTAGCCCAGAAGACATTGCAAATGAAATATTCAACCAACAAACCAAAAGTAATAGACCAACAGTACCAACATGTAATTATCAACCACAACATCCATCTGAATGTACATGTGCAGTACGCCAGTACCCATGGCACGACCTCGATGGATTTACCCTTGACAAACGAGGCGAACCAGAAATCTCACTACATAAATACTTTAATATAGCCACATATGACACATGTCTTCACAATCTTGGTAACAACAAAGCCCCAGGCCCAGACCGCATCCCAAACTCAATACTAAAAAACATGCCCCCAAGATTCCATAAACTATTATTACTATTCTTTTCTCATTGTTACAAACAAAAACAAATACCTATGTCATGGAAATCAAGTACAACAATTCTACTATACAAAAAAGGCGATCCATCTATACTACCCAACCATAGGCCAATTGCACTAGCTAACACAATATACAAACTCTTCACTAGTACACTCACCTCTATACTATCCTCATACGGTGAAAAATTCAAAATCTTACATGATAGTCAAGAAGGATTTAGAGCAGAAAGAAGTACCGCTAGACAAATACAAACTATAATAGCCGCACTAGAAGACGCAAGATTTACAAACCAAGATATATACATACTATACGTCGACTTCAAAAACGCCTTTGGCTCAATGGACCATGCCCGACTATTAGCAATAATGATGGACCTTGGTTACCCAAAAGATGCAACTACACTTATTGGTAACATCTATTCTCAATCATCTACTTGTTATACTGGTGAACATTTTGGGAAAACAAAACCTATACCCATTCAAAGAGGAACTATACAAGGGGATACCCTTAGCCCATACCTATTCATTATATTCTTAGAACCACTACTCAGATGGCTAGAACGAGGCAACAATGGATACACTTTTGGCACATCACAAGTCACAATAAATTCTGCCGCATACGCAGATGACCTCGCCGCCATAACTAACAAAATCAAATCTATCCAAATACAACTCAACAAAATTGATAGATATTGTAAATGGACCGGAATGGACGTAGGTGTCCCAAAATGTGCCGCTACCGGATGCCCAAACAAATCCAAAATAAACCCTACCACTTTTAAAGCCCTTATGCAAGCTTCCAGCATCAATTACCGCAATCAACCAATCCCCATATTACACCAAAATGAACCATACATATACTTAGGTACAAATCTTGTTCCATCACTAAAATGGAAAATCCAAATCCACACCACAACGACGAAACTCATCAAACAATGCAATGAACTAACAACATGCCCGGCCACCATGAAACAAAAAATAAAAATGATTGATACCGTACTACGTCCAGGTGTGGCATACAGTTTCTACGGTGTACCATACTCTATGCCTGCTATCAAAAAACTTGATAAAAAAATAATAGCCATACAAAAAACCATATGTGGACTACCAAAATGCATGTCAAATGCAATAACCCAACTCCCGCATAACCTATTCGGGCTTGAAGCTTTCTCCCTCAAAAACGCATACCTCCGTTGTATAGGTGAACAACTACAAAATGCCTTAAATGATAAAGGTAGACTTGGAAAAATATATAATGGACTAACTCATTATGTCCTTGCCCAATACGGTGGCGCAGAAAACATACCTAGAATTAAAACAAGTGACTGCATAAGATCACCGATAACACGAACATTCTTCTTATTAAAACATATAGCTAAAGCCCACCTTAAAAGTACGCTCCCAAACTTCCTCATTAATCCTACAACACTAGAAATACTATGGCGCCAAGAAACACTAAATCATAACACACTCAATGCCCAACTCTCCCAAAAGCTTCTACAAAAACTCATCTCAAAAAATATTTTTGAACTAAACCAAATTACTATACCAAACGGCACACACATCATGAACAATGAGGATTTCAAAACCTACCACTTCACCCCATCCAAACTAATAAAAAGTGCCCTAAATGTTGCTAAACAACTATTTTGCCACCCAACATGCCCCACTACATGTCATACTCCTTGCAACATACACCCATACTCTCATATACTTAAAGATCCATTCACCACCCTCAACAATAACATCATCCCAAGAAATATTCCCACACCAACCAACCCCCCTAACCCTCCACATACATACCACCCCCGCCCCCCAACATACATCCCCAAAAACCCTACCACATATCCCATTAATAATATCATAAACCATAAACATATCCAACACACAGACACAAATAACATAAAAAATACATACACAAAATATTTATGTCAATGGCAACACAATGATAACACATACAATAAATGGCTTCCCCAAAGAGACCTATTTCCACGACATGACACCAACACCTCCACACATAACACAGAAAAATTAAAACAATACTACCAAAAAATTCAAAACAAAACATACTCGGATATCATCCTAGCACACCACCCCCAAGAACAATTCTCAGACTCAAGATCCGTAACACCACCCATAATTATCCCTCTCTTAAACATCCACACAACAGAATGCAACCCCGAAAATGATATCCTTACATCCTCAAACACAATCCAAATAAATAACAATCAAGCACATCTATACGAAGAAAATGGCCGACATTTACATACCATCCCCATTACTAGACTCCAATGGCTATGGAATCAATACAATATAAATTTACAAACTCCTACAAACATCGAACCAACGACCCAATCCTTTGAAACCGAAATAATCTGGCTATACCAAAGGTATAAATACCGAATACCAAAAACTGACCCCCTAAAAAATGCACAATACACAATACCCACTCCCATCTTAGACTCATTAATCACATCCTTTAACATCGAACAAGCATACTTTTCTTCCCCGGTCACATGTTCTACCAAACTAAAAAAATTCTACTCATCTTATGAAAGGGATAAAATATTCGGATCCCTAGGAAAGGCCTTTGACTATAAATGGATTGGTAAAGGTATAGCTCACCCCCACAACGAGAAAGATATGGAACAAGCAATACATTGGGCTCGACTTGCCGCCAAACACGATCCAAATAACACAAATACGATCATCATCACACCGAACAACAATTGGTACCAAAACAATAACCAACATTTAAATCCATTTTTAGATTCCCATATCATTGCAGTATTTGAGGCAGACACAATACCATACGAAGAACCTACTATCCCACCCGAACTAAAAAAACCCCGAATCGAGCCATCAACATTACAAATACTATGCGTCCATCATCAAAATCAAACCCTAGGTTCCCTAGAACAACTTGCTGAACTTACCACCATAACAAACAATTTAAACATACACCGAATATACACAAAATTGGCCCCACCAACACCCATACAAACCCCAGTAAACAAAAGTAAAAACTGGTCCAAACTAAACTATGTCAACAACACATTAAACTACTCCGTCACACCTCCCCCTCTCCCTGACTACCCAACTCATACTACACCAAAATTTAACCCCGCACACAGTTACTACACTGACGGCTCCTTTAAACCACCAGAACAAATTAGCCCGGGTTCTTGGCGCAGAGAAAAAGCTGGCTATGGCATATTTAATTCTATCAAAGAAATTAAACTAGCCAAAAGACTCCATGGCCTACAAAACGTCCTCAGAGCAGAACTCATGGCCATTCACAAAACACTACAAATCATCACAACAAAATACAAAAATGAACCTGCACATATATTCACCGATTGTATAAATGTACTCTACCTACTAAACACTCAAATAACACACCCTACCCTTCACAATAGCCACCCCGACCAAACCATATTATCATCAATGGTCCAAATGTTACAAAACCGTACACAAATCACAACTCTTCACAAAGTGAAAGCCCATGCCAACATTGACGGCAACGAACAAGCAGACAAACTTGCAAAAGAAGGCCGAGAAAAAACACACAAAAATGCCAAAGATCCACACGAACATGCCCATGCCACCCCATACTACTTTCAAAAAGAAGATTGGCCTTCCAAAGAAGATACCCCCGACAAAGGCCCAATTAGATTTTTGGGCAAATATCTCAAAAAACAAGACCTCTACAACAACCTTGACACAATCTCAGAAAATATTCCTTACATAGAAAAATGGACTAATAATAACGACATAGACAATGAACTCTCTACAAACTTTTGGAAAAACCCCATCATCTCAGACTCACAAATAACATGCCTCATCAAATTCCGTACTGGTCAATATATGGGAAACGCTCGCAAACAACTCTTCTTTGGAATAGAAAGGTTCCCATCCATAACATGCCCCATATGCCCCTCAACGGACCCCGACACATGGCTTCATGTTCTACTCAAATGCCAAAACCACCACATACACTCTCTAATTGTTAAAAGGCATAATAAAGCGGTAGGGGAAGTCCGGAAATTAATCACCTCCTACAATAAAGCGAGATGTTTTATACTAATGAACGCCGGCACTTTTAATAACAATCCACAAGAAAATACAGTCCCCCCTTGGCTACTCCCATGCTCATGTGTGATCCAAAGATGTCATTGCAACGCTAGGCTCAAACCGGACATCCTATGTGTTAGAGGTTTAGCATACAATGATCCGCCACCCGACCACATTAATCAAGACTACACCATTCAATTCATTGAATTCACATATTGCAACGATAGATTTTCTCCGGAAACAATCCAAAACAAAATAGACAAATATCAACCCCTCATTGACGACATCATTGCCTTTGGATGGAAGGTAGACCCCCTTATTGTTATCACATCTGGCGCTCGTGCCACCACCTTTATCCCATCTATGAAAACTCTAGAAGATACCTTCAAAATACCCATTGAAACAATCAAAACCACCTTTAAAAAAATTAACACCATCGCTATTCAATATGCCATGTCCATTTTGCTACATAAACGTAAAATTGAAAACAACCAAGCCCTCCCCGATACTCAAGATCCCCCTTAAATGCTTCTCCGCCGAGACTTATCTTGACTGGTTGGTTTTGTGGTTTTGGCGACTTGCTTTGTTAGTTGTTACATTGGTTGTTTGTGTGCTTGGTTGGTATCAGGTCACCTGTTACATAGTGTCTACCCTCGAGAGGGGGAAGTAGTTCCAGTTTACTAATTCCTTGTCCGGTGGGCATGGTCTTAGTAGTGGAACGAACAGACACTTTATTCACGCCGGCTCCTTCGGAGACCGACGTTCTTCTTCTTCTTCTTCTTCTGTCTTTGTATGTGTGTATGTGTATGTATGTGTTTCTTTGATGGTGTGTGCCTGTATTTGTGTATGTATATGTGCTTCTATTCGGTTCTTTATTACTATTCATTCGTATGTTCGTTTTACTATGTGCCATAGTTTTTGTCTTCGTATTTGTATCAGTAATTGTGTTCATATTTGTGTTAGTACACGTACTAGTATCCGTATTGGTATTTTCGTCGGTATTCGTACTAGTATAGGTGCCAGTATTTGTATTAGTGTACGTACACATATATATATCAGTATTCATATCAGAATATGTACTCGTATTCGTTTCAGTATATGTACTAGTATAGAAATCAATATACGTGCTAGTACTTGTACACGTATACGTACCGGTATACTTAATATTATAGGTACCAGTAATCATATCAGTATTTGTATCCGTACATGTATTAGTATTGTATGTATTAGTATTTGTACTAGCATTCGTTTTGTAATATAGTATCAACTCAACTTTTGTGTATGTTTTCCTTCCACATTTTGATGGGCTGGTTTTTGGGTTTATATGTGTGGGTGTGTGTGGGTTTATATTTGTGTATGTGTGCGCGGTGATGTTTGTTTTGTGTGTGTAGGTTACAAATTTTATGCAGTATTTTGGGGGGGTGTTTATTGGGGTATAGATGCCAATGTATATGTTGGTGTTTGTATCAGTGTTTCTATTGGCATGTTTAATAGAATATAGAGTGAGTGTTGTGACCCGAAAAATGTATGTTTTTCTCCAGGGATTGTGGTTAAGGAGTTGTTGCGAGTTAGGAGGAAGTTTACGTGGGTAAGGAGGATAGTGATATTTTTTGATTTTAGGATAGGTGGTTGGGAGTGATGTGTATGGTGTATGTGAAGGTGCATGTTTTTGTAGGTATTGAGTAGTATGGCGGTATTTTTTAGATGGTGTTTGATGTGAAATATGTGTTGTTTTGGGTATAGGGGGTTGTGGGGGGTATGTATGTTTGTGAGATGTGTATGTAGTGTGTGTGTTTACCCGAGGAATGTGGTGTGTGTTTTGAGTATGTTTGTGGAAGTACGATGTGTTTTTTGGAAGAGTAAAGTTCCCCTTTGTAGATGGTAAGTGTGCAATCTTTGGTATTGAGTGTGGTTTGTATGTGGTTTCCCGAAGGAGGTATGTGTTCCATATACACTTGTGTGGACAAAGTGTCTATGTATTAGGAGTAAAACTCTTAAGAATATAAGAGGAAACAATGAGCCCTACAGTGTAGGGGAGTTTGTTGATCCGTGACTTGTATCTATGTATGTGTGTGATGCAAGCATTTTTTTCAAGAACACTAGAGAAAAAGAGGACTATGGTGAGGGAGGGGAAGGTTACTAAGTGTTGGGGGGGGGAAGGGAGGAGAGGTATCTATAAGGTAGATTTCTAGCAACGAGTTGCAAAGTGTAGAATAGGTAATGAGGGGGTATGTGGATAGAAATGTGCTGGTGGGTGCATCTAAGAGGTAAGGTGGAGCTATTGAAGAGGGCCCATCGTAGTGGGTTAGGAGGAGAGAGATTACAAGGGACATATGAGGACGTAGAGGTAACATAGATGACTTATGAGGCAAAACTAGAGAGAGGAGTTGAGATGAGGGTATGACAATAGTCATAATGACAACTATGATGGTGATAAAGAGATAACTATTAGTAGGGGTGAAAGGTAGAGAGGGGGTCAAGTTACCAATCCACCACAGAGTTCCATGGTGGTGGAAACTTTGTCTGTGGTCCGTGGTCAATCCACGTTTGTCGGATCTCATGGGGCGAGAAGCTTCGACCTCGAGATATCTTGTAGTGCTAGTAATGTGGAGGCCATCAAACTCTCCACATTGGTGAATTTGGTGCGGAGCTCATTGGTGGCATTGTTGGTATACTCTCGGGTTTCCTTGATGATGTCTTCTCGAAGAGTAGATAGCTCCTTGCGTAGTCTCTGGTTACCTGCTTCCATGATGGCTGCCATTTCCGACCTGGTGATGCCGGCAGGGGTGGGTGTGACCTGGATTGAATCAACGGTGTTGACTAGGGCCTTGTTGATATCGATAAAACCCCATTTCTCGACCAGGGAGGGAGTGGGGGGTGCAATGCCTTCAAGGCTTCTACGGTAAGGAGCAATTTCTACGTGGTGACTACCAATTGTGAATGTTTTGTTTAGCAACTTCCTGTAGATAATAGGATTAATAAGTTGCACATTAGCACTGCCATTGTGCTTTCCCCCTTCCTGCTAGTGGAACCATATGGATATAACATTCTTCTCTTCAAACACCTTGTTGATGATGGCCGAGGTTTCCTCAACACTCATGAGGATGGGGAGTTGTGAGAGTGTGACCATGAGAGCATCCCTTTTTGCTCGATCAGTGGTTGAAAATCCACTTGAGCTAGTAGCCCTTGCTGGAATCACTTCTTGGTGTGTAGTGATTTGGTGGAGTTCGAATTTCTTGGCCTGTTGTGGGGTTGGGGCAACAATGAAGGCGTGTGTCTCTCCTAGCACCTTCTGTACGTCCACTATTTCAAACTCCATCTTCCTAGTGAATCCGTTTACAACT
>OZ020523.1:2063626-2196868 GCA_963971425.1 Bryoerythrophyllum caledonicum
TGTCACTCTTGATCCTCACTGATAAGTTCTTCCTTGCTACTGCATGGAAGGTCTTACATACCTTTCCCATGATAGCTGGGCCTAGAGGGTCTAGTTGTAATATGAAGTACCTGGTGCCTCTAAGTAGAGATATAACATCCACCTCTGGCCTGAGGAGGTGGAGCTTAATTATTCCTGCCCATATGCCCATGCCATGCTTTTTGACCCCTTTGCATAGGACTGCAACGGGGTCCATTAAGCTAGTGCCAAGAGGGATCCCCACACTATAAGAAAACCCCGTTTTTGGTGATGTCTTCTACAGATGCAGAATCACTTCAGTGATGTCTTCAAGACAGAGCAGGATGTCTAACTAGACAGGAGTATGTCTTCTGCGTCTTTTGGGTACTGTAGCAACTTCGGTGGCATGAAGACAGCCGTGTCTTCAAGAAGACGCGAAGATGTCTGCAGAGACGTGGATGTCTTTGCGGATGTCTTTGCAGACATTCCCGGAGACATCAAAGTGCCACGTTGGCAAGGGAATCCGGTTTGACCGAGGGTAAATGTTTAAAAGTCACTGGTATGCGGGGTAAAATGCAGCCCAAATGTAGAAAATTAGCATATTGGGCAGCGGTTTGCATGAGCAAAGGAAAAGTCTTCATCCAATAAAATATTGTTTCCTTTTTTGTTCATTAAAAAAGTATTTTGAATTCCTTATAAATTCGAAATATTAATTTTTTGATATGAATATTCTATTTTCAGTAGTTGTCATTGGTCCATTTTTTAAAATAATATTAAAAATTAAAATTTTGAATTTAAAATTATTGAATATATATATTTCTGAATAAATTAATAATATATAATAACAAATTATTATATTTAAATTAATAAATTGTTTTATATTCAATTAAAATGATTAAAATATTAAAATATATGTATTTAAATATTATTAAATTATTAAAATAGAAATGCTGTAGAAAATAGCATTTTATAATAAAAGTCAATTTTCCGATATTGATAATTGAATAAACACGTGGACATATTGATCACTTAATAATTTACAGCTCCTTATCTACATGGCAAGGAAAACTCCACGTCGGACGAGCTGACACGTCATAAAATGTCTAGGCGGATGTCTAAGATGACGTCGATGAAGATGTCTAAGATGACGTCCATGAAGATGTCTAAGATGACGTCCATGAAGATGCCTAAGATGACGTCCATGAAGATGTCTAAGATGACGTCCATGAAGATGTCTAAGATGACGTCCACAAAGATGTCTATAATGACATTCATAACCATCAAGTAGGATGATTTTCATCGAGTTCACTGAATGAACAGAGGCGGCTAGGGTTAGCAGCTGCAGCCATAGTTAGGTCATGAGACCTTTAAGTAGAATTTGAGGCTACACAAAGCTCACTTTGGCCTTCATTTCTCTAAGTAGTTAGAGTTTAGAATGTAGAGGTTAGAGATTTAGAGTGTAGACTGAGTTTACAAGTTAGGATGTTAGAGTTTAGAGTGTAGAGGTTAGAGTTTTAGAGTGTAGACTGAGTTTACAAGTTAGGATGTTAGAGTTTAGAGTGTAGAGGTTAGAGTTTTAGAGTTTTAGAGTGTGTGGTTTAGATGTTAAAGTTTTAGAGTTTGAGAGTGTTAGAGTTTAGAGTGTAGAGGCAGCAAAGCAGAAATAAAGAAAGAGGCGTGCAAGTAGGTGAGTGATTGCACAATATAATGCTGGCCCGAATGAGACTCAAGTGAGCCATTGCACGACGTATGAACAACACGGAAAATCTTGAAGACGTTTTCAAAGACGTCTTTGAAGACGTCTTCGAAGACGACCAGTCAAACGCGTCAATATTTCCATGAGCGTCTGAGATGTCTGCTAGAACATCCCAGAAGACATCTTGTCACATATAGCAACTTGTATTCTACTTTGAGGGACATGTGGAACGTTCACATAGTGGTGTGATTAAGACTAACAATTTTTTGGCGTTAAGAAGTTAACCATGCACATATAGGTCGTCATGCTAACGGGATTTATAGCAATTTTCTTCTTATGTTAAACCCTTGTTTAATTGCATGCGTTGTTGGCTTGTTGAACATGTGCAGTGTTGGACATGCGCACGACCATATGGGAGTAGCAACAACCAGTGATGACAGAGGAGCAATTTGAAGTTGTCGGTACGTAGTACATCGCTGATGTAGATAGAAGTATTTTTTTGATGTAATTTTTTTTATTAGGTTACAAACAATATAGTTATAACAACTAATTTGTGATGTCACCTCGTGTTTTGAATATGCAATGAAAATACTTACTCTTGACAAGCAGCCATCAATATTGTAGACATTTTAAACATTGGGTACTGCGATGTCTATATATGTCTCTGAATGTTATGTGAGATGTATTGGAAGATGTCTGGAACAGGAAGGGAAGACATTCCGATGTCACAGTGGATGTTTGAATGGTGAGTGGAGTATGCTTCAAAAGACGTCTACGTATAGCTGTAGATGTCTTGTAAGACATCCTATACAAGTCGTCACAGATGTTTTCTAGGACGTTTGTGCAATCACGTCCTCTCGAACATCTTCTCAAACGTCATATCAAACATCATGTGTAGCATCTTCTTGAACATCTTTTGAAACGTCATAGCAAACATCATCTCCAGCATCTTCACAAACATCTTCTCAAACGACATAGCAAACATCATCTTGAACATCCTCCCAAACATCCCCTAAGACATCTTCTAAAACATCCTTCACAACATAACAAGAGCAGTACCATGTCTCAAGTGATGTCTCGGCAGACGCTCATAAAAATGCAAAGACATCACAGTAGACATCTCACAAGACGTCGTAGATGTCTGCTAAGACATCCGTGATGTCTTCTTTGATGTCTATCAGTAACATATTTCGAGTATAAAAACCCCCAAAACGATGTTGACGTGGCAGGCTACGTCATTTTTCCGGGTCCACGCTGGATTTTCCCGCCTGCCACGTCAGATTTTCCCGCCTGCCACGTAGGATTTTGGCGCCGCCACGTCATATTGTGTAGGACCGCGGAAAAGTCCACATAAGGATGAAATTCATTGCCATGTGGCACTGCCCGTTCACTTGGCGCTGATGTGTCTTTGACGTGGCTCCCTCGTGGCACAAACTTTACCCTCCCAAAATTACCCCTAGACGTCTAAGATACAGAGATGTCTTCCGTGTCTTCCCGGATGTCTTCTTAGACATCCGCCCTGTCTAAGATGTCTTCGCGCTTGCAAGACATGACCATAGATGTCTTTGCGTTTTTTGAGACATCACTGAAGACATGACAAAAAACACGGTTTTCTTATAGTGCCATGTGCTCGAGTCTAGCAATCGTGAGTATCTTCACGTCATCATGATACATGTTGTGTTGTGGCAATTCAAAGTGAATTGCTACGTGGAAGTCAAGGGAAAGACCAGTCACATGGGAGGTGGGAATGTCAAATGGTACCTGAGTCAAGTTATAGTGTTGCCCTACAATTTTGTCTTGCCGTATTGAGGGATATAATAGTTGTGGGATCCTCGGATAAGCCACCTCAACTCCAAAAGCTTCCTCCGCTTCTTCCTTGGGCACTCTTCGTGTGATCATGTCCATAATACTTTCTCCACTAAATAAAGGTTCTTGTCCAGCATCCGTGGCAAGTTTCTCCATGGTGGAGAAGCCTAACCAAAAATGAAAAGAGGAGAAGTCAGGAGTAGAGACTTGTACTAGGGGGGGGAAATTGCTTCTCGCTTTCTTTGATGGGGTTGGTACGTCTTCGATGGAAGGGGTTTTAGTATGGGCTTCTGTAAACCTCTTAGAGCTCTCTGAGGTACTCTCCACCTCCATGTCTACCGCTTTGTGTGTCTGGGAGAGTAGTGTATGGGGGTCAGGGAGGTCACCAAAGGTTACTAGAGCTAGGGGGGGGATGCTGCTCGCCATTCGCGAGGGGGAGGTAGTAGCGTACTCACCGTCACTTAGGTAGTACGGGAAATGGTAGGTCTCGGGTGGGAAGGGAGGTCGTAGCTGGGGGAAGAGGGGGCCACTGTGAGGAGAGAGGGTTATAGTGGGGAGTTGTAATAAGAAAAGAGAGTCGAAAGCGTTTGAGGAAGGGGGTCGGTGGGAAAGGAGGGTCGCGGTTAGGGGGAGTGGCAGGTCGTGGGTCACAAGGTTTGGGTCTTGGGTCGCTACTAGGGGGTCGCAGGTACCTTCCTTGGGTCGTAACCCGATTGCAGGTCGCAGGGGAGTAGGTGCAGGTCGCATACAGGGCGGTCGTGGGTTCAGCCAGGTCGTAGGGGAGTATACGGGTTCGGCCAGGTCGTAGGCACCTTCTCTGGGTCGTAACCCGATTGCAGGTCGCAGGGGAGTAGACGCAGGTCGCAAACAAGGCGGTCGAGGGTTCAGCCAGGTCGCAGGGGAGTATACGGGTTCGGCCAGGTCGTAGGCACCTTCTCTGGGTCGTAACCCGATTGCAGGTCGCAGGGGAGTAGACGCAGGTCGCAAACAGGGCGGTCGAGGTTTCAACCAGGTCGCAGGGGAGTAGACGCAGGACGCGATTAGAGCCCGTACCCAATCTGCGGGGGTTTCAAACTGCTCTTCTCGAGATGAGACCGTTGAGCAACGTCTGTATCTAACGTCTGTTTCCAGGCGGGGTTCACTTTGATTGAGCTCCAGGGGGGGTGTTGGAGCGGGGGGTGTTGGAGCGGGGTGTGCTGAAGCGGGTGCTGCTGAAGCGGGTGCTGCTGAAGCGGGGGTTTCTAGAGCGGGGGGTGCTGGGACAATGGGTTTAGATTCACTGTGAGGGTTCCGGGTTGCAGAGGCTGGGGGGGCTGGCGATGGTGACCTGTTTGAGCTGAGGTGCGTACATGCGTTTTCGGAGCTGGGGTGTATACATGCGTTTTCGGGGATCCTGTTGGGGAGGGGTCGGTGGTTTTGTTGTCCTTGTAGGGTCTTCACATCGTTTTGTCTCCAGGTCTTCGTAGAGTTTTGTTGTTCAAGCAGGGTCCTCTCAGGGTTTTGTTGTCTTCGCAGAGTCCAGTCGGGTTGAGTCTGAGGGGTCTGTATTTTTCGGAGGAGAGTCTGGTCCGTCCTAGTGGGTCGGGTGAGTCCTTCTGTTCGTGTCTGAGTGAGTTCTTCTATTCGTGTCCGAGTGAGTCGAGGGAGTCCGAGTGAGTCGGGGGTGCTACAGTAAGAGTCTATTGAGGGGGGGAAGCTGAAGTCTGTGAGGTGGGGAGGCGGGAGAGGGAGGGGGGAGGGAATGGTAAGTGAGAGGGAAGAAGGAAGGGTGTGGGAGCGTGGGGAGGAGGAACCTGTTGCGGGAGAAGAGAGGGCGTAGGGAAGTTGGAGGTGGGTTGAGAGGGAAATTAAAGGCTGTGTGAGTATACTTACGTCTTTGGTTTGATTTGTTTTTTCGTGCTCGTGATGCTCTTGCTGCTGTGTAGTTGTAGCTTGGCTGCTGGTCTCCTGCCGCAGATCGTCACTAGGTCTCTTATCGCTGTTACTGATGTACTGTGTGGCTGTGGTGGTGGCGTAGGTTGTTGGTGGGGGCGCGCAAGGTGAATCCGGGTAGCTACAGGCTTGTGAGCAACTGTTCCACGCTTTCAGTCTGTGGGGCGTGTTGGTGTCTTGATGTGCTCCTCTTGTTCGATCTGTAGATCTGCACAAAAATTTCCAGCGCTTCCGCGTGCGGCGTGTAGATATAAACTTCCTAGTGTTGTGCCTATGGGTTAGCAGGTTAGTAACAATATGGTTGTGCTTAGTGCTGTGACTAGTGTGTGTGGGGCTACGATTAATAGAGATCCATATGTGTAAAAAGAGTAAGCTGAGTAAAGTATAACATGTGTTGCAGAGAAGTTGTTGCCGTTGACCAGGGTTGAATTGTTCTCGTGCTCAATCTTTTGCGTGTGGAGTGTCTGGGTTGGGAGGGAGGAAGAGACTCGTGAGAGGTGTGCAGATCTTGTTGTTTCCTCACCAGATCTGAGTTAGATCTGATTTCTCACGACCAACAGGCAAGGTTCTTTGCACCAACACCAAACCCTCGCTCTCAGATCTACTTTGCTAAGATCAAGCCTACATGAACGATTCGAGTTTAGCTAACCTCAGATCTGGTGTTTTGAGCACTATCCAACACATATCGCTGCTTCCTAAACCTCTCAACCGTGCATGAACAACATTGAGAGACTCTGAGGAAATAGGCACGATTCATGAAGACGGTGTCTTGATGGAAATTCTTCCATCATGTACATACAAGTATTAGTCTTTATATGTGTGGATTTTAATAAGTAAGGAGTTGGAATAAAAAGGGTTGGTCGTGGTAAAAACCACGGTTTGAGGATTTAGGCAAGTGTTAGCATGTAGGTGCTGCACCTCTCTTGTCACTGCTCAGGGGGGTAGGTAGCGGGTTGACTGGTATTTTTCCTGCCTCACTAGCGAGCCAAGCCGTGGGCCGCCCAATCACCCGACGGGCTCGATTGGGTTCGAACCCGGACTGGCGGCAACCACTAACCACGACATTTCCAGCCAACCAAGTCCACGACTTGGCGATCAGGTTGTGCGAATCAACACCTTTATACGTCCGTATCATCAGCTATCTTACGATAATTTTTTTAAATTTTTTTATTTAGTTATTTTTTTATTTTACTTATCTTGTTGGTTGGAAGGTCTAAATTTTTAGTCTTCCAATAAATAAAAGACTAGGGGATTTTATGTGGTTGAAAGTGGAAAGGATAAGAAAGTAATGAAGTACCTTGTGGGGTACTTTGGGTTGGGTGACATGGGCAGGAGTGCCCACGTCCACTTGAGGGAGAAAAATTGGAAAAAAGATTCCTTAGTGTGTATGTGTGTGTGGGTGAGAGAGCAAGGGTTTTGAAGCAAAATTCGATTGAATGTAGCTCATTGAGCACAAACTCTTTTGAATGGAAACTTTGGGATGTTGTTCCTTGTGTCAAGAGCTTTCCAAATTGTGCACAAGTTGAATTTGGAGTTGTACTGCAAAAGTTATGAAGGTTTGAAATTGTAAAAATCCGAGGCCGTCCATTGAGAGGGCAGAGGTTTCAACAAGTTATAACTTTTGGACAGTAGTTTAGAATGGTTTGAATTTTGAAAGGAGTATGCATCACTGTAATAGCTCTTCAAAAACTGATTACAATTGAGATTTAGAGTTTTGAGGACGAAGTTATTGAGGACTGAATTTTTCTTGAAGGGCAGAACTTTGAACGTCCATAACTTTTGGACAGTAGTTTAGAATGACTTGAAAATTGGAAGAGTGTTAGTTCGTTACAATAGCTTGCCAAAGAGTTATTGCACTTAACATTTAGAGATTTGAGCCATTTGTGGCACCTATTTGAAGATTACAGACTTGGTGGAAGTTTTTCCATTGTGTTTTTGAACACTTCTTTGAGTTTCTTTGTGTTTTTGAACACTTCAAGATTTGAAGACAAGAAGATTTGAAGACTTGAAGACAAGAAGACATGAAGACTCGTGTGTTGTGGCTTGTGGCTCGTTGTCTTTAATTTGTTATTCCCAGCCGGTTTTGGAGGCTAGTTGTTTTCAATTTTGTTTTGTAAACTTTGTTGCGGCAAAGTGGGGTTAATGGCCCACACGGTCGTATATATGTTGTTCCCACTGGTGAGGCACGATTGCTGGTCACCGTGGGTTTGAAATTTAGGAGCCAATCTCCGGACGGTTCAGCTCGTGGTCTGGCCGTCCCGTTTTACCCGTCCGAAGCCGTGGGTTCTTATTACCTTACCTTTACCCTTAAACCTGTTAGAGCCATCACAGGATAGGCCAACGGGGAGCAGATTGAAGACTTGAAGATTTCGAAGTCCGGATAATTGAAGACCTGAAGATTTGAAGATACGATTGGGTTCCCGAGCAAACAATCTCCAGTTGCAGCCAGATTCCCTACGAATTCTCAAGGCGCTCCACTCTCTACACGACAACGGTTCCTATGGCAAAAAAGAAGAGAACACATAGAGATGGCTGCGACGGAGAGACGAAGAGCCGGCCGCTGCGCTTCTTCCCATGACTCGAGTTATTCCCGACATCCGGGCAGACTTAGACGAGTACAACCTGCTGAAGGAGAGCCTGAAGACGATGGGGTGCGAAGGCTTGCTCGAGGTAGCCTGGAGTATCCGGGAGGAGGTTTACATAAAGGAGCTTGTAGGCACTACGGACCCCAAGTACGAAGGGTTGCTGCGAGCCCATCCGGAGCTCTAGGGAGTTCTGGAATGGTCCCAAGCGTACGACTTCCGAGCCGGCCACACCAAGGTGGTGGAACGGCGGGACGAGTTCCTGGCGGAGGAGTTTGGGGGACAAGCCGACCTGAAGGAGGGCTACAACATGCAAGACCTTCTGCACCGGGATGCCCAACTCGTGCTAGGGTTTTTAAACCCTAATTTCCAACCGGAGAAGCCGAGGCGGGTGGTGGCGAAGTGGGCATGTACTTTCCTCGGAGCCCTCCGGGGGAAGATCGTCATAGACAGGGGGACGCTCATGACCGAAATGATCAACCGGCTGGTGGCCAACCTCCATAAGGTGAGAAAATCGGCGACCCCCCTAGCTTCCTACATAGTGCATCTCTATTGCCACCACCAATAGCTCACTCCGGCAAAGGTGAGGCTATATGACGAAGTACTCAACTTCTAGAAATACGGAGGGGAAGAGTCGGAGGAAGAATCCGGAGGAAAGGAGCCCATGCCGGAAGCGACAACCGCAGATACTCCGGAAGGCAGGAGGACTCAGAAGAGACCTCGGGGAAAGGAGCCAGTGCCGGAGAGTCCGGACATCCGTAGCTCCTCCGCATCGTCCGGAGAAGACGAGTCCGAACCCTCAGCGAAAATCAGCCGGAAGAAGAAGAAGATTGACCCGGAGGACTCCTAGGGTCAACTGAAAGAGATGGATGAGCTCCTGCGTGAGGTTAACTGGAGAGTTGGCATCCTGAAGGAGACCAACTTCATCATCACCACCAATGTAGAGAAGATCTTTCGTAGTTTGGGGGTCGACCGGCTGGAGGACGCCATCAACAGGGTGGAGGAACTCTGGAGCTGGAAGACCGACACTAAGGCGTTGCACCTTCAAATCTCCCCCATGTACAAGGCCAACACGAAAATGGAAAAGCACGTAAAGCCTTACCTTCAAGAGATAGCGCGGGCGGTAGTGACCCGGAAACAGGCGGAGACAAAGGCCAATGCATCCGCAGCTGCCTTGACGGAGGTCCAGAAGGCCCTGGAGGTGCTGGTTGACGTCGTCAACCGCAGCCAACTCTTCACCAAATGGTGGAGAAGGAGAAATAGGTGACCAAGGCCAACATCATCCGGTTTCTCCTAGATCAAGTGGAGAAGATGGGTCGGACCTGGAAGTAGATGAAGTTGCTGGTCGACAACATCACCCAGGTGCTTCCGGAAGCCCCAGGAGTTTCCGGAAGCCCCAGCAGTACCAGTACTGGAAGGCACTACGACCCTGGAACGGACCACGACCCCTCCGGAACCACCACAGCCCAAGACAACTCCAGCTCTACGTAGCTCAGCGAATCCGGAGTCTCCCGATACCCCGTCACCTCGGACACCGGCGGAGGGTATCGTACCTCCCAACCCTAGTACAAGTGAGATCCTACAGAAGTTGCCGAATATGCTGTCGCCACCAAACATGCGCCTGCCAAACCCTCCGGCAGAAGTCGACCTCCCGGCACGACCGAAGTCTATGTCCCGTAGATTGGAGCCCGGACCAAGGAGTCCTTCCGGAAGCTATAGGGACTTGGTCCAGGAGACCAGGTCAGCTTCCGAGACAGGACCACCAACACCCCCTATTCCGGAAGGTTCACCGGAGCAGCCACCTCCACCGCCGGACTCCAGGACTCCGGTGGCTAGGGTTTCTCCCGCGACCGGACCGTCGACCCGGAAGAGCAACCTTTCGTCGGCAACATTAAAGAAAGCGAAGGGCAAGCAGCGAGTTCCGGTGGAGATCTCTCCCTCTCGTAGGAGAGAGAGAAATTGGGGGCCGAGTGCACCGACTTAGATTAGTTTAGGTGTAGTCTTCTTTTTGGGTCTAGATTCCGGATCAGCACCAACTAACGATGGGGCCCCAAGTGCACCCGGCTGTTGACGGAATTGACTGTCCATTTTTTGTAGTTTGAATGGGGATTCCGGAGCCGGAAACTTTTCCGAGATTTTAGGATCTGAGATCCGATCTGGAACTTTTCTAGATTTCTCGGATCTTTTAGATAAGATCTAGCGGATTTCCCATAGGAGTAGCTAGGAGGAAAGCTAATGTTAGAAGGGACTTAGTTAGTACTTAGTAGTAAGGTTTTGGGGAAAAACATTTCATCTTGTTCTCCTCACTCTGAATACAATTCCAACCTTCTTACCAGACTTGCTTCCTTGTATACTTTGGTGTGGAGTGTAGACTTGTGTATGAGACAGATCCGTTCTTGTAGGTGTGATGGTGTGAAAATTCTTCCGGAAAGCAGAGTGGTAGCCTTGTGCGTTAGAGGGAAAACCAGTCAGGGTACGTGTCGAGAGATCGCCTGAGAGAGTTGGAGGGCTATTGCAGAGGTGTGTCTAGTAGACTCCAGGGTCCGGAAGTAGCCAGGAGGGGAAGAGATGAACTGCACACGTGTTCCTGGTAATTTCTAGGAGGCAGAAGTATCCGTGTTAACCTGGATTTCGGCCAAGGCCGGGGTTCTCCCCAAAGATAGGAAAAAGCCTGAGGCATAAGCCCAAACGGATTACCCTTGACGAGTGGCAGCCTCCGCTCGAGAGAAGTACAATCATACTTACCGGAATATCGTTGTAATCCGGACTTGTCTCTATGTGACCGCGTCCGGAAGGCCAACCGGATGCCATGAGAGTCTAAATCTAGGAGCAACAATCAAATCACCGGTTAGCAAAGTAGGGAGAGTGGTGTTCGGTCACTATAAGTTCCGGGCAGTGGATGTCTAGCCACTTTAAGTCACAAGGCAGTGGGAAATCCAGCCACTTACACAAAACATGATCAGTGGACTTCAGCCACTCGCTTAAAAACTCCAGGAGACTGTCTGAGGAGGAACAAAGATAAATCAAACTAACCTCCGGACTTTAGAAAATTACTTTCCGGAAGACGTTGTACAAAATCCGGACTCCGGAAGGATCCGGATCCCTACCCCATAAGTAAAGAGCATAGCTAACCTTTGAAACGATTGTTGTGATAGTTTAGTAATTCGGAGTATTTGGAAAAGAACATTAGGTCTCTGTGGGAACGAAATGGGAGCGGCTACTTTGGAAGCATTTAGTGACGATTAGGTGCATTCCGGAGGAATACTGTCTCTACAAACTGCAACAAAAGCAAACTCAAAAATCCACATGCCTCTAAAATTTTAGCTTCGACATCTTTGTGGTTTGACAACAATCGCCCTCCAAAGTAGGAGGTCCAAATCTGCGTGACAACAAACCCCTTGTCACTAAATTTGGCCGCAACTTCTCCATTTCTACTTACATTTGAACGTGCTTGAAGTCCTTGGAAAGAAAACTACACAATTTTCAAACCCCTAAAAATCTTTGTTTTAGATTCCGAACTATTCACCAATAATTGCTTGTCCAAATCCGCCCTTAAAATCTGGCTGACAACAGACTTTGTGACACAAAATGGGCCAGAACTTCTACACCTGTGCTTGGATTCAAGCGTGCTTAGAATCAACTAGAAGCTTATTTGCAGTTATACGTGCCATATAAAGCTAAGCTCAAAAGTTGTCGTAGTTCGCCGGTAGTAGCCAGCAAGAAGTTGATGCTCAAGATCGGCCGGCAACAAGACCCCCTTGACACTTAAAACACAAGAACTTCGTCGTCCTTGCTCCAAATTAAGCGTGCTT
Source organism: Bryoerythrophyllum caledonicum (assembly GCA_963971425.1). Lineage (NCBI taxonomy): Eukaryota > Viridiplantae > Streptophyta > Bryopsida > Pottiales > Pottiaceae > Bryoerythrophyllum > Bryoerythrophyllum caledonicum. The sequence goes on from OZ020523.1 coordinate 2,075,452, forward strand.
AGTATCTTTAGAAAGCTAACAACAAGAACTAATTACTTATGAAAAATCACGTCTTACATTCAAATATCTACTCTACAATAGCAATATAACCGCAGCTCACAAAAGAGGGATAAGATTGGGGAAATTTTGGCCTAGCTTCGCCAAGAGTAGGGAGAGAGGGAGAGTGGCCGCTCAAGCCTTCTTATACAATTTTGAGGAAGCCCTAGGGTGGCGGTCCTATCTCCACCATTCAAATTATGAACCCTAGTAAAGATTAAGGGCCCACAATCAACAAACTACCTAAGATTGATTTTAGGGTTGGACATGCCAATTACTCCTTATCTAAAGCAATTTTGATAAAATTAACACCACCAATGTGTTTAAAACACATTTAAACTTCAAGATTGACTATTCATAAGTCTTAATCCAAGTTCTAAATCATTAGAAATCAAACAATGTACTAAATCAATTATTAGTCTTACCATAATTGTAATTTCAACTAATCTATGCAAAAGAATAACAAGGGTCTTCCCATGGAGTCTTTTTGACCATTTTTTCCATCTCTCTTTATACTTTCCTTTCTTTTCTCTCCATTTTTTTTTTTAATAAAACAAGTGTCTAAAATTCTTCGATTAACTAAAGCTCTAATTCACTAATTTGTATTCAACTAGACTAATCACTCATCTAATTGGTCTCTTTGAGCACCTTTCAGTCTAATTTTATCCTCTAATTTATGGTCACGTAGAGTCCAATTAAGTAACAAATATTAATTACTATTAGGTGGCGCTACTAACCACTAACCTAACTGCTAGTTGTAGCTAAGAAGGTTGATTTCCACGAACTAATCACTAACTAAAATTGTGGCGCTCTTAGGTGCTCACAATGTACTCTGTAGTGTATTTGTTTTGGAGCCCTTTGTTAATTTGTTGTTGAATCTCAACCGTTTAATGAAAAATCTGAAAGAATCCTAGCCAATAAATTGTTAGATGAAAAAAAAAAATCTTAGACAAGATGCTGATTTTTTGGACTTTGTGTTTATTGAACATGTGTCGTTTACTATTTAGTAAGTGGCCTAACTAAAAACCAAAACTTAGTACATTGTATACTAGAAAAGCTAAAAAAATATCAAATATATTTAATCAGGGCACCAATAACTAGGTTTTGAAAAAAATGATGAAAGCATAAGTTTTTTTAAAACATTTTATCTGACCAAATAGAGTTTTGTACGGTGGACAACGTTGAATAGAATTTGGAGCAAAAACCAACATTTATTCCTAATTTAGGATTTGTGAAAAAATAAATTGTTTTTGATTTGTGAAAAAATAAAAGTCAATTTAAGAATTTTCAATAATAATGTATGAACACATTATGGTATACATTAAATTATAATGCATTCAAATTTTCAAAGTGTTTGACCTTGTGAACCTCCCAAAAGAAGTGTATCTGTCCAATTTGAGATACTTGTAAGAAGTATGTAGTAACAACAGACATACTTCTCATGATCAAACCTTAAGGCGGAATTCTAAAAATTTAATAGTCTCGCAATGTTGACGAAGTTAGCAATCACATTCCATTATCACAAATCCAAAATCAAAGTCAGGTTGGCACTAGGCAACAAGAGATCACTTGTGACTACTGCCTCACCCTTTGTGACAAGTTTTTCATACGCGCCTTGTTGACTATCACCCTCACATCGTTTCTTTGTGGCGCCTCTCACCGAGTAGTGCAAATACGTCTTCCAAATGGTCTTAAAGACGACACCTTCATCCTCACATTGATAAAAGTCTTATTGAAGAGGACGTAGAAGGAGGCCGAGATGGTGGCGAGCGTGGCGTTGGGTGTAATTGCCACCATCATCATGCGTAGTAGGCAAAGGAGATGACGTCGAAGAAGAGCACGTAGTAGTTAATGAAATCAAGCAATGTTGACTGAGATGAATTAAAGAAGTATTTGCAAGGAATGTATACACTGAACGAGATAAGGTTCGGGGTGAGTCGGTTAGCCGTAATTGTGATACACTAATCTAATTGGTCCTATTGATGCTTTATTATATTTGGACGGATAAACAGACTCGTTTCTATTCTTCAACACTCTCCCTTTAACCATAATGTTCAGGAGTTTGAGGGTTTATGTATTCCCACTTGAGAATTTGCAAAACGAGGATGTCGCAACCAAGGCGTAATGTTGGTGAGATGACCTGGAGCATTTGGAGGTTACTATTTATTTTGTTTTGAGCCATTTTTGCGTTGATCTGAGGAGTTGCAGATCGTGCGTTGTTGCTGATTAGTCGTGGACTTGAGGAAGACGAGAAGCAGAACGTGTGGGAAGAAGGTGAAGAAGGCGTCGTTCTTGAGCGTACCATATTGCAGGAGACTTGTGATTGTAAGAGGACAATGTCATTGGGTGACTGTAGTAAGAAAAGGGTGATTTCTGCGACAGTACTATCGTTGGAATATATTCGTCCAGAAGTGAAGCAGAAGTATTCTGCGGTGAGAAGAGGATACAAGTCGGGGATCTATTTGATGTGGGAGGATTGTAAGCGACAAATAGATGAATTTAGTGAGAATCGATACAAGGCGTTTTGGAGCTTAGTCGAAGCACAGAGGTTTATGTCTGAGGATAGAAGCCTTTAGGGTTTGTTGTCGTAAGATTTAATAACCTTCAACATTCTTTGAATTTGGTTTTTCCAAGGGCCTTGGTCATCACTATAAGAAAACAAGGGTTTTTGGGACGTCAAAATGAACGTCAATAGGGGCATTAACTAAAATCCAGGGTGTTTACGTGCCCTGGACATCCAAGAAAATCCGCGTGATGTCCCAAGAAACGTGTAAAAGTTTTTGGGACATCCAAAACGACGAGGTCTTTTCGAGGGCCTCGAGCGTGCCATTTGGCGTCTAACTTAGCACCAGGTGGGATTTTTGAAAATGGGCAGGGACACGTTACAATGTTTTTCATCCATGACATGTCCGCCGACGTGGACCCCTGGAAAAATGACGTGGCACCGGCTGATGTGGCACCTATTCTCGGATGTTGTTGGTTGTTGATGATGTCCTCCTGGACATCATACAGAACTACTAAATGTCTACATAGACGTACGAATAGACGTTTCATGGGGTTTGTCATGCGACATTTCATGGGACGTTTCGTGGGGTATTTCATGGGGTGTTTCCTGGGACAATCCTTGTGTACAAGTTTGTTTGTGGGGTTGTAATTATAGACATCCATCTGAAACACACACAACACACACCACAACACACACAACAATACACATACAACACAACACACACAACACACACAACACACACACACAACACACACAACACACACACACAACACACAACACACACAACACAAACACACTCACACACCACAATACACACACTCACACACCGCACACACAACCTCACGCGCACATACACACATCTAAGTCTCACCTACACACACCTGAAACTATACAAACACCTCACGCGCACACACTCCACACTCACACGCACACACAACGCACATACAATTCATACGTGCACTCACTTCTCACACTCGTACACACAGAAAGAGAGAGAGACACAAACCCTAGTAAGCTGAGAGAGAGAGAGAGGTGTCACGCCCTTATTCACTCTTGAAAAAGTGAGGACTGCCCCCCTGCCCATCAAGACTAGCGGGAACAGTCCCCTGCGCTAACGTGGCAGAGGCGCGTTCTCTGAAACATCCTTTTTGACATCTCAAGTGTCAGGACGTTTTCGTGGATGTCTACGCGGATCTGGCTACGTCCTCACCTGTTCAACTTGATTTCCCAAAAAAACAAGGAATCTGGGCCGGGCCAGTCGTCTTTTTTGATGTTTTGTGGGACGTCCAAAAATACGCGGGGGCGTCTCCAAAACCCATGTTTTCTTATCGTGCATGATATCCGCCGGCGGTTTGTTTGTGGGAATATATAAGACCCCTACTTGTTTTTGTTTCACCATGTCTCTGATATAATATAGATGAATCTCAAAATACTTCGTTAATGAATGATAAATTGGATTTCTTGCTATCTTGATAGCATTAGGCTTATCGTAGTGAATCTGAATAGGGATAGGCTTATGAAACCGAAATTCTCTGTAAAGTCCTTGAAGCGAGATTGCCATTTTTGAAGCCTCTATTAATGCTCTGTATTCAGATTCTGTGGACGAGAGTGCCACGCATGTTTGCTTTTTGGAGCTCCAAGTAATCGAAGTAGAGCCTGCAGAAATCAAGAAGGCGCCTGTCGACTTGCGCTCATCTATGTTGCCCCCCCAATCAGCATCAGAGTATCCTATAAGTACTAAGTCGCTGCCTCTTTTGTAGTGTAGCCCTAGAATTCCCATTCCTTTCAGGTATACGAGGATGGTGTTGACTGCCTTGAAATGTGCGTCTTGAGGTTGCTACATGAATCGGGAAACCAAACTCATTGCGAAGGCTATGTCACGACGCGTATTTGTCAAGAATATTAGTTTTCCAACAATTCGTCTATATAGGGCAGCATCAGCAGGTGCACTTCCAGTATTTGTAAACCGTAAATTTACACTCACGCAAAACACCCAAGACTCACACAAGTTTCCATATGATTCTAAATTCTTCCCGGGATGGTCTGGCGTCTAATGTTTAAGTAATTTTGGTCTAATTATCACATAAAAATGTTTTCTATAATAAACTTAAAGCTATAATGCATCATTTTAAAGGTTTATGGGTTAAACAATCTACACTCTTAAAGGATTGAGAATTTTTATGTTACCCCAAGAAAAAGAGTGATTGCGACAAGAGCCTTGCTCTTGTCTTTCTTGTGTGTGTGCCCAAACCTCTAACTATGCCTTGCTAGGCGAATGGAATTTATCCATTCCTTAACTCATTGCTTTGTTCGTTTATTAATTCTTCTTTATAATTGAAAAGCTTACTTCATGCAATTCGCTCCATCTTTAATCACGTACGTCCACGGCTAATCTCTTAAGCTCCAAGTGGATTCCACATCAAAACACATTAACTTCAACAATCACACTTGTTAGAAGTTTAGGAATGATCATTTTTGAGATCAATACTCTAACACATACACTTTCAATCAAATTTAATTCCTTTGATTTAATCCACTATACATTACTCTTAAACTTAAAGTAATTGCATTCTTCTAAAATAACATTACTCTCTTTAACGCAATTAATTCTTTAAGATTAATTAATGCACTTCAAATATAAGAACTCTTATCTTGTAATTCAATTATTATTATAAGAATTCTTAGTCATAAATATTTTTAGTTTTTTGAATGTATTTTATTTACTTTCAATGTCACTTATTCAATAAGTGCAACATTTAAATCTTCTTAAATTGTTTATCAATTTAAGACATTACAATCAATTAAAATTCGACTTCTTAATTATTAAGACTCACTTTCACAAGTCACATGTGCAAAGTTACTTAATCAATTAGAATCAATACAAATTTACACAACACAATATGTATTAACTTAAAAACTCTTACAACCATCGCAAGAATTTGCTAGCTCCAAGCTAGGACTCACAATTGCTTCTTCAAATGTGGTGAATTCAAAATGAATTCCTACTCCACTTAAGCTAAAACTATGAAGAGACACTATTTCTTAAAGGGTGTCTTCCTTTTCCTTCCACCTCTTCAAGTTTTGCTTAAATCCTTTCAACTAATTAAAAGGTGTGACTATTCTTTTAAGTCTTTTCCTTAAGTCCTTTCATATTAGCATTATTTCCTTTAAGCTATTTTAAGTTTTTCACTTATTTTTAAAGTTTCTCTTAACTTTTATCACTAACTATCTACTTTTTGAACTATTTCAAACCCTTTAAGCTATTTTTTAAAGAAAAAAGCCCTTTTTCATATTTTGGCTCTACAGTATTGCAATGGAGCTTCAAGCTTGGTTGGAGTGGAGTGGAGCAAGGATTGCAGTCTTGAAGACCAAACTCTATGAGTATGCTTAGTATATAATTTGTCTGGTGCAGTAAAATGTCTGTTGGTAATTGTCTATACTATAGGCCTAGAAATCTTTGGACGAGTCCAAGATAGCTCATACGGAAATGCTGCATAAGTGTGCTTTTCACTGAATATATTCTCATGATATAGTTCCCAGTAATAATGACGTCATCAACATATAAAACAATGAGTATGATTTTGTCACCAACTCATTGATAGTATAGATTACTGTTGGGAGACTGTATCGTGAGAGTAGAGTTGACATCAAAGAGACACCGAAGTTCTACAAGGGTCCAGGGTTAAATCCCCGGAGTGAAGTACATGAGGAGTCCGTTGGTGGAAACGAGACTCCGAGGTGGTACCATCGCTAGTGGTTAATCTAGTATTAATGTCTTAATCAAGGAGTAATCCCCACTACGATACGGGCAGTTGAACTGTACTGGATCTAGTATAGATCCTAGTTAGTGGAGGAATCCTGAAGTAGATGGATGTGCTTTCATCCTATCTCAACACTCCTCCTTGAACGATGATCTTCCCCGTTAAAAAAAACTTGAGATGTTGGAAAAAAGAGTGAAGTCACCGTTTGCCATCTAGTTCTTCCAGGGTTCTCATTCCTCAAAAGATATGTCCGGGCGGGTATTCGTCGCAAGGTAGAGTAATGCTCCAACCGATGCCAAATATTGATTTCTGTCGACCTCCTCCTTGTCGTCATCTACGAGTCGGTAGGGGTCTTTGTTGGTCTTGCTTTGGCCGATCATGGATGCCGTTAATGCGTTTGCGTTCTCCATGTTGAACATGCAGAGTAACTACTTGACGTATGTTTGCTGGTGGAATAGAATGCTCCCATGTGCAAAGTGTTTCACTTAAAGTCCTAAATAGAACAAGGTGCGGCCTAATATTTTCATTTTGAATGTCTTTGTCAGTAGGCTTTCTACATGAATGCACAAAGCTGAGGTTCCGATCGAGTTCAAGTCGTCGATATATATAGCCAATATGACAAATCCAATTTCATCTCTCAAGACGAAGACACAAGGGAGCGTTGGATGCGTAGTAAATCCGTGTGCAAGCAAAAATGCTTTCTGATAGTGGTACTATCCCCTACCTGCTTGTTTCAGGCCATACAACGCCTTGTGTATCTTCAAATCAATATGCTTACCAGGTTATGCGGGGGTTGTGTTGGACAAGAAGTCTGGAGGGGGCTTAATGAATATGTCTACGTCTAGGTCTCCGTATAGATACGCCGTGACTACGTCGAGGAGGCGAGTCTCTAGAGCTATCTGAACTGCTAGGCTTAGAATGTACTTAAACGACGTTTGTCCATGACTAGGGAGTAGGTTTGCTCAAAATCAATACTCAGATTCTGTGTGTAGCCTTGGGCTACTAGTTTGACTTTGAATCTAACTACGTTCCCGTATTCGTCACGTTTACGTATGAAGATTAATCTGCGACCGATTGGTTTGGTTGCGAGGTTTGTCACGAGTGGTCCGAAGACTTCTCGCTTGCGCAATGATTGATATTTTGCATGTAGGGCTTGAGGCCAGTCTATACTATTCTTGGCTTATGCAAGGGTCATCGAGTCAGTTTCTAGGTTTGTCTATGTGGATGCGAAGGTTTTTGGATCTTCCCATGGCATTCTTGTAGAATCTATCGGTGCCAATTTTGGCCATTGATCTACATGCATGGATATTGCATGTATACATAGGATTCTGGGGGTTGGACTGGATTGCCCTGATTTTCTTTTCTTTATTGGTGCTAGTGGGACGAGATTCCCTGATTGAGGTACTGGGCTCCTAATTATGCAAGGTCCATGAGGGATCTTTTTGGCTAAGTTCTGGAGGTTGATGATTTTCCGTACTTCTATGTCAGCTAGCGCAGTTCGTGGATCGGGATTGAGTGTCAGAGTTTCTAGTGCTCTGAAGTTCAAGTCGGGATGGTTGTTTTTGTGTCGTGAGTCTGGGAACTTATTTTCTATGAACTTATAGTTTTGAAATCTAGCTTTGTATGTGGCTTCGCTATTAGGTAGTTTAGACCTTATGATACTAGGTGAATCATAACCTAGATAAATGGTTCTATGCCTATGAGGTGTGATTGTTCTTTGTTTTGGCTTTGGTAGAGGTACCCAGACCTCACATCCAAACGTGCATAAGTGTGCCACATGTGGGGTACGACCAGACATGAGTTCTAACGGTGTGTGTGTGTATGCAACAACGTAGGTCATAACCTTAAAAGTAGGGTTGCATATAGGACCGCATGGCCCCACATAGAGAATAAGAAGTTCGTGTGAAACATGAGGGGTCGTACAATCAGCTGAATTTTCTTAATAAACGCCTCAACTAAATCATTCTATGAGTGTTCATAAGGTATTGAGTACGTGAACTCTATCCCTGAAGCTATACAACAACCCTCAAAGGCTTGTAATTTAAACTCTAGGGCGTTATCCATTCTAAAGAAACAGATCTGATTGTCTAGAAAGTGGTTTCTGAACCTTAGTATCAAGGCTAAGGTTTTTGGAAATACCATATTTTTAGTCGTGAGTAGCGAGACTTCTGTATGTCTACCTGAAGCATCGACTAAAACAAAAAAAATATTTGAACTGACCTCATTGAGGTGAGATGAGGCCCCATATATCGCCCTATAGGCGATGCGAAGGAGCTGGCATCTCCATTGATAACTTCCAGTGCGATGGCTGCCGAATCAGCTTGCCTTGTATGCACGCCTCACACTCGTCCACGCTGTCCTGATGGAAATTCTTCCATCATGTACATACAAGTATTAGTCTTTATATGTGTGGATTTTAATAAGTAAGGAGTTGGGATAAAAATGTTTGGTCGTGGTGAGAACCACGGTTTGAGGATTTGGGCAAGTGTTAGCATGTAGGTGCTGCACCGCTCTTGTCACTGCTCAGGGGGGTAGGTAGCGGGTTGACTGGTATTTTTCCTGCCTCACTAGCGAGCCAAGCCGTGGGCCGCTCAACCACTCGACGGGCTCGATCGGGTTCGAACCCGGACTGGCGGCGGCCACTGACCACGACATTTCCAGCCAACCAAGTCCACGACTTGGCGATCAGGTTGTGCGAATCAACACCTTTATACGTCCGTTCCATCAGCTAACTTTCGATAAGTTTTTATTTATTTATTTTTTAGTTATTTTTTTTATTTTACTTATCTTGTTGGTTGGAAGGTCTAAATTTTTAGTCTTCCAATAAATAAAAGACTAGGGGATTTATGTGGTTGAAAGTGGAAAGGATAAGAAAGTAGCAAAGTACCTTGTGGGGTACTTTGGATAGGGTGACATGGGCTGGAGTGCCCACGTCCACTTGAGGTGGAAAAGTTGGAAAAGATATTCCTTAGTGAGTGTGTGTGTGTGTGCGGGTGAGAGAGCAAGGGTTTGGAGCAGAACTTTGACTGTGTGTAACTCGTTGAGCTTGAATGCTATGGAATTGAAAATTTGTGATCTTGTTCCTTGTTTCAAGAGCTTTCCATACTCGTTTTAAAATTTGAATTCGGAGTTGTAGAGAAAAAGTTATTGAGGTTTTAATTCTGTGAAAACCCGAGGCCATCCATTGAGGGGCAGAGGTTTCGAGGAGCCACAACTTTTTCTGTAGTTCTCAATTTGATTTGAGATTTTGAGGGACTGTGCATCTCTATCTTAGCTTTATAGAAAGATATTACAATTGAGATTTGGAGTTGTGAGCAAGAAGTTATAGAGATTTGAATGAATAGGGGTAGGCAGAACTTTGATTGTCCATAACTTTTGGACAGTAGTTTGGAATTGTTTGAGAATTGGAAGGTGCGTAAACCATGGTCATAGCTCTTCAAAAAGTTAATACAATTTAGATTTGGAGTTTTGAAGAAGAAGTTATGAGCGATTGAATATCTGGAGGGGCAGAACTTTGAACTCGTATATCTTTCGGACAGTAGTTTAGATTGACTTGAAATTTGGAGGAGTGTTAGTTGTCTGAATTAGCTTTCCAGAGAGCTATTACACTTAGTATTTGAAGTTTTGAGTCATCGGTGTCACTTGTTTGAAGGTTACACCCTTGGTGAAACTTTTCCATTGTGTTTTTGAACACTTCTTTTGAGTTTCTTAGTGTTTTTGAACACTTGAAGACTTTGGAGTTGAAGGATGGAAGAATTGAAGACTTGAGGATTGAAGAGAAGAGAAGATGGGGACAAGTGTGTTGTGGCTTGTGGTCCGATTTCTTTTTTTGTGATTCCAAGCCAGTTTTGGAGGCTAGTTGTATTTCAATTCTGTTCTTGTAAACTTTGTTGCGGCGAAGTGGGGTTAATTGCCCACACGGTCGTGTTTATGTCGTTCCCACCGGTGAGGCACGTTTGCTGGTCACCGTGGGTTTGAATTTTAGGAGCCAATCTTTCGGACGGTTTCAGCTTGTAGTCTGGCCGTCCCGTTTTACCCGTCCGAGGCCGTGGTTTCTTATCACCCACCTTTACCCTTAACCCTTTAGAGCCACCACAGGATAGGCCAACGGGGAGAAGTTTGAAGACTGAAGACTGAAGACCGAAGACCACAAGATTTGACAGAACTCCGTAGCAGACTATACGAAGTCGCAGCCAGATACCTCGCGTATTCTCAAAGCGCTCCCCTCTCTACACGACATTTGGTGCTTCCACTGAGAGAGTTTTGAGGCGACTTGCGTGGTTTTGCTATGGGAGACGCTGATGGGACCGCTGGTGTTGGAGGAAGAGGCACCGGTGGAGTCCAAATGCCTATGGAGGACATTTTAGGGGCGTTGGCCCTATTCATGGAACAACATAGAGCAAATCAAGGTGGGCAAGGTGCCACTAAGGCTCTTAAAGCTGTTGTTTCCAAGATTGGAAGGTTCGATGGCAAGAACATCTCTAAGTTCTTGCGAACCTACGTGTGTGAGATGGAAGTGCATCAGGTTGATGACAATCAAATGATGCACATCTTTGGTATGGCGGTTGTACCTGACATTCGCGACCGGGTTCAAGAGATTCGCGAGATGGTCATCTCATGGCCAAACTTTGCTGAGCGGCTCCGAGATGAATACTTTGATGAAGACTCTGAGAGAATGACAAAGAGGTCATTTCTTGAATGGGTGGAGCAACGGCCTGGGAATTCGATGGGTCCCAACGAGCTGTTGAGAGACTTTGAGAAGAAGTTCAGTCAACTACCCATGGCAGAGAGGCGCCTTTTGGATTCTAGGAAGGCAGAACTTTTTCTCCAAGCAACAGATGCTGCACTTGAAGACAAGCTGCTTCTACTCCTTGGAGATCGTACGACAGAAGGGGGCTTTACCAATGATTGGAGGAGGGTTGAAGAAACGGTGATTCTCTTGGCCAAACAACGGCGTGTGAGGTCAAGAGGCGTTGAAGTGGAGCCTATTCAGACTCCGAAGTCTCTTAAGGTGTCTTTTGCCCCAACACCTTCGACAACTTCGGGACCTACTTTGAAAACCACTAAGACCACCGAAGGAAATGCCCTCGAAGAACTTATTAAGGGTTTTCGAGAGCTAAGGGTGGAATTTACTGAGTTGAAGAAGGCTAGGGGAGCTTCTTCTTCCCAACCATCCGATGGTGCGAGAAAATATTCAAGGAGGTGTGTTTGGTGTGATGAGGAGACTGAGCACAATCTCAGAGGCTGTGAATCGTATGAAGAGGCACTCAAGAATGTTCATGTCTACTACAAAGATGGGAAGATTCACGATGCCTCAACAAACTCTCCATTGGGGACCAATTTTGGAAGAGGTGGAATGAGGAAGCTCATGGAAGAGAAGATGGCAAGATCCAGCTACGTACAAGTGCACGAAGCTGATACTTACCACGTTCAAGTCGAGCACCATTCAGATAAAGCTTTATCTGTTCAAACTCAAATATTAATGAAGAGAGGAGCTCAAGCCATCAGAAATGCAACTGGATGGGAAGATCCAGTTGATGCAAATAGCATCAGAGCATTTATGTATGAAGAAAAGGACAATGATGAGCTCCGCGAGGCCTCCGTTGAAGAAAAACGTGTAAGACTTGATGCTGACGATGGTGTTGAGCCAGAAGCAAAGAGAAGATCTCCAGTGCAGAATGAGCCTGCAAAGGAGATGAGAAAGAGGGTTCCTACACGTTCAAAGCCGACGGACCCTAGTACTGTGCGCCCTAGTGATGCACCGTTACCAAATGAATGGTGGGAGAAGAATAAAGAGAAAGAGAAGAATGGGCCAAGCAGACATTCCAGTGATAGCAAAAGAGGAGAAGAAAAAGGAGACTCTACCAAGGTGAAGGGAAAAATGCCTGCTTACAAGCTCCAGTCAGACATTGAGACCTCTATTGATCTGAAAGGGGTATTGGAGGAAAGGATCTTGGATGCCAAGATCGAATTTACATTGAGAGAAGCACTTGGCATAGCCAAGAAAGATTTCCATGAGTTAATCATTGACATCATCAAGAGGAAGAGACAGATGACAGCTGAGGCTGTGATGGTCAGAGCTTTAGATACTCACATGACCGAAGATGAAGAGACAGAGATTGGTGAGGTATTTGCTATGATGGGTGAGCCAATAGGTCAAGAAGAAGAAGTTTCCAAGGAGGAAGCACGAACCTTTCAATTCTCTTATGATCTTCCCAACATGAAAGAAAATGAAGAGAAGATTGAGTTCGATCTACCATTTTGGGCTAGGGCCACTACTGAAACGAAGATAAAGCTCGGAGGGATCGATGACCACGTTTTAGCCCTTGTTGATCATGGTTCAGAGATTAACATAATATCTCGAAATGTCTATGAGAAGGGCAAATGGCCAATCGACACGGATCATGGTTGGGTCATGAGAGCAGCTAATAGTGGACGGACTCGGTTGCATGGTGCTTGCCCTGCAGTACTCACGAAGATTGGAGATGTAGAGGTTGAACAAAATTTCTTTGTTCAAAATGTTAGCGCCTATCCGATAATTTTGGGCCAACCATTTATCACTGCTTCACGAATGGAGACCAAGGTGTTGGATGACGGGTCTCATTATGCCCGTATCCGAAGTGTTGATGGAAAGAGGTCAGTGCAGTTCTTAACGGTGAGACCTGACAATGAGAGGCATCGACTTCAACTCAGAGAAATCCCTCTACCAACTTCTTCGAACTTCTCGGATTTCTAGAGGGCACACGTGGGATGTGGGGATCCACGGGTGCTAAGGGAACTAAGACTGGTAGATTCCCCAATGTACATACTAGTGTTAAGTGTGGATTTTTAAGTGTGACAAAGTGTGGCTTTGAAAGATTTACGGGTGTCAAAGACTTGGACCCTGTATGTAGAAAGCTTGTGAAAAAGATGGAGAAAAATCTTAAAAAGATGAATGTTGTAGAGGTAGATGAAAGCATTTCTGGTATTTACGAAGAAAATGGAATGCCAGATGATATCTTACAGACTTTGCAAGATCTAGAGGCAGATAAGGATGAAGAGAAGATTACACATTGCATTGTCAATGTCCATACAAGTTCAATGTATCATGAGATTTCAACAGCAATAACAAAGCTGTGTGACTTCAAAATTGATGGACAGAGACCGGAGGCTGCAGTTTATACAAAATATAAAACTGTGGCCAAGAAAGTGAAGCCAGTGGCTACTCAGCTACCATCTGATACTGATGATCATATCAAACAAGCTGAGAAAGAGCCAAGTTTGAGAGAAGCAAGAAGGATTGGACACAAGTTTACCAAAGAGACGTTGGCAAACTTGAAGATTGGAGGAGATGATTTCTTGACTGAGCCGGAGAAGAAGAAATTTCAGGACATGCTTTCCATGCATGGAAAAGCCTTTGCTTCTTCGCCAGATGAGATTGGGTGCGTTCAACCAAGTATTGTGGCACCAATGGTTATTTTTACAGTACCACATATACCATGGGATTTGAAGCCAATTCCAGTTCCTCGAGCTCTACTACCAAAGCTTGTGGAGCTGCTTAAGGAAAAGACACGCATGGGCATACTTGAGCCTTCGATGGCTCCATATTCCAACCGATGGTTCACAGTGCCAAAGAAATCGGGAGCATTGAGGTTCATTCAAGATATGCAGCCAGCAAATGGAGTGACAATCAGAAACAAAGGCTCAGGGCCTAATGTTGATGAAGTAGCTGAAGCATTTGCGGGGCATGCAATTTATTCCATTGGAGATCTATACTCTGGTTATGATCAATTTCAACTCGCTGCTGAGAGCAGAGATTTAACAACCATGAAGACTCCACTGGGATTAGTGCGCATGTGTACATTGCCTCAAGGTGCTACCAACTCGGTGGCACATATGCAGAGCGCCATGAATCAAATCCTAAGATTTTGTGCCTGAAAAAACCATACCATTCGTGGATGACATTCCCATGAAGGGGTGCGAGGAGAAAGAAAGAGACTTAACCATTCAAGATGATGGTTGCAGAGCCTTTGTGAGTAATCATATTGAAGATGTGGCCAAAATCTTGAGCAAATTGGAGGAGGTCAATTTGACTCTTTCCATTGAGAAGTCCAAGTTTGGGGTTGATGAGATTTTGGTGGTTGGACACTTGTGTGGTTCTTATGGAAGAAAGCCTAATCCTGAGAAGGTGGATGCTATTGGGAGAATGAAGGCCTGTAGCAATGTCACTGAAGTAAGGAGGTTTTTAGGAGCCTGTGTCTTCTACCAAATTTGGATCCCTCATTTTGCTCATATATCAGAACCTCTTTACAAGCTATTGCGCAAGAGGAACAAATTTGTTTGGCAATGTGAGCAAGACAAAGCTATGATAGAGCTGAAGAAAATCCTGGAGTCACCATCGGTTCTTAAACAAGTGAGTTATACTTGTGGAAGACCGGTGATTGTAACTGTTGATACAAGTCCAATAGCTATTGGATGGGCTGTTGGACAAGATGATGAAGAAGGGAAAAGATTTGCTATCCGATTTGGAGCAAGGATCTTGACAGAGCGACAAAGGGCTTATCCACAAGTAAAAAGAGAACTCTGGGGTGCCCTTACAGCTTTAAAAGCAGACAGGAACTACTTGATTGGTGCGGAGGTAGTTTTAGAAACTGACTGCTTGCCTTTGCTGGGGATGATAGCAAATTGTTCTTCACCAGACATTGCAATGCTACGCTGGATAGCCTACATCAAGTCTTTGAATCCTGTTCTAGTTCACATTGAAGGCAAAAAGAATTCAGTTGCCGATATGTTGTCTAGAGCAAGGTATTTCAAAGAAGAGGAGATGATGGCTCACGAACATGGTGAAGAATTGTTACACGGAGGCTATGTGATGAACATAGATGGTGAAAGCACGTCCACTAGAGTATTGCCTTTCAAGGATGAGCTGTACGAAGGAAAGCTGAGAGATATTGGACTCTACTTGAGCACAATGGAACGACAAAGAAGTTGGATGGATAAGACATTCAAAGACATCAGACATCAGTCCTATGGATATCTGCTGAAAGATGGATTTCTATGGAAGAGGGCAAAAAGAGCTGGTGATGTGCCTTTAAGAGTGGTGGGAGACTCTGGAACCAAGACCCAAATCCTACAAGAGCTTCATGGTACACTCTGGGCCGGTCACAGAGGAGTGTGGGCCACTTATACAAAAATCAAGGAGAGATATTGGTGGAAGGGGCTGTACAAAGATGTTGAGGAGTTTGTAGCTTCTTGTGTAGTATGCCAATTACAATCCAAGGTGCGACACAGAGACGAATTGCATCCAACTTATCCCATTGCAATCCATTTTCAATGGATGATCGATTTGGTTGCTATGCCAAGTGCAATGTGGGGAATGAAGTACCTTGTTTTGGCCCGAGAAGAACTCTCAAACTTTGTTGAGGGAAGAGCATTGAGGACCAAGGCCACGGAGAATGTATGCCGATTTATACTTGAAGATATTTTTAGTCGGTATGGGAGTATTGGCCGAATGAGAGCTGACAGAGGAGAGTTGAATGCTACGGAAGCCAAAGAATTTTTCAAGCGATATGGTGTGCAGTTGAAACTGACAACTGCTTACAATCCTGAGGCAAACGGCAAGATCGAGAGGGGACATCCTCCAATCATTCATGCTCTAGTCAAAGCTTGCAAAGGGAAGCCTAGTTTATGGCCAAAATTGCTACCGTTTGCACTATGGGCTGATAGAACAACACATAGTACGGTTACCGGTTACATGCCTGTAGAACTTATGTATGGGCAGAAACCTATCATGCCGGTGGAGAACGATATTCCCACATGGGTGTTTCTTTCATGGGAAGATGGCATCAATAGGGAAAGACTGTTGGAACTTTGTATTCAGCAGTTGGCAAGATTGCCTGAGGACCTTGAGATAGCCTTGGAGAAGATGAAAACTGCTAGATTGGGCAACAAAGAACGCTTTGACAAAACACATCGATTGAGGAGAAAGAAGATCAGAGAGGGTGATTGGGTCCTTGTATTTGATAGTACATTGGAGCATCAACACAGCACGGTACGGAAATTTGCAAAGAGATGGATTGGACCCTATGTAGTGATTAAAGTGCACCTCAATGGCACTTATTCACTTCGAGAGTTAGATGGAGTTCCTCTTCGAGTACCAGTGGCTGGAAAACGCATCAAAGTCTTTCGAAGGAGTGACAGGTTTCATCTTGAAGACTTAGAGGACATTCTCGATCCACAACAATTTGATGACACTGATCAACCTGAAGATGAAGATGAAGATTTAGAAGATGCAGTTCGGGACAACCAAGATAGTGAGGATGACTAAGCTTGGCACAACGCGTTCGGTGTTGCTCGCGCAGAGACTTTGGCCGGTCAGCATGGGAATCATCTTCCTCATCATGGTTGTCCCAGGGTACCCAAGCTCGCGGTGCCATATGTCCGCTTTGTTATTTGCAACGACAAACGCCGCTTTTATGTATCCCTAGGACAAGCAATGGTTACTTGCTCAAGGTTGTGAGGCCCAAGAGCGTTCACCAGCCTCTTCTTCACTCTTAAAAGCGAGGCTTGTTTCCATTTGTGAGATAGAAAGCTCATACAGGCCGTTGGCTGTCGCTTGCGCGGTGGCGAGGATCTTAGGCCCTCGTCTGAGCTCCAGCGCCTCTTCATTATTCTCCCTCGCGGTGGAGACATAGATATGGTTGGCCCTTAAATCTCAATAGCCGATCAGGCTACGAGGGGCTTCCAGGGCATACATAGCCCTTTCGCATATGAGGAGGAGTCCCCTGCGCAATGCAATAGTTGCCCCGCCCTCACAGAATCTAAAATTCCGTTTTCCGACAATGGTGACAAGGTCACAGCTTTGCCATGGTTCATTTTTGTTTTCAAACTCAAAGAACACTGGATCCTGAAGTATGGTGTATGTCGATGCACTATCAAGCAAAGCAATTTCAGCTTTGATTGACTGTGATCTATTCTGAACCATGTAGATTTTAGGATCGAGTTCATAGAGCATGAGGGATAGTGCATCAAGGGTATGAGTCTCCCTTTTCCCATCCGTAAACGTCTGGAGTTCTTTGTACATCTCAGTAAAGTAGTGTGGTTTGTGGCATTCTTTAGCGTAATGCCCTTTCCGGCCACATTGCGACATGCACCTTTTGCACTTTTGCTAGATGACTGTGACGACCTATCAGGTTTTGATTTGTTAGCATACCTCTCGTGTTTATGTGTGGAACGATTGCCCTTTGGCTTCCATTCACCCTTCTGTTTCCTTCTAGGTGCGTCAGAGATGTGTGATTCTCATCTGGGATTTTGTTCCTTCTTGGTTGATGAAGGTCCGACGCTTCGAGTCTTGGTCGTCTTTTCGACCTCACTTGTGTAAATCTCCTTTGTCGGTCGTGATTCTGCATCCCTTAGTAACAACTATTGTTGTTTTTCTGCTAGTAATAGATATGGCATGAGTTCTGAATGCTTTTAAACTTCATGCTACAGTACTGTTGAGCAAGAATCGCACAAGTAGGAGGAAAGGTAGATAACGTCTTATCTATGAGGTCTACGTCGAAGAGTCAATCTCCATAGAACTTGAATTGCGCAACTATTTGGTGGAGTTCAGCATTGAACGTTAGGAAATTCGGGAAGTCCAGCACTCGGAGGCTGATCTAGTCGCTTCTCGTCTGTGGTAGAAAGATCGTCTCCTCGTATTTGAAGCGTGCCTCCAGTGATTTCCATAATTTGGCTGGCTGCTCTACTTATGTGAATTGTTGCCAAAGCGATGCGTCTAGGTGTCTCCTGATAATAAACAGTGGTTGCCATTTGCATGGTGGAGGTAGGTCCTCCGCCGTTGTTTGATCTAGTGTTGTATCGAGCTCTTCTGCACACAATTACGTTTGCATGTCAATATTCCATTCTAGGTAGTTTGAGTCGTCTGGCTTGAGTGGATCGAAGTATAGAGGTTGTTTCCGGATTTCTCGGACTCGAGGTTGAGTTGCCATGCAGGTGGGTTCTATCTTGACTGGTAGCTAGACTCTAATGCAGAGGCTTAGGGATTTCCTGAGGCTCATATGCTAAGGTCTAGGGTTACAAAGGTGAGGACGTGTGCATGGTGTTTGTCTGTCAACAGTGATTGCTACAGTGTCTCTTGACTTAGATTGTGTGTGTACTCGTATTCTAGCTGATTGATCTGTGGTTGAGGTGTATTGGCTTTCTACCGAAGTGACGTGATCCAAGCAGTCGGATAAAAGGGTAATGTATCGATCAAAAAACAAAAGCAGTGCGTGCTGATAACGTGTTGGGAGATTGTATTGTGAGAGTAGAGTTGACATCAAAGAGACACCGAAGTTCTACAAGGGTCCAGGATTAAATCCCTAGAGTGAGGTACATGAGTAGTCCGTTAGCACAGGACTCCGAGGTGGTACGATTGCTAGTGGTTAATCTAGTATTAATGTCTTAATCAGAGAGTAATCCCCACTACTAGTAATCAGGGAGTAATTCCCACTACTTAGTGGTGGTGCAAACAGACACTTTATTCATGCCGGCCCTCCCTGAGAACTGGCATTCTTCTTCTTCATAATTCCCACTATATTTAAGCCCGTAGAGTGCTCGGCGTAGGAGATAGCCAAGATTCTCTTGTCCAGGTTTAGTGAAACCCTTAGGTTGGTGCATAAATACTTGATGATGTAGTTTATTGTTGAGAAACGCTGTATGGAAATCCAGGTGATGCATGTCCCAATTTTGGGATGCCGCAAGTGTTGTTATAGCCTTGATTGTATTATATTTTGCAATTGGAGCAAAAATATCCCCATGTTAATCTATTCCTTCCCTTTGGTCAAACCCTCTTGCTACTAACCGAGCTTTGTACCGATCTGATTGTCTAGGAAGCCCAAGTTTGATCTTGTAGATCCATTGGCATGATATGGCTCGTGCCCCTGTGGGTGACAACGTCTGTGGGGACCTACTAAGGCTTTGTGAGGGTGTCAGGTGACGAGTTATTGCCTGAACAGTGTTCTCTAGGTGTGAATTGCTTGAGGTAGGCTCGGGAGCCAAGCTATCTACAACACAAGGACTCGGTAGGCCTTGATATTGCGAAGCAAGAGAAGTGTACAAAAATGAGGCAGGATGAGATGTACCTGATATGGCTGGTAGTCTAATATGATATTCCCCATGTTTTGTTGATGGTGAGGAACTGGTATTGTCGAGAATGATAGTCATCTGAGACTGATCAATTGTAACATCGCGCAATACTATGACCTTTTTGGTAAGCGGATTGAAGCACCTAAATCCATTAGTGTTGTCGTCAATTCCAACAAGTATAGCAGGTATGGATTTTGAGTCCATCTTCTCACGCTTTTGTTTAGGTATATGGACATATACTTTGGTGCCAAATATCTTGAGGTTAGAAATAGTCTCCCGTTTGCCTGAATAGACCTGTTTTGGAGTTGTTGAGAGCCTGGAGTTAGAGGCTTGACGATTTAGTAGATAGCATGCATGTCAAATGGCTTCAGCCCAGAATGCTCCTAGTAAAGAATGGTGGTGTACTAAACACCTGGCTATTTCCACTAATGAACAATTCTTTCGTTCAGCTACTCCGTTGCTTTGCAGAGTGAATGCTTGACAATATTCTCATTGAATACCCTTAGTATTGCAGAACTTGCTAAACTCATATGAAGTATACTCCCCTCCATTGTCGCTACGCAGTGTTAAGAGCTTGTGACCTGAAGCTTTCTCCTCTTTGACTTTGAATTTCTGAAATTCCAGAAAACACCTGATCTTTTGTATGCAAGAACACCACCTAGGTTTTTCTGGAGTAATCGTCAATGAAAGTAACAAAGCAACGGGCACTTGAGTATGATCTTTTCCTAAAACGACCACAAACATCGCTGTGAACAATCTGCAAGGGTTTGAAGGTTTCTGTAATATCTCTGGAAAATTTCTTACGTGCCATTTTTATTTTTTGACAGATTTCACAAACAAAGTTGACTCTAGAGAGTTTTGGTAAGCCCTCTATAGCCTTATGTATCGACATTTGATATACTGTCTCAAAGTTCAAGTGACCCAATCTACAATGCCAGAGAAGTGCCTTTCTAGTTCCTTGATCTTGTTCTAACGAGTGTGCTTCCAATGATCAAACACATGCATTGTCCACCTTGTAGAGTCCTCGGCCCTGTATCTGTGAGCCTTTAATATTAATCTGACGTGTAGTCATATCTCTGATAAGACACATATTTCGAAGAAATTCAATAGAGCAATTCTCATCGGAGAAACAACCAACTGAGAGTAAGTTACGTTTGATACCAGGTATGTAAAGAATGTTGCTGATCCATCTAGAAGTTTAATCAAAGTTGTACCCTTGCCTCTTACACTGTATGACCGGCCACAAGCAGTCGCCATGGATGAAGGTGTTTCTAGCGGAACAAATTCCGTGATAGCTCTTTAGCTACATGTAACATGGTGGCTGGCGCCTGAATCTAGGATCCAAACAGGATCATGTGCTAGTGTGTCATCATACTCAAGAGAGTTAGCTTTGAGTTCTAGAAGATGGGATTCTAGTACCTCGCCGGCGGATCCACTGGACTCTGTGTCGTCATCTTGATTTGTCGTATTGACTTCCTCTATTGCATGAGCCTGTTGATGTCGGCTACTGCGACTCTAAATGCTCTACATCTTCAAATCGAGGTCCTTGATTTGAGCGACAATTCGCTTGAGTTCGCAGTCATGTTCAAAGTGCCCTTTCTCGCCACAGAGATTGCAACGGCCTTGATTCTCGTCTCGGTTGCGCTCATACTGATCGTAATGCTTCTGTTCGATGTCTCCACATTGGCGATCACTGGAGCGCTCCTTCTGGTCTCCGAAGTCGCGCTCGTTGCGGTGTTTCTTGGACTGTTGGGATCGTCCAGTCTGTTGATCGTTCTTGCGGGTCTTTGGTATAGCGCGCACATTTTTGCCTTTCTTCAGGTAGAGTGCCTTGCTAGCTAGCTCTTTCTCTACATCTAATTTAACCTACATCTCTTCATCTAATAACTTTGTTTCAAGTTGATCAAAAGATGGCAGAGTATCTTTACATGTCTGAATTCTGACGAAGTAGTGATATAATTCTATGGGAAGAGAATGCAGCATTTGAAGTACGATAAGATCTTGTGAAATAACATGGTCCATAGTGTCTAGTTCATCGATTATCTCCTTCATACTCTTAAGATAGGCCTCCATGGTCGCTCCCTCCTCTTTCTTGGTTGTGACAAACTTCCGGAGTAGCATGAGATGCCTTGATCCCGAACGAGGATTATATTTGTTTTTCAGGTATTCCCAGCAACGGTGAGGATCCCTGAATCTGCAGACTTTAGTGACAAGTGAATCTTTCACGGATTCAACTATGGCTTGCAAAGCTATCGCGCGACCTTCTATCTCTTCTTCTGAAATACTGCAAGACGGGGACGTCGGGTTGATACAATATACGACCCTAAACGCCCGTCCGCGTTTTTGGCCTGTTCATTCCGGCAAACATTATACCACGGAATGTTCGCAACAACAGGGCGTTATCAAACCTCACGGAAAAAAACCCGGTTTGTAGATATGTGCGGGCAGTCGTAAAAAAATAATCAATTAATTTTCAAACGCGGGCGGGCGTTACGCCGGGTGAGGCCCTCCCGGTCGAGCCTCACGCAATGTGAGGTATCCTCCTCCTCGGGGACCTCACATCGCGTGAGGCTCAGCCGGGAGGGCCTCATCCCATACAACCTATATCTAGTCAAGATGCTTGTCATGCGGAGAGACCATACTTGGTAGTTGGTGAGTCCTTTGAGCTGACTACTTTCTGGAAGTGAGATTTCTACTCCCTTGCTATGTGTTGTTCTCAGAGCTAATCTATTTGCTTTTGTGGTGGTAGCACCTAGTGTACCAACAGATTTGTCTCCTTACGGCAGTGGAGCTAGCTCCTTCGACATCTCCCATTGTGGGGATTCTAAGCTACTCACACAACTAGATCCAGTTCAAATGGTAACCACAGGTTATGGAAGAGCGATAGCGCTTTGATACCATAATGAAATCAGGCAATGCTGACTGAGATGAATTAAAGAAGTATTCGCAAGGAATATATACACTGAACCAGATAAGGTTCAAGATGAGGCGGTTAGCCGTAATCCTAATACACTAATCTAATTGGTCCTATTGATGCTATACTATATATGGACGGCTGAACAGACTGGTTTCGTTTCTTCAACAGTAGTATCAAAGAACTCGACCGCCATCGACTCGAACCTGATCATAGAGTAGCTGATCACCATGTACGTCGCGGTCTGGACTAGCACATACAGGATCTCCACCAGCACCTGCAATTAACTACCGCAGCCTGAGCCGATGAAGAATCCATCACAACAATCAGTGGAAGAATCCCTCTTAAATTTGAGTAGTAGTACTCTTTCTCCACTCTTTCTTAAGTAGTTTTAATCTGAACGTGCCTATGGCGGAGAACATCCCCGCTGCCTTCTCTCGGTAAAAAATAGTGCACTTAATGCTTATCACAGGCTGCACCACACCATAAGAAAACGGTTGAACCATACAGGGCTCCTGGAATCTTCAACAAGTCCCTAGATGCAACCATGCACTAACGTCAACATTCAAACCCATTAGAGATGCCCTTCCATTCCAGATACAACGGTCATGTCTAGCTTGAGGATTATGGAACTTGGAGCAGAATCTTGTCAAGTAAAGAAAAAAAATCAGTGTATGAGGATTAGAATGTACCCATTGTTAAACGTGGCTCAGTGGTCTTGCACAAATTGAAGCATTTTGTTTGTGATTCGTGTACTTCAGTGAGAAGCTTAATGTGCATGCTTTAGTGTGATGTGCGGAATTTTGATCGACTCTGGATATGTGACAGTTTAATGCGCTAAATGTGTTTTCTGGGACAGTTCAAAAGCTGGGAATATGATCTCTTATCTTTTCCTAACATGCTATTAAAATCATTTTCTACGCAGTGAACCACGCAGCGATCAACCATGCAGTGAACTATAAAAATGATGCAGCCAAACGCGCAGTTAATTGCCCAGTCAATCGTGCAGTGAATCATGTTACCTTTCTTTTTTATAGTTTGTAATATAAAAACAACATTAAAATGGTTGGACCAATGCGTTGCAAAGCAAGCGCCAATTGCTAGTCACTACAAGAAAACAACAAGAAAACAGGGTGTTCAGCAAAGTTTTGTAAAATTCCTAAGAAGCGCCTAGGGGCTTGCTTTGTAGATAAAACCAAGCTTCACATGTTG
This sequence comes from Bryoerythrophyllum caledonicum, assembly GCA_963971425.1. Classification (NCBI taxonomy): domain Eukaryota; kingdom Viridiplantae; phylum Streptophyta; class Bryopsida; order Pottiales; family Pottiaceae; genus Bryoerythrophyllum; species Bryoerythrophyllum caledonicum. The sequence continues at coordinate 2,098,988 of OZ020523.1, forward strand.
CTTCTTTAAAAAGCAAGCCCCTAGGAGTTGCTTAGGAATTCTTCAAAATGTTGCAAAACACCATGTTTTCTTGTAGTGTGTTCGGCGAGACGATACAAAGCTGCACAATTTTTGGAAGAGTCATGAGCTCATCATGGTGGTGATACATAATACTTGAAGTCCTTCCTTCTGGTGTTGGCCTTACATATTACTCATTGTTTTCAAAGGAAGCTGCTAGCTGTAATGGGCAGCCAATCAAGCATGCAATTTATTCCAGTTCAACACTACAAGAAAATAGGGTGTTTAGCAACGTTTAGAAAAATTCCTAAGCAACGCCTAGGAGCTTGCTTTGTAGATAAAACCACGCTATAGCTGTTGCTTTTTTTAAAAGCAAGCCCCTAGGTGCTGCTCATGAATTTTTCTAAACCTTGCTAAACACCCTGTTTTCTTGTAGTGCAAGGGAGGAATTTACGAATCATGATGGAGTGGTTGTGGCATCGTGATGAAATGTGGCTCAGATTGTGATGCAGCAATTTTGATGTGCACTGCTGTGGTTGTTGGCTACTCAACTAGCCATGTTTTCAACATACACTCCTAAGTTCATAACTTCACAGTTTCTCAAGAATGCGTCTTCTCTTGACTGACACCCACTCACTTAACCCCTAACGGACCAAGGCATTTTTAGAGGAATCTATACTCCATTGATTAAACACTGCTAAAATGTACTTTTTGAGAATGGAACCATAGGATTTTCTTCTGAACTTACATGGGATGACGTGGTAAAGAATTTGTGAATTTTGACCCTATTGAATGAAAGATTTTATAGTCAAAGTGAAAAAATTCATAGTCAAAGTGAAAATTTTGTCCAAGTACACTGAGTAAGTGTATTAGTACGCATACTTTGAGTACATGTACTGTGTACTTGATAATCCAAGTCTTGACTTCTAGCAAACCTCCATCCAGAAGTGAATGGGGGTAATGGGATGAAAGTGGGTGAATTATACCCCAATTTTGTAGTGTACCAGATTTTGTTGGTTATGTTAGGGGTTACTGTGGGCAAAATACGAAGGGCTAAGACTACCTAAACTTGTCCACATATGGCCCTGAAATCCCAACATCTATCCTCATTCCACAGTTATAGGCAATTAAAATTTACTTAAAAACAGATTTCTAGACTTTTCCAATCCATTTTTTTTTTCAGATTTTTGATTAAAACATTGATAACTGCTCATGAAATCTTCAATCATAACTCATTGCTCATGAAATCTTTGATCATTGATCATGGCTCATGGCTCATGGCTCATACCCTAGCATCCTTGGTGCAAAAATGAAAGCATGAATCTTGCTCATGTTGAATTAGTTTCTATATCTAGATATGTTCCAATTTAAAAGACATTCACAAAAATTAACACCATTCCTATCCAACATGCGATGTCCATACTCCTACACAAACAAAAAATTGAAAACAAACAACCTCTCCCAAAATTAAACGATACCCTTTAAAACCTTTCAAAAGCACACATCTAACCTTTACATATCATCTCTTGGAATTGAGCCCTATGGCTTTGATTGGTCTTTGGTCCTAAGTCCTTGGTTACTGGTTATTGGATATGTACGGTAGTGTCTATCCTCAAGAGAGGGGAGTAGTTCCATACTACAAAACCTATATGTGGTGGACATAGTTTTAGTGGTGGAACAAACAAGACACTTTATTCACTCTAGTCCCCCCCAACCCACGCCGAGGGACTGGAGTTCTTCTTTTTCTAGATATATTTTATATTTCAATTTCTCTTTTGTCTTATGGAATACTTTCATAAACCATTACTCTATTGTTCAATACATAAGTATGACTATAGTATAGTCATAGTCATCTTATTGAAAAATTATATTTGTTCTATACATTAATAGTTGCAAGAAAAAATAGTTGAAAAATTCCTTCATTTGTCTTTCTTGCTTAATTTTAATATTACAATTTAATTCCTCATAATGTAACAATATTGAATCTTTATATAGGCTCCAATGGATAAAGTCCTAATTACTTATTCACTGACATTACATAAATAATTTAGTGTGTTGTTTCGTTATTTTGGTTTTGGCGCCATAAATATTCAACATATTCCACAAAGAACCTCTTAAACCATTAATTTTTGAATCATTTTATTAAATGATTCCTAGATTCCTAATTAGATTCCTAATTCCTTAACTTATCCGCGGAAAATGACAAGCTACAAACTCCTAGCTTGGCCACAACCTTCAAATTCTTTTGTGTGAATATTCATTTTAATGCATATCCAACATTTTCACACATTATTGGGCAAGGTACCAAAAAGTTCTCTCAACACTAAAAAATTAAAAATTAAAAATTTACATGGTCTAGGTATAAACTTGAAACATTACGAAATACAAAAATTCAACACCAAGTGAAGTCAATCTTTCCATAAGTATGATCAAGGTTTAGAAAATTTTGTGAAAATGTTCTTTCATGAGTCTATGTAAAGATCCTTTGGTTTAAAATATTTGATATGCCTTTTACACTCCTTACGCAAAAAGGACAATTTTGAAGTGAAAAAATTGCAATTATCTTCAGTCAAAGTATGTTGAACTTGCCTAGGCACACTAGAAAAAACAAGTTTTCACTCTTTAAATGCATATATCTTTGAATCTGTACGGTCAAAGTTTACAAAAAGATTGGAATGTCTTCTCCTAGTAGTTAGCTTGAAGATCCTACGATTGAAAATAGTAAATGGTTGTTTGAATAAGTCTAATAATATCTCATTTCAAAGTGGCAGTTTTGGGGTAGTTTTGGTGAAGTACAAGGCCCGGTCCTTTAGGGGTTAAGGAGCTTTAGGTTTCAAAACTATGGATGACTTTAGAATCACATCATTAATGTCCAGTTGTAAATACAATTTATAGAATTCAACAAACTAAAAAAGGGAGAAGAAAAACAAGGCTTCTACCAAAAAGAATAAATGGTGGATTCCATCAAACGCTCCTTCTTCTTGTGTTTAACTTTTGTACAGATGACCTAGAATAGAACTTGAATCTAAGAAATGACTCAAATATGCCACCCTACATTTGCCATCATCACAAAGATAAACTTTGTCTAATTAATGAATGGTAAATCCTTTATTGCCTCGAGCATTTTTTTTTGGCAAAACCAAGATTTGTGCTCATTTTTTTCTTTGGACTAACTTTGATGGAAATAAAATGCCTAATTTTAGTATCTAATCTTATAAAATCTGACTCAATCCATGATCTAAGCCTTGGAGAAAATTTGGCAAACATCCAATGGTTGATATAATAGACTATAGTGTTTAACCTTTTAGCGCCTATGTGGACTAAAAGAGTCAGAGACAATCTACAAGTGCGATAGATTAGGAAAACATCATCTACACACTGGGTACATTTCAGCACAAAAATCTACGACTCCACTTCATGGAAATCACGTGGTTTGTTAATGCTTCTATGGATTAGAGGTTGAAATGGTTTGTTGGAAAGCTTATGAGGAGCTCAAAATGGGTTCAGAGTATGCAAAAGACAATAGAATATTGTAAAAAGAGCTACAAGAAAAAAAACACAATAAACAACCTGCTAGGGCCTCTTAGGCGCTAAAGGGTTTAATTTACCTTATATTGGTAGTGAGAATTGTAGATTTTGGAGAGTATACTACTTTATCCATTGATAGATTCTTGCAAGAATATTTGTACTTTGAATGAAAGAGGTTCAAATGTGCATTTTGTCGATGGCTTGGCATTGACATATCATATGCAATTTGCAAAGTATACATTTATAATTGATTATTGATGATTTTATTTTTTTTGTCTACTTGATAGTAGACAAAAATGTTCCAAACTTATATGAGCTGGAACAAAAGTTTTGTATGTGTGAAAGAGATCAACAATCACAAAACAATGAAGAGTCTCTCAAAGACAAATTTCAATCAAAGTTAAGACCAAAATCAATTTGCAAGTGGTATGGTATTCATTGTGTTTTAGTGTATTTGATGTATTTTGCAATGTATTCCTAGCTTTTCCATGAGTTCTATAACTCCAACTTGGGATATGATTTTTCCAAAGTGTACATGTAATGTGTGCACAACTCTGTTCTTAAGAATTCAATCTAATTCCTTATAAATTTAATGCAAATTGAGATTTAAGTCATTTAGAGAACGTATTTAATAACTGACATCTATTAAATTAAGATATATTCAACCCACTTTCATCCCACTCCCACCCATTCACCTCCAAATAAAGGTTTGCTATTAGTCAAGATCCCTTCCTTTTTTTGTTGTTTATGAGGGGTACCTATTGGCGGTCACTAGCTAAACATGCAAGCACACTTTGAATGTTGATAACCAATTTATATTTCTTCAAAAAAATATGAAATCTTTTGGGTTGTAATTGTAATTATATTGGCTAACATAAAAAAGTATATCTATTTTCATTCGTTCTCTCCATATATGCACATTGCTTAACTTGTTGGTTGAGGGGATTACCTTAACCCTTAACCCTTTAACGCCTATGGGAACCATGAGAGCTAAGGAGAATCTATGGATGTAATCGATTAGGTTGAACATCGTACACACTGTGTACATTTCAACATCACCCTATTTCACGGAAATCACTGTAGTTTTCTCATGCTTGCATAGATTGGAGATCAGAGAGTTCCGATGGAAAGCTAACAAAGAGCTTAAAATGCGTCCAGAGGACGTGAGAGACAATGGCTAATTGTGGAAAGAGTTAGAACAACAAAAACACCAAAAACAACCCTGCCAAGGCCTTGTAGGCGTTAAAGGGTTAAATGTCAAAAGATGCCACTAATGGCCATAGTATTCTACATGTATGATGTCGTATTTGAACATGATAAGGTTAAGATAATGAATTGACCTTCAAATGAAAGATGCTAGTTGAAGAATCTTGAATCAAAAGGTGTAAGTCTTGCTAAACTTTAATACATTTTCTATAGTGTACAGAGTAAATACATGCTTCTAAAGTACGTGCTTCTATGTACAGATCCCAACTGACATTTAAGGGTTAACATGCTTGTAAAATATACAGATTGGGTGGCTTCAGTAGGCAATTATACCATGCCAACTCCCATTTGTCGCACATATCTGAACATACAAACATGGCGTCCATGTCCATGTGAATTAAAAATCCACAGATAAGCAAGAGTATGGCAAATGTCCAGGTCACCATCCATCATCCTTATCCTACATAAGATGTCATAACACCAATCCAGGTCAGAAATCCAACAAGAGCCGATGGATCCTCCATCTCGGAACAATCCTGGCCCTCCGTTAATACAGCTCAGGTGGGCTGGTTGGAAACTGAGCCAATTCATTGCTGTATACACTTGATGCATGGGCTCCGCCTCTAATGAAATATCTCACCAGAAGTTTGCGAAAAGTTCACAAACAAAACTACCTGAATCACGTAAAAGTCAAATATGAAAATGGTAACTAATTAACCCTTCAAGGATGGCGGGCGGCTACAACCGGCCAAGAAAACGACTGAATTGTGCACGACCAGAATCAACTGGCCAAAACCAATAAGGATAGGCGGACGTGGACACACGAGGATTGCCGCGTTGATTTGGACGGCCCTACAGCGAGGCATCTGCTACTATTCTATGAAAATAGCCATGACCGTCCACTTTGGATTGGCTTGTCCTCAACCCTTGAAGATCTAATGTCCATTTTTGGGTTGTTTCGGCACAAAAAACTCAATAGCAAACACAACAGGGCACCTCCAAGAAAAACTGAAACGAGGATGTACAGGTGAAGGAAGATGGACATCTATTTAGACCATCACCACAAAAATTTCACATAGTCTAGTCCACACTACATTCAGGGAACGGTGTAGTGAAGTGAATGTTTATGGTATTTACAATTCTACCGACCATGATACTCTACAAGAATAATTCTCTCAACAAATCTACTACAGTACCAACAACAAGGATGGGACCGCTGACTCATCAAAGTAGCACCCCTTCCAACCCAAATTACACTCTCATAATCACCCCCCCCCCCTTCTCTTCTTCGCAGCGTCATATTCTGCACCTCCTTCAGTGCATCACACCAACGCAGTTCTGCAAGCCCTGTCAACTTGGTGCCCACAATCCTTGTAATAACAGGTGTTGATTCTAGAGACGGATTGTGGGCTTGATTAGGCATTTATGGTGTTTGTTAGTAAGATTATGTTACAGGTGTTGATTCTAGAGATTGATTGTGGACTTGATTAGGCATTTATGGTGTTTGTTTTTTAAGATTATGTTTCGTTTATTCTTACCACCTTGCTCCTAACCTTTTAAATTCCTTGTGTGGTTGCAGAGACATTGACAACATGGGGTCGCTCATGCCAGGATGGGATACGCTTCCAAATCCTAAGAAAGGTTGAAACCTGTGAGATGTGCAGTATTTTGGCAGTTTCTTGCAGTTTTGGTGGTTTAGCGAAGATGCGTAATATTGTGTGTTTTTATTAAAAAAAACTCAGTTTGGCCTCTCTAATGATGAATATGCTCATAGTTTCTCTCGGGTGCTGAATCTGAGATTCATCTTCACTGTTTAGATCAATGTGTCTGATTTTGATTTCGATGGTGTTGTAAATCAGATGAAATCTAGCACTGTTGATTGGTATGAAGAGGTTGGGTTCTGTGCTATTTATTTACAAGGGTCATGAATGCTTAAACCAGCATGGTTTTTGACGGTTTTTTACACAACCCATGTTTAATGGTCTCCACATTGTAGGATTTTACGCATACCTAGAGTGGTTTTGGTGGCTCATAAAAGATAAAATTCACATTATTATTAGCAACTCACAACCGAACTCTTGATTCTCACCTCATAACTCCTAACCTTTGAAGCATTATTGTGATGTGCAGACGTGTGAGGATTTAGGACTTAAGGGTTGTGGTTTGATTTTGGAACTTCTCATTTCTGTCCGTGTTTTGTAGTGATGAAGAGGAGCAAGACATCTCTGACGAAAGAGGAGATTGAAGCGTATTGGCGCCACAAGCAGCTTGAGATTGAGAATCATAACAAGGAGAACAACGCTCAGAACGCAAACACTTTGCCGGTGAGTTGCATAATTTTAATATAATTATTACTTGCACGACTTGGTGTAATATTTTGTTAAAAAAATCCTCAACCACCTCTTATAGAATTGTACATTCCCTGAAATCCAAGAGTGCCGCAGCAGCATTAGATGTACTACGTTGCTTGCATATGATTCTGTCCGTAAATGCGCCTCATGGAATTATGGGACGTCTTCTGGAAGTCTACTCTCGTTTTTCAACAACACGCGAACAAGATATGACGACACTTTCATTGAATTTTTCCTCAGGTCATCTCCGAAACTAAACTGACCACCACAACAACAGTCGCTTCGGATGGAACCGAGCTGCACGAAGTGGAGATCAGTTGGCCCCAGCCAACCGCGAGCAGCCGTGACTGGTACACGTCAATCATAACCTTGCAATCGTAGCTAACTCTCGGGAAGATCAATTGAGAAGTATGTTGCTAAATGGGCAACCAACTCCAAGGATTCTCCAAGCATTTTGAGGTGTAGTGTTTAGGGTTCAGGGTTTAGGGTTTAAGGTCGCGCATGGGTTCTCATCTTGGTTTTTGGATTCCGTGCTGTGTTAGGTGGACGCGGAGCAACTGGGCATACTTGAATGCGCCACCTGAAATATCTGACTATCCGGGGCAACCGCGGCATCGTCCATACGTTCCCCAGCACGATGTCGCCACTAGATACAACAGATCGGCGTCCTCGGCTGTGTGATGACGGTGCTATCATCCTTGTACAGACACTGCACCGGAGCGCAAACCTCGTTGCAAACAAGTTGGTGTGATAAGTACCGCACTCTTTCTTCGAAGGCATCGATACTATCTTGTAAAAACACTGGGGGGTGACATGAAGCTATGTAGTAATCGTGGAGATGAAGAGGTTTTGGTAGAGAGAAAGCGTAAAGGAGTTCAACAACCAAGTAGTGTTCCACATGTAGTGTTGCGTTTTTATCATCGATGAGGAGCTTGTTATGTAGCTTCCTGCTCGTGGTGAGGTCTGTAATTAGAGGGAGAACGTTTGCATGCAATGTAACATAAGTTATGAAGATTTCTGGAGCTTTTGTACACACAAGTGAGTGTGTTTGCACAGGTAATAGATTCAGCGAGTTGTGGCAGCCATGTCATGGATTAGCTGCATTCTAGAAAGCCAGGTTCATTGGGGCCCTTTGGAATGAACACACAAACTAAATCATGTTGTGCACAAACTGTGGAGCTCTCTCGAGTTGGCCGCTCACAATTGATCTCGCTTCAACACACAAACATGCAAAAACCCTAAGGACGAATGCAAACCGGAGCGACCCTCGGCGCGTTTGGAGAAGTCACTGCCGTCCCTTGCCGACTGGTGTGACTGCACGGTGATACACGCGGTTGGGTGCGCGGTAACTTGATGTCATGAAGATGTTGCCGCAGTCATCAGGACACGAACGTTGTTTATTGCATGGGTAATGAACAACTTGTGCGTGGGCGGCAATACTTTTCTTCGCCCTAGTAGTGATCTGCTTCCAAAGTTTATGAAGTAAGGTGTAGCTGCTGCCTTGTGGATTTGGGTATGGCGACTGCGAGGTTTTGCTTGTCACGGCTGAGAGCAGGAGCTGCAGGACCGGGGGGATCGTCGAGATGGGGGGATCGGGTCTGGAAGGCAGCGGGGACGAGTTCTCGCGGAGGGTGGACGGGGACTGCATTTTCAGCCGGCATTGCTGGCATCACCGCAGCAGCTCACTTGGGCTCGTGGGCGGCCGCAGCTGCTCCAGCTTCTCCTGCAGAGTCCCCCTTTGTCACCTCTGCCCACACGTATGCTCCTCGCTCTAGGGTTTCACGTCTAGTCAGTCTGTCTCTCTGTGCATGTATTGCAATTGCCTCTAAGAAATCCCAGCTTCTTGTTCGAGTAGGACGTCCCTTGATTTTATGTTTTCTGTGATGGTGCAGGTCAGGCATCGCCAAGAATGGTGGCTGCAAGAGCGGCGAGTGGTTTCAAGTGCCTGAATTATCCTTACGGGATCACTACTTTGTCGTTCCTCTGGATCATGGGAGTCCTGATGGTTCGCCTATCACAGTTTTTGCGCGAGAAGCTGTCGCAGGTGCTACTTCGGGCATCTGAGCTTAATTCTGTTATTATGTAATCGATGGTTGTTTTATCACTTAGAAACCTTTTCTGATACTGTTCCTCTTCGTGACTTGCAGCTGGCAACGAGGACAAGGCGCTGCCATATTTGCTGTATCTTCAAGGGGGCCCAGGTTTCGAATGCGCTCGTCCTACAGAGGCAGGAGGCTGGTTGAAGAAAGCTTGCGAGGAGTATCGCGTTGTCCTTCTCGATCAGGTACCCTCTTCGTCCTATAATGGTTTAATAAATTATGAGACAAGGGTGTAATTTTAAATTTCAGGAGATGAAAAGTACCAAGCACTTGGAAAACTCACCAACAATGTTTTAGAAGTCGTAACTTGGGAGGTACCTCTACACCAACATTCAATCTGAGCTTACTGTTTGTGGAACTCAAAGATGCTGTTCGGTTGGATGTAGATGCTTATGAATTACGAAGTATTCAATGACTATCCGCTTCCTTTTGCTTAGTTCTTAAGTTTAGAGGATCTATTTCTTTCGTCCTGAGAAACAATCGATGATGTTTGGTCTTTTTTTTTTTTTGTATGCAGCGGGGTACAGGACTGTCGACACCCCTCACTACAACTGCTCTCTCCCAGTTTGAATCACCGAAGCAACAGGCAGCTTATCTTCGCAACTTTCGGGCTGACAGTATTGTCAAAGATGCTGAAATCATTCGAAGCTATCTAGTTCCAGACGACAAGCCCTGGTCTGTCCTTGGGCAGGTTAGCAATTTTGACCCTATCAGATTTGCCTCTCGGATCATTTTTTTAATCTTGTTGCAGAATCCATGAAGCTGAGCTTGATCTTGGACACAATGTATATGATGCTCGTTTTGAGAGAGGTTTTTGATGGGATAAGTTGTGGGCCCGTTTCAGAGTTATGGGGGCTTTTGTGCAGTGACGTACTTGAGCATTGCGCCTCATGGCCTGCATCATGTGTTGCTCACTGGTGGACTACCACCCATAGATGACGGGTGTACAGCTGAAGCAGTCTACCGTGCATGCTACAAGAGAGTTGCATTGCAGAATGCTAAGTATTACAAGCGATTCCCCCATGACGCGGAGATTGTGAGATCAGTTGTCCTTCATCTGGCGCAATCTGAAGGAGGAGGGGTGAGTTTTTAAGAACATGTGCTTTGCTGTTTCTTGAATGTCAATCACGGTTCTTTCAAATTGATCTTCTCGTATTTTACAAACGAAAATTTGATGGAACTCCTGGAACATGGTTACCTTGAGTTAAAAGAGCATTCAAGGAACTGGTTTTGAATAAGATTTACTTTTTTGAGATGCATCAATAACATGAAAACCCTGGTAATAAATAATGTTAAGCCCTATATCTTTAACTCCTGTAAACCCCTGTAGCTCAGTGACTTCATGAAATGTCCACTTGGCAATCCTAGTGCTGAAATGTTTTCTCTTCTCATAGTGTTTTTTAATTCTGGCCTGAGTCTTAGCATTTTTTATGCAGGTACCATTGCCTTCTGGAGGATTCTTGACACCTCGGGCGCTTCAACTCTTGGGACTAAGCGGGTTGGGTTCTTCCGGAGGCCTTGAACGCCTGCATTATCTGTGAGTTCCACATGATTGTAAAACATGTTCGTACATGTGAAGGTTTTCTTGGAATATTTTTCTAATTCCCTACTAGAGCAGTACACCTTACCTTTTGCAGTACACGCATAAGGTGTGTGAGAGTTGTTGGTATCTGTCACTGTTTTGTTTTTGCACAGACTCGATATTGCGATTTTACGTGTAATCATCCTTTGATCCTGTAAGAGCAGTCTTGGCTCTAGTGTTGCAATGATTTAGGCATGAAGCCACTGATTTTACCTGCAAATTTCTCGTTATTTTTATGAAAGATGGAAGTGTAGACCTGTCTATAAATTTACATTTCAGAATAACTCTCTGGATGTTCTACTCTTGTGCAGCTTCGAAATCGCATGGGATGCAGTCCTTGTCCCCGGGTCGAAGAAAGCACTCAGCTATAACTTCCTTCGTTCGGTATAAAAGCATGGGCTAGCATTTTTTTTTCCTTCTTTTCTGTTTCTTTGTTTGTTTCTTTGATCTAAAGAATCCTTACTGCATAAAAATATGTTTGCCATCATGAACCTTTCTGTTGGGGATTTTGGATCTGAGAGGTGCAAACATGGGTGGTAAATCAGCTCTATTCTAAGCAGACTGGAAGCATTTAAGATGATGACATTTTATTGTGGCATTGACGACAAGCATTAAAACTTTTACAGGTGGAAAATTGGTTTGACTTCGATACAAATCCTCTGTACGCACTCATGCACGAGTCAATTTATTGCCAGGTAGTAGTTCCTACATCTATTTTTCATCTTGCAATGCGTTATTATGGGCTCTGAGAATCCAATTTGTATAATACGGAGTAGTTCTACAAGATTAGGTGATACTAATTAACCAAAACAGTAGAGTAAAACTGCAAGGTGCCTCAATCATGGATACAAACGACGTTGGTTTGTGCTCTGTTTCCATCTATGTCCTGATTTGTTTTCCTGAACGCATGATGTCCAAAGGGTGCTGCATCAAATTGGGCTGCACACCGTGTCCGTGAGGAGTTGGGCGAACAGTTCGATGCGGTGAAGGCTGCTTCAAACAACTTGCATGTCCCGTTTACTGGAGAGGTAATTGAAATCAGACTCACCAAGCTCCTTCTGCACCACTGTAGAACCGCTTTTCAGAATGCATCTAGTCTGTTTACATTCGTCCTGATTTGATATGGTACCTCTAATGGCTACTGTCCCTCTTGTTAACAGATGATATTCCCATGGATGTTCGATGACATGGTAGCCCTGCGGCCTTTGAAGGAGGCTGCCAACATCCTGGCTGCGACAACCGACTGGCCTCCTCTTTACAACAAGAAGCAACTGAATGAGAACAAGGTACTTCTATATTTAATAGAACAAAATCCACCAACAATTACAGAAAAGCTTCCTACTAGTATGTTTGACCCTTCTGTAGATTCAGATGGGGCATCGTAGAGGTGAAGGGCAGCCCCTTATTCCTACTCAACTGCAGCACAAAGTCTTTCCTGTTAGAGATTGTTTTGAGCGCCACTAACTGAAAACTTTTCGTCTTAGTTTCAATTGTCAAACTATCTCCATTCCATGTTTGGTTTCCATAGCATCAACTAACGGTTTGCTATCATTTCGACAGGTGCCCGTTGCTGCAGCTGTGTACTACGAGGACTTGTATGTGAACATTGCCCTGTCTGAGGAAAGTGCATCTCAGATCAAAGACATCCGGATTTGGGTGACAAATGAGTACCTTCACTCTGGGATTCGTGAGGACGGTGCCCGGGTTCTGGATCAGTTGCTTGGCATGCTCAAAGGCAAGCACCCCATTCGTTAATCTTGGAACCAAATTGTGTTGTAGGGAACATATATTTGGAGTTATTATTTATTTGAAAAAAAAGTAGCTATCAAATTTTGTTACTCAACCCTTTATCGCCTAAGTGGACCACAGGGTTCGCGAGAGTCTATGAGCGTAATAGATTCGGCAGAATATCATCTACACAGTGGGTACATTTTTGCACAACCCCACTTCGCAAAAAACATTGTAATTTGCTAATGCTTGCATGGATTGGAGATTCATTTGTTCCATTTGAAGGATATTCACTAGTACCAGACATGTTGCGACCGGGAAAAAGTGCATCTAATTGATAATCAATGTTGAGCTATGTCTTAAATTACATCCAAATCTTGATGTAATTGTTGGAGTGTTCTTGTGATTTGTGCGCAAATCTAAACCTTGTATCTCAAAGCCTAATTCCTCATGGATTTCATGCAAATTGAGTTTGAGCACCTCCGGAGTCCCATTTCGGGCTTCCTAGGCGGTTAAGGGTTAAGTGATTGTTGGATATCTATTACTGATATTTTTAGGGACCAGCGGAAATATAATGTTTGTTCATTCACTTCAAAAAGCCTATGGCCATGGAACATAGGTTAGTGTCTAAGTAGAACTACTTCCTTTTGAAGGTAAACACTTTTCTACACTAAGTGCCTTAGAAACAACCGACATGTCATCCCCTCCAAGGTCTTTTTGGGTACCCATACAACGAGGTCTTAAGACCCCCCTCCATAGTTGGATGGACCATGGTGGTAGGCCCTATGCCGGCTTGAGAATCTGAACTCACAACAACCTCATCGGTGTGCCATGACCCACACCAAGGTCAATGTGGTGCTCTAAGAGCATCTCCACTCCTGGCGTGGAATTTTCCACGCTAGGACGGAAAAAAAATTTCACGCCAGGAGTGGTTTAAGGTTTGGAGCTTGCTTGGCTCCACCCCAAACTCCAAAAAAATTTACCCAAAAAAATGCTTTGACCTTTTACCTCCGGCCACCAATGACACGGCGCCATGTGTCGACATCAATGACATGGCGCCACGTGTCGCGAGGGTATGGGTGTGTCACCAACATCAAAAAATGGTGCACTCCCCCCATCCAAGGAGATTTTGGTGTGCCATGCACCAAAACTTCTAAATTTTTATAAAGTTTCCCCGTTTTGAGGTGATGGGTGCGACTTTTTGACCTCACAAAACTCCAATTTGGTGGTTCTCCGTCTTGGGGTGGAGATGCTCTAACATCTATGCCACTATAGATACTTACCTCCATTGTAATATGAAAATCAATTTGCAATATGCTTGTATAAACTCCAACATGAGTTTTTGACCACATCGTAGTTGATACGCTGTTAGAGCTTCCAAAGTGGCACACGAGATAGGAAAAAAACTCTCAACCTAGCATCATGTGAAATACATGGAATAAGCGGGGATTTGCTAAAATACAATTCAAGCTATTCGCGGCATGTGGCACAAGCTTTGAATACGACTCTTTGGCCGCGCTTGGGCATAATCACCCCCAGACAAGCCTAGCCAAGGGGCTGCACCCACCTGGTGATACCCATGTAGTGCCAATAGGTGATACCGATGTAGTGGTCAGTTTTGTACATAATTCACAACAGAAGATGTATGCTACTTCCTCCGCTGTAATTAAATTATGTACAAAAGTGACCTAGAAAACATCGATAATATTGATGGGGCTCGCTCTCATAGCGAAGTTGCTACCTTATGTAAGGTAGTAAAAAAATCTCACTCGTGAACGCCTCTATGTATATCCCAATCCTGAGATCATAGAAGCAATACTACCCAAAAAAAAGAGTTGTTGCCATGTTGGCTTGTAGGAACTATAAATAAAACCACGTACCATATTGGCAAGAATAGATATTTTAGGTGCAACAGAAAAGAATGTTGTAACCATAGTAGGTGAACCTCCTAGTGCAAAGGGGGCATAAATGACTCATAGTCAAGCTAGGGGTGCAAATTACGGGAGGATTGCGTAGGGCAGGACCCTCACTACCAACTCCAAATCAAAGAGGGTTAATGCTACCAAACGTCTCGAAGTGGTCATGACAACCGGCATGTGGTGTTGTATAGGAGGCAAGGCACCCATGTAGTTTGGGTCAGAGAGTTTCACCAGGCTTTTGCCTTAGCGGTGTATTTCGCTCTATTTATGTTTCGTGAAAAAAAAAAAAAAACCAAATTAGGGGTGCAAACACAGATTACACGCCGGGGTACCGAAAAGATTTTGTTGTGTGCCAAAAAAAGAAAAAAAAACAAGTTCGGGGCGCGAACACAGATTACACGCCGCGGAGCCGAACCGAGGGCGCGACCAGAAAGGCGCTGCGCGTGGGTGGCAAGCCAGCGTTGCGACGCCGACGTGGTCCCGACCGATTGCTCATTTCTGCGCCCACCCGAACATGAAGATTCAAAAGCCTCTCTTGAATCTTTCTGGCATTGTCGCGCTTTTGAATCTTCCTGGCCCCACCTTTGAATCTTCTCACTCGGGGCTCGGTAGAGTAGGTCAATCTGACCATGCTACTGTACCTGCCTAAGATCATGGTCAAAGCAAGAGTGTACTGTAGTCTGTATAAATGATGTTTGTCTTCACCTAGCAGTCCAATAAAGGTGAAATAATGCGGCATTTGTGCTGTGGCGATGGGGGTGGAGAGTGGTCGTTCATCCCTTTCTCCATACGTCCGAGGAGTGCGCCATATCACCAGCTGCTTCGTAGCACCAGGATCAGGAGTGAGAGATGAGCTGGCCAGTCGCTACAGTGCTCACCCCAGTCTGGTGGCTGTCGCGACTACAGAGAATTGTAGGACTCATGAGCAGCAGAGGAGCAGCAGTACAGTAGTGGTGTAGAGCCGGCGTTCCGAGTTTTCGATCACTACAGTAGTGGGCGAATCTGGAGCTGATGCGACGTTGATGTCTAGATGAGGTTCGGGTACTCCGCGGAGGAGGATTACAGACACGAAGGTGCTGCCCTCATCGCGTGAGAGAGGTTCTCCGGTCACGGAGAGTAGTGGTGCTCCTGCTGACTTCATCATGAAGCCGGCAGTATTCTTGTCGCCGCCTCGGAGAAGCGTGGCCACGCGTGCGGACATGCATCTGTGCTGCACCACCGAGCAGTTCGTAGAGGCGCCTGGAGCTCCCAGGCGAGCCAGCTGCGTGAGCCATGCCGAGTCGATGAAGCTGTGCGCGTCCGAGAGTCAGACCCGGAGGTCGAGTTCGGTGACGCAATCAGATGCTTGCGTTACAGTCGTGCACGCGTTATTCGAGTTCTAGTGAAGTACAGTACTGGAAATAATGGTGGTGTATTGTGCTGCAGCAGTAACTTGGAGCACGGCAAGATGCTGCGAAGTAGCCCGCAGCAGTGGAACGGAGCCTCGAGTCCCATGAGGAGCATGACTCTGTCGCTGGATAAGAGCTTCAACAGCAGTTTGAGTCGCCCGGGAGAGTTGCAAGAGGACGACGATGACGAACTGATCGCGGGGGCCTTCAAGCCTAGGCGCCCCGCGTCGCCCCACGACTACCACTTGGCCATCGACTACACCGCCTCTAAGATGCTGCGCTCCGTGATCGACATGGTGAAGCAGTTCCAAAATTGCGCGTCGGCGCAATACAAGCTGGTGGAGAGCAGCGAGCTGCTCACCATACTGGTGAGCTTGCACGAGATTCTGCAGGTGATTCTAGGGGTCCCCTGCCTGGACCGATACCAGGAGGTGCTCGAGGACATCCTGCTCCATGCTTCTAAGGCCTTCGCCTTCCTGGAGAAGCTGGTCGCCTCCAATGCCGTGCCCAGGTCCAGCCACAACCTGCACAGTACCGCCATGGAGATGGGAGACTTCGCCTGCCACTTCAGCAACCAGACCGTCCGCCTCTGCGAGGACTACGAAACGGTATGTCGTTCGTCGATGGCTAATTCATTCTGCATGATCATGCATTCTCTATACATTGATCATGTGAACCTCCGCTCTGCCGTGGCGAAGAAAATGTAACGTAGCATTTTTACTCATTTTTTACGCGTGCGCTTTGCAACCTGTGCAGAGTGAGGATGATCTGCGGTGCAGCTTCTCACCGGGGGAAGAGCGGCTGTCGTTCGGGGTGACCAGCTACGCAGTGCCCTTGCGCAACGTCTCGGAGCGGCTACTCAAGCGGAAGCGCGTGCACATTCCAGTACAGGACGTCGACGGCCGGTCGCAGTACAACGTGGAGCTCTCCTACCCGCGGTTGTGGTTCCGCCACAAGGGAGACGCTATGAGCGCCAAGGTGGAGAGCAACGACCGCGGATTCTCGCAGACGTTGCACGCTGGGCGGGAGAAAGTTCAGAAGGGGAGCTGGGCGGATGCGCAGGACACCGTGATCATCACCTACAACGACCTCATGGTGGCCAACGTGGCGGCCATCTCGGGGAGCCTGCTCTCGCACAGCAAGTCCAGCTCGCACCACTCAAGCTCCAGATCAGAAGCGCACTCGCCCAAATTTGGCAACGCGCACTCCAAGTATCGCACCAGCATCCAGATCGTGGGGTCGAGCCGCATCGACGCGGACCTGCAAAACCTGTACATCGAGGGTGTGAAGCACAAGGACCTCGTGTACTACAAGTGCTACGTGAACATGAGCGGCCACGAGGAGGTTCTTGGTATCTATCGGTACCAACACCATCAGTTCCAGAACGCCACCCTCGAGGGCACGCTCCACATCGTCGGCCGTGGCAACCAACCTGGCCTCCGCCACGTCCTCGTCTCCATTTTCGCCTCCCTCGGCTTCACCACCGCCGTCTGACCGCCCGCCCGCCCGCCCTCCTCCATCCCACCGACCAGCGTGCAACCAACAATACCACGTACGACATCTTGGTAATAACTCCGCCCTTTCGAGCACTTCATTGTGTTTCAGCGACCGAGTCAAGCCCCATTTCCAGGCGGGCATCATGGTTTTTTACATAAATTTGCCCTTCAGTTCTGGACTTCGGACGGAGCTAGCAAGCTGCGTCGTGATCATACAGTATATTATTCTGACAAAGTGATATGGGCTGCTTTTTTTTCTCGGCTACTCAGTCTGTAGAAATTATGTACAGAATGAGCCGAGTTTCAGCAGCTGCTTCGACACACGTTATTTCATGCTGCATACTATAGAATTAGTGCGACGTTTGCGCGTGTACATGATTTTCTTACTCACAATCAAGTGATACTGTAGCTGTGAGTAGTGGTATTGTCACAAAGATGCAATTCACGAAGGGACCAGTTATATTTTACTCTGGCAGCTTGTGCGATCATCTTCTTGAGAATGAAACCATCTTTTTTCTGATGAATCATCATTTTCGGGCCTCATCACCTGGCCCCTTGTTATGATAATATTTCTGCCGACGTTGCCCATCATCATCTAGTGTTTGTTCACTCGACATACAACAGTAAATGCACGTTTTGTTTTCAAACGTCACCGATCCAGTCGTGATGAGTTGTAACTATTTGCAAGCCTTGAAGTTTCACGACCTCTTGTTCTGGAGCTACACACGCAACGAGCATTCTTGTCTCCAGTGCATATCATACAAGTTCACTGTGAGCAGACACCTGAACAACTTCGGTACCGTAATTGCCTGTCGGAGATGTAGGTCCGGTGCAGATTGTGAGGGATGACGCTCCACCTGGTCATGTACCCTAGAGCTACAGGGCTGACAGTAGTTTCAGAGTGAGGGAGGGAAGTTGTGGAAGAGAAATAGGCGTGACCATAGTAACTTTTGTTTGTGCACATGCAGTGTTGGGTAAAGGGTTTAGTTCTCCACCAGCTCGATTGCATCAAGTTTGTTGTCTCTGTCGGTGGTGAGGGTTTCCATGGACGATGCTGAAGACGAGGAGCAGTTTGGTTTTGCAGCTCTCATGCAGGGGTTTTGATGATTGATTGATTGGTCGCTCGCTCCGAGCTCATCGTTCTCTCGCCAGGTGTGTTTGGTTTTGTCCCTGGTTAGGGTTGTTGCACTTGCACAGTGGGCTAGGGTTTTGGGTTTTCTGTTGTGTTCTGTTTGCGATAAGTTTGTCGGAAAACAAGTTTAGGGTTGCAGGCCCCGCTCCAGGTTGAAGTTAGGTTTGTGAGTGGCGTATTACTGATCAACTTCTTGTACCCTAATCTTTTTGTGGAGCAGACTTTTGATTTTGATTTTGTTGGGAATGTTGAGGAGGGGTTCGGCTGTGGAGAGCACTCGTAATCCACTCCTGTGGGCAGCTCAGTTTGGTTGGTTTTGGTGTGTCTGATACCTCTCAAGCGGTCTTTGATCAATTTCCTTGTGGCTAGGTGAATGAACGCAGGGGGTTATTTTGATGTCAAACGCGCTGGCCGGCTGTTCTGGGTTCAATTTCTGCAAAGCCTTCGAGATTGCTTCTCCTCGGGCGTCGTTACCGTGGGCATTGTTCACTTTGCAGTCTGGAGCGCCGAGGTGTCTTCCCGGTTGGCGTTGCAAGCCGCACTTGGTAACCTCCGTCGATGATTGTCCTCCCTCCGCATTTAGGGTATGCGCGTTGTTCTCAAACCTCGCTGCTCTAATGTTCTTTATGTCTCCCAGGATGGAAGAAAACCAAAAGTGAAGCTGCTGCACATTTCGTGCCACTTGGATCGCTTCAGGTATTCTTCAGAGCCCTCCTCGAAAATCATTGGAGAACTGTTGTCATTTCTCTTGAATGGAGCGGGTGTAGGGTCAATCAAATGCAGCATCGGGTGTGAAAGATGCGAAATCATCCTCCTCACGGCAGTAGGAGATTGTCGGAGGCCAATTTTGAACAAGTTGGTTGGCTTTGGCTCCGCGTTTTCTTTAAGTTCCTTTGTAATGTGACTAGTGCAGGGATGGAACAGGGGGCTCCTCCCACTGCCACTGCGGTACTCGAAGGAGCCCTCTCCAGCACGCCGAGCCTGGACCCAACCGAGCATAGCTTTGGCAGCCAGTATGGGCGGGACAACTTCTCGTCTAAACGACAATCGCCGTATGCCATTGCTGGGTACACGACCGTGCGGGAGTCAGGGGGCTTTGGGAGAGAGTCCAATGTGTTGTTTCCATCGAGTGTTTTCCCTCACGACGGAGGATTTCCCCGCGATGATGATGCTGCTGCTGTGGCCAAGGATGGCGAGGGCACCGAGTCTGAAACAGCCAACAAGAGGCAGAAGCGTCCAGATTGGTGGCAGGATCCAACTCATGCGGTGGATAGACCTCCGGAGCCACCCCTCAAGGATGTCGTCTCTCCTGGTGCCACTGCGACACTCCCTGCAGTGCCTGCATTTGGGAGTCCGGTGATGCCTTTCAGGGACGTGAGACCGGTTGGCATTGAGGGTGCTTTACTTGACGGTCATGACATTGGAGCTAGTAGCGGCGAAGGGACAGGGGCTGGCGAAGACGAAGTAGACGGAGCCGATGGGGATGGAAAGGACAGGCCCGATAAGGAAGGGTTTGCGAGGAAGAAGCGGGCCGAGATGTGGCAGGACGCTGAAATGGATGCTCTCGTGAGAGCCTTCCGCGAGGTGAACATGAAGCTCACTGCGGCGGGGAAGAAAGGGAAACAGGTGTTTAAATCAGCCAATGATAAGTGGAAGGAAGTCAGGACGCTCCTTCTCGCGGCAGGAGTGGACAGACAGCCCAAGGAAATCGAGCGCAAATGGTCTAATCTCTCCACTGCGTTCAAGCAGATTGCCGATTGGAACAAGAAAGTGGGGCGGCCCAGTTACTGGGATTTGGACGAGTGCTTGAAGAAAGAGAAGACCAAGGCAAAGGAGCTGCCAGCAACATTTCGGGTGCAGCTTTTCGACGCCATGGCTGAGTTCATGGGTGACCGCCAAGGGGCTCGTAGCCGATCTCCTGCGCAAGGGACCACTGTGCACGTTCCAGGACCTGGTCTTCCGCGCCCTCCGCCTCCTCCAGGTGCCTTTAACCACGCCTTCTTTTCTTCTGCACGCTTCCGTTTGCGTCCAAATGCTATTGCTCCTAAATTCCTCTGGTCGTTTTCTGTTTTAGCAGCAGCTACACAGGATGTATTAAAAATTGGAGAGCTTGATGTTCTATATCCGGTGGGATTGTTGCATGCATTTTAATCGAGGTTGTTATTCCGCTATTCGTTGATTGTAATGGAGTAGCGTGCCGTAGTCATGGTGCTGTGAATTTTTGCAGGGGTGGTTGACTTACCGTTACCTATGGAGAAGCTCGTCGTCCACGCCAACCTCTTAGATGGTGCAAATCAGTAAGTTCAGCTCGTGTTAAGATTTTTTGTCAAAAGGTTGATCACACTAATCTAACTAGGCTGTTGAAGGCCTTAGCTTGGACTCCAAAAGTAAACCGCAGTAAGGCCAATGATTTCTGATTAGTCTACTTTCTGAAGTGGCCTAATAATACTATTGTTTTGTGCGTAAAATGAGAGTCCGATCTATTCGTTCTGAGGTGGTGATGTTTCTCTACCTTATTATCCCCGGTACTTTGCCTCTGTTGACATGGTATGACGGCACTTCTTGTTAGACTGTATGCATCCAAGTCTGTGGATCATGTCTTGAGGTGAAACCTGACGGATGTCAATGTCGCGATGGGTGTTGGTTTTGTTCGTAGGAAAAGGCTGCGGGTTGTTCTTCTAGCCCCAGGCAGCTTCAATCCACCTACCTACATGCATCTTCGCATGTTTGGTTAGTTCGTCGACCGCTGTTTTTCATTTGTTTGAGCTTGTCATGCTTTCTTACACATTTGGGAGTGTAGCGAGACGTGGTGAGGAAAATTTGTTGGGTCGCAATTTTGGAGGGAGTCTTACGATTTGCACTTATTTCACGAAGCAGAATTGGGAAGGGACGCACTTACAGCAGAAGGCTACCATGTTTTGGGGGGCTACATGTCTCCTGTCAATGATCTATACAACAAGAAGGTGCCACTCGTCCAGCTTCTTTGCCATTTTTGGCACACATAGAGTTGCCCCACGTATGGTTTTCGGTGTAATTATCGCTGGTTAAATGTCTATCTAGATTCAGAAGGCTCGTTTTCTTGTGCCATTCGCTTTCGTCTTGGTACTGACATGTGCACATGTGAAAATGGCAAGGGTCTTGCCCCCGCAGAGCACCGCATAAGGATGTGCCAGTTGGCCGTTGCTGATTCACCTATCATTATGGTCGACCCTTGGGAGGTGAGTGCTGTACTGTACTACTTTCTGCTGGTTTCGATTTCGTATCTCTTTCGCTTTTCCATTTGTAGTGGAGCCTGAAGTCAAAATGCTTTGTGGGTTTGCTTGAAGTAGGGTAAGCAAAATTCGTACCAAAGAACGCTGACTGTGCTGGCACGGATCGAAACGGCAGTGAATTCCAACAACTTTGCAACTGATGGTAACTTGTTTTTCTCTCGTAATTCTTGGGAAGATGATGCACGTTATTTATGTTTTTGGAATTTATCTATCTGAGAGCTGAGATTTACTATCTGAGAGCTGCCACTTGTGCTCTCTACACCAAGTGGTACATGAGAGACTTAATTTGTTGCAGACTGTTTCTGTTGGATGACGAGGAGATGGTTTTGCAGACAAGGTGAAAGTGATGCTACTTTGCGGAACTGACCTGCTCGAGTCCCTTACCACTCCAGGCGTGTGGATCCCGGACCAGGTCAGTTACTGCTTCAAGGGTGTCAGTTGTGTATTTGTGTGTGCATATATATAAATATATATAGTCATAAAAAGAATCTTCGTATGAGGCGCAACTCACAAAATTCCATCATGCAGTACTCGCTCTGCTTTCACCATGGTTGTTTTGAGATATGCCCGGTAATTTATGAGATGTGCAATCTGCTATTTGTAGGTGCGAGCCTTATTGCAGGAATATGGAATCGTGTGCATAAATCGAGACGGGAAGGATGCGCGCCGAATAGTGTTTGAACACGACATCTTGTATAATAATCGAGTAAGTATTCATGATTAAGTGTTGCCAAGAATATCTATGACGTTCACCGATCATAATCAAGGAACAACTTTCACTCATTTGTTCCATATTATGCATATTCAGAAATCATGTGGATCGAAGAGACGGTTCGGTTTAAGAGTGATTCTTTGATTGGAACTACTTTCTGCTATGGTCACACGATATTCTTTTTAGTAGTCGTTTTCGGACTGCTTTTTGTAGAGCCTGCTCCTAACTGACTTATTTTGTGTGTTGGATCTTTAGAGACGGATCTTGGTGGTGGATGAGATCATTCAAAACAACATAAGTGCAACAGCGATCAGGCGAAATTTGTCCAGGGGCTCGTCGGTGAAGTATTTGACCCCCGACGCTGTGATTAGCCATATCAAGATGCACAATTTGTACATGAATGCTCCCCCACTCTAGCAAGTTCCAAGTCGAACTCACCAATGTAGTTTTGAGGAGTTTCCATTGAACTCGCTGTCGTAGCACGGTCCACAAACTTAGGAGGATCAACTAGAAGTTGTGTCCAGGCCGGATGAATGAGTCATTTTACTGTTATCAAATGGATTTGTAAAGTTAGAATTTCTCACCGGAGGAACGGTTGTGAGGTTCGGGTTGCACCCACTTCAATAAAGAAATCTTCTCGTGATATTCTCGTTGTGACCAACATCTGGAGTGTGAGTGGTCTGGCTTTCTCTTTTGTGCGTGTTGGAAGTGGAAGGCGATTGCTAAATTTAATAAATAATACGCAACTTGGTTGATTTGTACAATATAGGTTGTATTGCAGGAGCAAGTCCATCGTGATGTTCACACAGATGGAGAAGCGCTTACTAAATTCCAAACCCTAAATCCTACAATTTAAAATATAAACCCCTAAGCCCTAAAATGTAAAATCTAACCCTATGTATCTTCAGTCTGGAAAACCGCTGCTGTTGGCAAGGATCGCCAACAAGCCCGGTTCCCAGCAGTGACATTGAATTCCAGCAATTGTTTTTTCATCTGGTAAAGCCTCTTGGGCGGTCCTGGGGTTTAGGGTTTTAGGGCTTTCACGTGAACTGTGGATGTACCTGGAGCGATGGAGGAGGACGATGATGTGCCGCAGCTCAGCGCCCACGCCTTGGCCGCCCTGCAGGAGTTCATGCGCGAGCAGGGCGCTCAGCCAGCCGAGGAAGTCGTCGCTGCCGACCACGACGGCGACGACGGCGACGACGTTACTTTGTTGTCCGAAGATTGGCGCATGAGCCAATTTTGGTACGACGAGGCCACCTCCGCGTGTGTGGCAGCGGAAGTGAACTTTCTGGCCGCATCTCGGCCTTCGTGTCGCGTCGCTTGCATCGCGTGTCCCACCTTGTTCGTCGAGTTAAAGGTGAACGCCCGCCTCTCACATGGTTTCAATCGTGCCCTTCTTCAGGTTGAGGGTTTAGGGTTGAGGGTTTAGGGTCACGGCATTGATGGATGTCCAGTCGTGGTGGCCCCTGCGCAGAAAAGGTATCCGGGCGTGTCCGCGCACTTGTTTGAGTATGATGAGCGGTTTAAGAAGTACGGGAGCAAGTTCACCTTCTACGATTACAACGCCCCGCTCGATGTGCCTCCAGAGCACCACAAAGCGTTTCAGCTCGTGGTGGCTGATCCGCCTTACCTGGTTTGCTCCTGCTCTCACTTTCGAATGTCGATGATGCCGCTGATGATGATAACGAGTTGTTTGGTCTGGAGTTGCTGAGGTCTAACCATCTTAGCTTGTCTCTCTCTGTCGGTGGACGTCCGCAGAGCAAAGAATGTTTAGAGAAGACGGTCGAGACTATGAGGCACATTGCTGCTGAATCGGACGCGACAACCTTGTTTATGGTGTTGACAGGTATTATGCATTGGTTGCATCTGTTATTTCATGAAACATGATCATTTCCTCGGGCCTCGAGGGCTGAAACACGATGGAATTGCAGGAGCTGTGCAGGAGAGCCGAGTGTGGGAATTGCTTAAAGCTCGACCCTGCGTATTCCGGCCAGTGCATCAGAACAAGCTCGGGAACGAGTTCATGTTGTTTACGAACTACAATCCTGCTGACAGACTCGGAGGTTGGGAAACAAGTTCGTAGTAAATCGATTATTCCCGGTTTCCTGCTTACAACAATTCATTCCTCTTTCTTGCTTAATCGGTCCTTGCAAATTTAGGCGTAATTGCTTGATTCTGCTCTAAATCTCTCTTTACCCGGTCGTCGTTGTCATTCAGACTCCCCACCCAGACACCGTTCTATGAAGTTTAGAGATATCAGCCTGGATAAGTTTCGAGTGTCTTACGGTTCAAGAAGACCTCGGTGTTTTTTAGTGAAGTACTCTCTTTCACAGATGACAATCACTGGAGTTTAAAAGTGTTGGTCAAATAGGACAGGGTCGCATTAGACAGTCAACCAGTGAGGGAACCTAATTTCCAAGAGAGATTTTATTTGCAATTGTGCTGGTGAGATGAATGTTGTACTCTTACCCATCGGGCTTTTTCAGGCTCAGAGGTCGAGTTGATATATTTTCTAGATGTTCAATAAACTTCGATTGGATGGTTTATCATTGTGGTCGATGATGTGCAGAGTTCACATCAAGTCCGCTTCATTCTATTTTTCTACTAGTTTTTTTCTATCCACGTTTTAAAGTGTCATTAAAGCAGTCAGAGGATGCTTCTGGGCACGGTCTTGTGCGTCTCTTGAAAATTCTCTGATCAATGTGATCCAAGTGGTGTCGTCTCATCTTCAAAACCTGCGGCGACGTGGGGATGCGGCGGCGCCGCAGGTTTTGAGCCTTGTCTCAGCTTCTGCAGAGCTTGGTTGAGCGTTGTGCGGACGCGCTCCTGCGAGGGTCACACGTCTTGCCCCTCGAGGAAGATATCTTTCATGCTCCACCACCCGAGCCGCTCGCGCACCTCCTCGGGAGCTCTCCTGGGGAGAGATCTCCAGCGGCAGGTAATGCAAGCCGAGCTTCATGGCCGGCTCGCCGAAGTACGTCCTGGCGGCCCAGTTGGTCCCCAGTGGAACCACCTGGACGAAGACGGTGCCGTGGCGCATGAACAGGAAGTGCGTCAGGGCTGCGCCGTGCACGCCGAGCAGCACGTCGGAGCTGTTGAGCAGCCGAAAGATGTGTTTCAGCTCCATGGTGCGATCCGGGACGAGCAGATCGACCTTGAAGCCGAGCTCTACCGCTGTGTGAACGATTTCCGCCAGGTTCAGAAACCGTCGAGTGCCGTTGCGGACGATGATGGTCAGGCGTGGTGATGGGGAACCTGGAGCGAGGAGCTCCATGCCGAGATGGACAGCCGTGTAGCCACGATCTAGAATGGCTCGGAAGTCTTGGATCGTTTCGTGCCGAGGCATCCGACCGGAGTCGATTGCTAGTTCGTCGTGGATGTGGAGGCCGGCTTCGACCTCGGGAAAGCAGTGCACGCGCGTTTCGTTGGTGAAGTTGATGACGTCATACTTGGACAGCTGCTGCACCACTTCGACGTACTTGGTTAGCCACCAGTCGTGGAACTCCGAGATGATGAGCATGACCTCACGCTGCAGGTGTTGTGTGGTGATGAAGAGTGGGATGAAGCCATCGTGAAACTCGTGGTACAGATTGCCCGTGTAGCCCCGTTGCTGAACACCACGCCCGGGACCTGGTGGTAGACTTCACAGGCTGGGGCAGCGTTGGCAGCTGCACTACTTCTTCGAATGAGCGTGACTTCATGCACCATGTCCATGCAGCTCTGCTCCCACTTGCGCGTGTACGATTTTACGATCTCCACTGATTCGTGCGCCGTGGAGGGGTCTCTCGTGTGGTGGACGATGGATTGGATGCCCGACTCGTCTCTGTACATCCTGATGTCGCCCCTCAGGTTGCAGACATCAGTCCGTAACTGTGTCCGATCGCACTGAAACAAGTCGCCGTCGCCTGGCAACCGGCCTGGCAGTTGCGTCTGGTAACTCGTCTCATGACCTTATCAGTTGAGAACCAGCCAGTGAGTAGAGTTCGGTCACGTGCGTCGTCAAGTTTCATTTCAGAGAGGCGACGAAAGTTCTGAAATTGGTCCAAGGAAGAAGTGAGCCGGAGTTGGTCACTCCCCTGCATAATGCAGAGCGTCACGGCGATTCCAAACACAAGTGAAGACGAACAGAAGGACCAGAACCACGGACACCACCAGACGTTTCACAAGATAGGGCTCCAACGCATGACGCAGCTTGCTCAAGACCCGCCATCGCCCTCCCGCGCCACGGCCAACCCATCCGGCCATTCTTTGTCTCATGCTCGAAGATCTCCACCCCTTCCTTCCTGCCTTCCTCGCTTCTGCTTAACCTGTTAACGCCGAGGAATTAACATCGAAACGAAGTTGTTTCAAGACTCACCTTCAACTTAGATAGTGTATCAATTCCATCGCCTCGGTTTCGATCGCTTCTTCTTTGAACAGGAAAACACCGTTCTCCTTACCGAGCACAGCAGTTGCAGCCGCCCCATTCTCCTCGTTCTAAACAGCCTGCACCAGCGCGTCGCTGTGGGCGAGAGCTCCGCCCTTCTTCTTGCTCCATGGCGAGACTTGACACCCCGACTGCCTAGTCGCTCGCCTCCCGGACTCCGCATCGATTCTTCCCTTCGACGACAGCTTTCTGCGCAAGTAGGCTACAGATTTGGAGAGCCTTGGCGCGCAGGCTTGCAAACGTGCAGATGTTCCCCCGCTACCCACATGCGTATGACAAGTCGTAGAATGGGCCATCTTTTCCCTTCTTTTTAGCTAAGTTACTTTCTTTGGCGAGAATAATGACCTCGAGGAGGAGAGATGTAGGTGTCAGAATCGGCATTGTTAAAGTACCGAGTAGCCTGTAAGTGAAGTGGTCTCTGTGTCACGTGAGAAAGACAATAACGTACGTCGTAGGGTCGATCATGTGCTGGCTGAAGGTGTTGCGCATGTTCACTCAGGCAGGGAACCAGCTAAAAGGCAACGTCTTTACGTCTGTCAGGCCATTTATGCCAGGAATATGTCAAGCTCCTCGCATGACCTGCATAGGGACTATTTCGCCATGTTATACTTCAGCTGACATTGGCCTCACGTGCCTCCAAAAACAATAGACTTCACAGAATGAGTTCTGTGCGTAACAAAATGATTGATTGAGAGAGCCCTACTAATGCGCCTGCTTTCCTGATGTAAAAAGTCTAAAACCTCGGTCTCTACTCCAAAAGACGGATAGCAAGTCTCTACAGAATGACAACTTTGGAGTATTGAAGTCCCTTGCTGTATGCAAGAGAAGCCTGAAGTACCTTTCCTACTTTGTACGAATTGTTGCCTTGTGTTCAAGCGTTTGCAACTGCTCGAGCTTGCTTCAACAAGGGTGACACTTCCACATTCTTTGGATCATAGAGCGCACCTTTTTTGGCTGCAATGACAGCTCCTCCAAGTCTGTTCAACACCAAGTTCATGTTAAAATTAGGAATCCGCTTTTATACCTACAATAAGATCGGGGATTCCAAAATCCCAAGTACTAGGCATTAATAAAATGATTACTTATCATTATTAGGTACCTGCCAAGAGCCATATCAATTTGGGCTTGCACAAGAAGAGTAGTAGTGTCCGCTTTGCATAGTGCGTCTTCCACTCTCTGAGCAGCTAGAAGAATCGTCTCTACGTCTTCGTGTTTCTGCTGCTACAAGAATGCCTCCACTTTCATTGAACACAACTATTGCAACAAGAGCAACATGCAAGTCAGCAACAAACCCGGATGTCACAGAGAACTTCCAAGCTAATTTAACCAAGAAGTCTCTTCACATCAAAGACATGATTCGTGTTGACAGACTAACTACAGATACTAATTGAATCCATACCTGAGGTGCAATATCGGCCCTAGCAATAACAGCACCGTCACTCTCCCTCGTAACAGCCTCCTAATCGCCACATTTCCTCGCTTCCAAGCACTTGGTCACATGTCTCTCTACTCTCACAATCTGTTGAAGCTCCCAAATGTGGCTCTGTTGTCCGGACAATTTCACATGCTTCTTAGCACTCCATCTCGATCTACCAATAATCATTGTTAGCGCGTCATGTGGATGCTGTCGACGTGGCTGCAGCTGAGAATCATGTTCCGCAGGACCTACCTCGACTCGTCCGGCACGCAGCAGCTCCTGTTCCAAGTCGCCGTGGTGCTCAAGGGCCTCAAGCTCCATTTCCTGCACGGCTGGCACTGCAGCAGCTGGGACGAGACCAAGGACGATTCCAAGACGCAGTGCGAGCATCTGGCGCGCCGTGCAGTGGGGCCATTACCTGGAACCAGTAGATCTCACCGCAAGTGCAGCTCCCGTAGATGATGCTGCGGGGCCTTTCTTCTGGAGGTCGTAGCTGGAGGGGAAGCCTCGTCGTGCCACAGCGACCTCGGGCCGCACTGAGGGTCGAGGCTGTTGCGACATAGCAGTAAAAAATATAAATGGTCTCACCAAATGGCGCATAATATTATACACGGCAAATCCTATTGCATTGGACAGAAAAAGAACTTGGATGAGCAAAGCTGGAATGTCAATGAACCTGCTGTGGTCACTGCAAAAGAATGTGGCCCATCGTCCATCAGAGGACTGAGAAATGTAGAAGAAGACTGCGGTCTGCTCTTGCAAGACCTCGTCTGCCATGACCAGCAGCCCAAAGGGCCCAAACACGCCTCGGTGAGCCGAGCCTCCCTGATTGCAGTCGAATGGGTGGTCGACTGGGTGCCGACCATCATCTATTTCCACCTTGGACACGACGCCGGCCCCGGGATACTTGAACACCACCTCGATATCCAACTGTCATGTGCAGCATCCAACACATAAGCCCCGCCACCCACACACAGTATGAGTCACGCCTAATGAATGAGGAGCCAGCTCCAGGGCCAGATACTAATTCCTTCCCTGGCCACTGAAATATCAGCGGGCGGGTGGAAATCCTCGATTGGTGAGGAGCCCAGAAAAAACGCAATTAGGTGTAACCAAAAAAGTTCGAAAAGCAAGAACCTTCAAATCGACCGTGATTCAAGAGAAAGATCACACCGACCTGGTCTCCAGAAGAGCCCTCGATCTTCATGACGCTGCCGGCCTCCAGCTCCACCTCGGCCTTGGACACCGGCATTGCACCCCTCAGAGATTTCAACTCCTCGACTGGAGCATGGATGAGGTTGTCGTCTAATTCATTGTCCAGCCATATTGTCCTCGGTACTCCCTGCAGCAAGGGTTGATCAAATCACGTAGTAACACTGGACGGTCGTGAAACAACAGAATTGATCTAGCTCGACCGTATTCAGTCCTCACCAGCACAGATGCCCAGCCTCTGGCGAGATCGTGCGCCTGTGTATCCGACTCGTTAGACCACCCCCAGTTGATGCGGCGCTGCTTCACGGGGTCGTAGGACGACTTGGAGGAGTAGAATTTGCCGTGGTCGTACTGCAGCGCGTAGACCACGTCCAGATCCGGGTTGGCGGGAGTGAAAGCTTCCACGGCCGCGTCGTAGGAGCCCACGGCGCAGCAGTCGCGCTTGGTGTTGACGGCGCTCACCTTGAGGACGTGCTTCACCAAGGATCCACGTACCGAGTAATTTCGCACCAAAAACTCTTCAAAACTGCTAGTTTTAGTGCAATGAGTAAGGAAGAAACATAAAAATTTTATTTCTAATTTTAACCGTGGGATCTCAATAAAGACTTACTAAATAACATACTCTCAAGATTTCAAAAACTTTGATTGCACGGCTTGTAAGATTATGGTGTTTGAAGTTGAAAAAAGGTTCATTTTCTTCCCTAGATTTCGTGGATCAGCAGACTTTGACTTCACTTGGTGTCAAATATTTGCACTACACAAGGTCTAAATTCATTTCCATTGTGTTAAGGATGATACTAGGTCCTTGTACACCAACTTTTAGAGGTAGAGGTGGGGGTAGCATGTTCAAAAAAGTTGTGCAAGTAGTGGAGGTTCAAAATAATGTCAATTCCTTTTTTTTTTTTTGTGAACTTAATATGTTTGAGAATGAGAATCCAAATGGTCAATGCAAAGGTTCACACCACATAATGCTATGGGAAAAATAAAAAGTGAAAAATAAGACCTTTAGGTTTAATGTGGAAAAGAAGAAGCTTTTTGGTACCTCGCCCAACAATGTGTGACAATGTGTGAATTTTTTTTACTCAAATTTATATCTTTTTTTTTCACTAAAGACGAGATTTTTTTTGACAATATGAAAGGAAATAATATTATTTGTTGTTGTTGAAAATCTCCCCTAGCAAAAAGAGGAGGTGGTTATTTGGTCAGACATGACTTTTACAAACCCGTTTCAACCACTTCACTCATAAAACCACACATTGGCAAAGAACTGTCTTTCGTGAAAGCTGATGTATTTAGTAACTTCAGCACAAGTTTGTTAAAGTACATTGGAGCTGAAGTTGCATGCCATAGTACAGTACAGTCCATTTGAGACTGATATAATAAATGTATACCCACGGCGATCCGAAGAACAATAATAATGTCACACGAAGATGACGTGCCCCTGCTAAACTAAGAATTGGTTTACTGAAATGGACCTGCTTTTGCAATGTGGGAGGAAGGCCAATGTCCACTGGCCAAAGAATGAGACAACCATTGGATCGCAATTCGTTGCTGCTTGAGCTGCTGCAACAATGAGGCACATCGAGGAGAGAGCTGCCAGAAGAGGTACCATAATAACAAGAAGATCAATGCTAGAAACCAACATGGTTATGTCGGAGGGACGTCCAGAATGCCCACCATGCACTTTTCCATCAGAAACTCCGCGTTCACCCACGCGTGATACTTGTCTGACGCAAACTTCGGTTAAGTCCAAACGCGAAGATGATTTCCGAACGACATCATAGCTTCTAGAAACGCTTCAAATGGTTAAACAGTAGAATCATGTTTCAGAAATGTGTGAGGATACTGAAGAGCGCTGTGCAGTCCCTTCCAGCCCCTTTCATGAGCATATCTTTCCCTGAAAAGCATGGCACGGCCTCAACATAACAACTCACGAAGCAGCAGCAACGACTCTGCATTAACCACAGCAGCAGCAGCAGCAGCAGCAAGCGGCCCGAACGCCTATACAAGGAAACAAAAAGGAAAGAAAAAACCACTAAGAGTAACCAAACAATTCGTGAGAAATTGAAGAAAAGATTGCAAACTCAACCTCCAGGATGGAAGCGAATGTAAGGAGAGATGTTGTAAACACGACCTCGCAGCACAGTCCACGCATCCTCTTCCGTCTTGTGCTGCTTCACCTCCTGCAAGGTGATCAGCCTCTTGGGAGACTGCCCTTTCAACCCTGACACAGCATCGACACCAACATCTCAAACGAATTGCTTGGAAATTGGAGATTGTGTGAGCACTCCACACACGAAACAGAACAAAAATGAGAAGAGGAGAAGAGAGGATGATCAACCTGCAAGGTCAGGTTCCGTTTGCAGGAGGCGCAGCCAGACCATCTGGCTGTATCCCTTCTCCAGAGGAATTTTGGCGCGGGGGGCGGGCTTCGGGGGAGGCATGGCGTCCGGCACAGGGGCGGCAGAGGCATCGCCCTCAGAGAGAGAGAGCGAGGTGAGAGCAGAAGCAGTGGACGAAGAAGAAGCAGGCTCTGGTGAAAGAGGAGACGACGAGGAGAGGTCCTCCAAGTTGAGCGTCATGGTCGATCGCAACGACGACGCCGGTGCGAAGAAACCCTAAACCCTGACACCAGCAGACAAGAGCTCCAAGCAAAAATAGAGCAGAGCCGGCGCAGCAACACCGTCGAGACTTGGCTGCAACACGACGCCCTTTGCGCTCAACCACGACGACGGCGACGGTGACGGCGACGGCGACGGTCACGAATGACGACGGCACCCGACATTTAAATACCGACTAAGGGAACTTCGTCCTCAATTCACCGAGTCGCGATTTTTAACGCTTGACGTAGATTTGGTCACCATCATCTACGACACTCGTAGATTCTTGCAGTGACGAGATTCGACCATCGTTTTTGAAGGGTTAAGTGACCACTTTTTGTTCTCTAGATGTGATAAACCTCAATTTGCATTAAACCATTGAGGAACAAACATAATCCTCCCCATAACCAACAAGTTGACCCTTTCAGGATGAGTGGCCCATAGGTGGTCACTTTTGGAGTAATTGAATTGGGTGGACCAATACTTCATCTTTATCCGATTTGCGGCCTATGTTAAGTTCCTTGGATCCGGGCGCTTTCAACGAATGTTGCGAGAATGTGCGCCGCAGTTTAATGGGGCGAACTGTAGTGATGTTTTAGCAACCAGTTGCGATGATATGTACCTACTATGTAGATGATGTACGTCATATCTAAGACATCTGGTCTGGTCACCCATGTCATCCTCAAATACATATATGGAGAGCCCAAATAATAATACATTTATGGAGGTTTCACACTTGGACAAGCATTGAGGTGTCGTGTGCTACTAGCAATTTGATTGGTCTAGAGCCTCAAAGTCGGTCTTCGTCACGTGTTTCGGTTGTTACACTCAGACCAAGGGTCGAGAGGCCGAGGGCGTCTAAAAAGCCTACATAGCAACACTTTTGGGAGCTTTTGTTGCTAAGAGCTCAGCCCTCCAGGGAAGTTTGGTCCAAATGAGAATAGGAACCCAAAGTTTTGTTGAAGTTCCAAACATATTTTCATTAAAATACTCTAAATTTAACAAGATCTCAGTTGTTAGATTATCACAACAACTTCTTCTACCTTGAAATGTTTAATCCCAATTTGTTAATCCCAAATTTTTAACTTCAATTTTTTATTTGAAATTTTTACTAGAATTTCTAACTCTAGTTTTCATCTATTTTTTAACAAGGATTTTTCTGTACCAATGCTTGTGCTGGAAATTTTTGTATGATGAACAATTTTCTTGGTTTTATATTCCAAAAATGTGTTCTCGTCTACGCTCCATGACTAAAAAAGTGAGAGAGGAAAATTTAGAAAAATAAGTGTAAGTAGTAAAGATTGACTTGGGATTTGCCAAATCGTTCAATACATGGCTTCTCAGCTCGGTCCCTTTGGCTTTGACACTACAAGGACCCAAACTTTGCAAATTGCATATTTCATTATTTTTTTTCAACTCCAAAACTTGGCATCTCTGCATAGATTGGTCCTCGATGGGGTTTGGTCCTTGGTCTAAGTGTGAAATACCTCTAATTATTCAGTGATAGCCAATAGAAATACAATTTCAAGCCAAGTGATATCATATTTTCCCAATTGAATGTGAGTTATTTTTTGAATTTTCAAAATGTGTTGCCATGTTTACTCGGTGGGCCCCAATATTTACCTTTCAAAAGCGCCAACCAAAAAGTAAGGAGTCCATATAGATAGCAAAACTCCATTTGGAATTCAATGGGTGCTAGTGGGATGGAAGTGGTTTGATACACCTCGATATTATAACTATTGGTTATTGGAATTGGTTGGTTATCAGGGGCAATTGCTGTAAATTGTGAACTCCAAAGCCTAGATTTGCACACATTTTATACACATTTTATACACATTTTCCAAAAATTAGACCATGATTTAGAGTTTAAAAACTCTTGGAATACCTTATGACACATTGCAAAATACACCAAATACACTCAAATACACTGAATACCAACATACTATGATGTTGGTCTACAGTTTAATTGAAATTTATCTCTGAGGGACTTCGTAGTGTTTTGTAAATTTTAATTTCCCTGATCCCATATGAAACTTCCGTTATGGTTTATATAAGATTTGCAACATCTTTATTCAATCAAGTAGACAATATATGAAAAATTCATGCATATGTGATAACTTCACATGTTGTATGTCAATGAAAAATATCAACGTAGTGCATGTCTGAACTTTGCCTGCATTTTTAATGAAGTTTTTTATAACATTCTATCCATCAGTAAAATAGTACAACCTACAAGATCCACAATTTTCACTACCAATATATTTTGACTTCAAACACCGTAATCTATTCCATCAAGCGTTTTTAGAAAATATACATGAAGTAGTAGAAATATAGCTCTTTACAACCCAAGAAATAAATGTTTATTGAAAAATAAGTGATGGTCCCTTGAGAGTCTTGGAGTTTAAGGCCCGCTTAATACTATGGTAGAGAACTCCACCGGCCAAGAATTCAAGGGAAATGGACCAATATGATTGGAGAACAATTTGTTCTTCACCGGATTGGGTTTACACTATGGCCAAGACTTGACCGATGAAGAACTTCAAGCATGGATGAAAAATTGACATGGATGCCTATGTGGCAATACCTTTTTGAAGAGTTCCTCTCCTCTGGATTAGTTTCTTGTCCGACCTCGACCCCCAGGACAACAAACCAAACCACTGGAGAAGAAGAACTTACTTAAAATATTCTTTCCCCCTCCAAATTCGCTGAATTTTACTGTAGTTCAAGTTCTTGCTTCTTCATCCATAAGTGTCTATTTTTTAAAAATTGTTGGATAAGATGTGCATTTTTGTCTAGTTTGTGTGGTACAAAATTCAAGTCAGTTCAATAAGTATTGAGTGAGTTACGTGCATTTTAGTGA
Source organism: Bryoerythrophyllum caledonicum (assembly GCA_963971425.1). Classification (NCBI taxonomy): domain Eukaryota; kingdom Viridiplantae; phylum Streptophyta; class Bryopsida; order Pottiales; family Pottiaceae; genus Bryoerythrophyllum; species Bryoerythrophyllum caledonicum. The sequence goes on from OZ020523.1 coordinate 2,133,916, forward strand.
AAGGGGGTTCTGCAAAAAAATTCAAGGTCAGTTTTGAAAACTGCAACTTTGGCGTGCTGTAACTTCTTGGTGGAAGATCCATACCCAACACTTGTTTTTCTAGGGATGCAAATTTTTGTCTAGTTTACGTGGTACAAATTTCAAGTCAATTTGATAAGTATTGAGTGAGTTACATTATTTTAGTGAAAGCGGGTTTTGCCAAAAACTTCAGGGTCAGTTTTGAACACTGCTACTTTGGCGTGTTGTAACTTCTTGGTGGAAGATCTTTTCCCAACAATTATTTTCTTCAAAGATGCGCATTTTTGTCTAGTTTGTGTGGTACAAATTTCAAGTCAGTTCCATAAATATTGAGTGAGTTACGTGCATTTTAGTGAAAGGGGGTTCTACATATTTGCAAAATTTTATTGCTATTGATTTTCGACTGTTCTTTAATTGTAAATGACATGATTGTGGGGCTTGTGTTTCAAGTAGGAGTTTACTACTTGTTACTCTTTCTTAGATTTTCAAAGTTGACTGTAGCCCAAAAACTCTATGCTAGATTATGTTTTCTATACAAGAAGTAGAGTCAACCTGGTGTAATAAATGGCTCTCAAAATTACATTGTATGTTGAATTCATGTGAATTTTTTACCACACAAATTAGACAAGTAGGACCATTTTTTCCAACAAGTTTTACTACATTTTTACACTTGATGTAAAATGTACGGATTACGAAAGGCGATTGTAGCCAAAAATGCATGGGGGACCTTATAACAATAAGGAGATGGGAGATATCCATCCTTTGTTCAAAGAAATCAAAAGCCAATTTTGAAAATGATTTTTCATCTACAAAGAATTGGCGCTTTGAAGAAATTAAAACAAAAAGACAAGATGACATTGGCAAAAAGCAGGAAGGAATTTTTTTTAAAAACTTACATTGATGGTACATGTTTTATTTAGAATAGTTCCTTTGAGTTTCACCTTATATTTGGATATCAATCGTTGTCAAGGTATATTTTTTTTTTGTTTTTATTGTTATATTGACATCTTTTGAGATTTCTTTTACACACTCGTCTAATGTGCAAAAATCATTTTATTTCATTAATTGGATAATTATTGTCCACATAAAAAACAATGTACTAAAGTTTCAAACTAATATTTTTTTCAAATTATGTGTTATTTTTCATATTTCATATTTCATATTTGTATTGAAAATATTTTATACCAACTTCATATTGTCTTTTTACAATTTGATCTCAAGAAGGATTGAAACAATATTGATTTTATGTCAATATTGATATGGAATGCGATTATGACCATAAAAAACATATATCTCTGATATATTCTACATATGAACAAAAGTGTCTTCTATTTTCCTGATGTACTTTTGGTAAATCAACTTTGAACAACCAAATCAATTTTTTTTGGTAGTATAAAAATTATAAAGTAGAACCCATAGTAAGCACATAGATGTGTTGTTACTTAGTCTAATGTTAGCATCAACAAGCCTTATGTGGTAATTGAAGAAAAGGCAAGCAAATAATTAAAAGGTTTGAAACAAATCAATAATAACATGGTTGTGTGTGCTACCAGCATGTATATTGTATTCATGTGAAATTTTCACCACACAAACTAGTCAAGTAGGAGCTTTTTTCCCAACAATTGTTACTACATTTGGACATTTGATGCAAAAGATATAAATTTTTGTAGTTCAACGGAGCCCATAATGTTACATAATATGTCCATGGGGACCAATAGAAATTGTGGTTTCCATTGGCTAGCATAAACTTTCTTGGTGGTGAAGTTCACCGGTGGTCTTCACCTAATGAAGTTGGCCGGTGGACTTCACCGGTGGGTGTTTACACTTCTAACCGGTCAAGACTTCTTCATGCATTACTTTATTCTTTTTTTGTCTTGTCCAACATCCACCGCTCGCCTCAAATAACCATGTCTTGGCCGAGACTTCTTGACCGGCCAGTGGAGTTCTCCACTGTACGGTAGTGTAAAACCCCCCTAATTCTTACTTAGTCATGCTTGGTCTAGAAGCAACTACATAGCTGCCAAAACTTCTAAAAAGTTTTGTAATGTTGGTACACCATCTATGGTAGCCATTATGTAGTGCATCCCAATAGATCCAAAGTGCATTAAGAGCACTCTCTCCTGTGACCTCCTATTTTTTTTTCCTATAGTGAGAGTAGGAGTTAAGGTTTTCTTATCCCCACAAGACATGTTATGCTAAGGAACTATCACACATCCAACTTGTATAAGGTAAGTCTCCCCATAACCAACAAAAACCCATAGCCAACGCCTATAAAATTGGGGTATATCTAAGTTCTCTCTTCCATCCCATTACCACCAACTCAGCTCCGAATGGAGGTATGCTATTAGTCAAGACCCTTACTTTTGGTCATTGGTTACAAAGGGTACCTACTGCTGGCCACCCTCTAAACATGGCTGCACAGTTTGAAAACTCATAACTAATTCAGTTTTCATCGAAAAAATATAAAATCACTTGGGTTGGAATTGTAATTCTATTGGCTATCACTGTAAAAATAATAGTATAATTATCTCCTCTCTCCACATATGCACATTCCTTAACTTGTCGGTTTTAGGGGGCTTACTTTAATGTATTTAAGGGTTGCAAATTTTGGACCTTTGCTCTAGTGTGAAGTCAAATAGGCTGTTACATGGCTTCCTTTACAAATTAATTGGTGGTCTTCCATAGTCTCTCAACCATGATGTGATCCCCAAACTTGAATGAAGACCAACAAGTGATCACACCTAGAACGTCGCTACAAAAAGAGGTGACTTATTGGGACAATGAGTGTGCTGTAAGATGCAACATCACAACCATTGGATAGAAATTGTTATGATTTCTGAGTTCACTGTGCGGGTTACTCATACAAATTGACCACTTCATTCCAACTACAATCGCCCATCCACAACCCAGCACGTAGCATCACACAAGTTTGCATTGCACATGTATACAACTACTCAGCTGACCACTTCATTCCAGTGACAATAGTCCCTCCGCAACCAAGCATGTCACATCCCACATATGTGCATTGCACATGTATAAAACTACTCAGTTGAATACTTCAAGGAAGATTTTTTTTTTAAATTAAAAAAATCTTATTATTGTAGCACCATAGCATGGGTGTCTAACGGTTTTATTTTATTTTTACTTTTGGAAAGATGAGGTTTCACCTATTTTTTTTAGCGAAAGAAATCACCTACACTTGTTTCAAATGCCTTCTACACAATCAAATTTCACAAGGAGTACTTTACTCTACTTTAATTTCATGACCCACATAATTTTCCAATTCTATTTTCCTAATTAGAGTTATTTTGGACAATCTTGCTGTGATGCTGCGGGGGCAGGTACACGATTGAAGTACGGGAAGCATACAATAGTAGCTCATTCAACCACCAACTTGAAAGAAAGTGGGAACATGTGGGTCAATTCAAACCTCGCAAATGTAGAATTTTAGCACTCTGATGTCCTCACTATCAATGCCAAAGCCCCTTTAACCCGTAAGAGCCCAAGGGATTTTCCCTCAAGTGAACACTCCAAAACTGCCACTATCAACAAGTGGCAAGGAAATTTAATATTGAAGTACAATTTTGGAATTTTAACTGTAAGATCTTAAAAAAGACTACTATATTAACTTGCCGTACTTTTTTGGCTACAATCCATGGCACGGATATGAAGATTACAACGTTTAAAGTCGAGAAACGGTTCATTTTCTTCTTGCATTGATAAGATTTTGACTTCACTTGGTGTCTTTTTTTTGCACTACACAAGGTCTAAATCCTTTACCATAATTGTGTTACGTATGATGTTAGTTCCTTCCACACCATTTTTTTAGAGGTAGAGAAGGGGTGTAGCATATTCAAAACAAGTGTGCAAGAAGTGGAGGTTCAAATACCGCCAATTCTTGTTTTATTTTATTGTGAATTTAATATGCCTCAAAATGATAATCCAAATGGTCAAGAAGAAGGTTTTCACCACATGTTATCAATGTCAAAAAAAAAAAAAGTGAAAAATATGAAGATCACTAGGTTTTATGTAGAAGAGAAGAAGATTTTTTGGTACCTTGCCCAACAATGTTTGGAAATGTTTGACTTGAGTTAAAATGTTTTTTTTCACTAAAGACACAAACTTTTTTTTTGACATTTTCATAGAAGGTAATATTCTCTACATGTATGAAAAATCTCAATGTCAACAAAAGTTTCTAGCAAAATTTTTGGAGCTGCCCCGAGTCCCCAATTCAACTTTGAAGGCCAATAACTTTCATATTATGTATCCAATTTTTTTTAAAAAAATATTTATAGAAAGGTTTTTTCAGGAAGAATCTAGTATAAAACTTTCAAAAAGAAAAGATCTTTTTTCAAATTTTAGGTACTTAGCCCAAAATGAAAAACGCCCCCCCAAGGTTAAATGAGCTCTTACGGGTTAAAACAGAATTTTAGCAAGAAAGTTTACAGTAATGTCAAGCCTCACACTATCCAGCAGCCACCCACACCCATAGTTTATCGCTGAAAGCCATACTTATAAATCAGCGACTTGGATACATGACAAACTGGATACACCAAACTATGAGTTCATATGTTGCTTTGACACGACCACATGCATGGCGTGAGTCTATCAACTTCTCTGGCACATGCATTTCACCAGCCCATTTAATACACTTCACCGCAAATTATGTGATCAAATCCAAACGTGTGTTATTAGTTTCAAAATATTCACAAAGGATCATACTTGAGGGAAGTGAGAGCCAATAAATAATATTTCCCTCCACATCTATTTGCATGTGTAATCTTGATACACGATGAAATTATTGTGTAACATAGAACGAAAAAGGTAAAAGTTAACCCAAAAAAAGACGAAAGTTAGGAGTTAAAAGCGGATTTCTCGAACACACGAACTCATGGAGAAATGCGCGGTTGATATCTAGGTGATGTTATACTACACCGCTGCGAGACTGCGGTGATACTGGGGCGGTCATGGACACGTAAACATCGTAGTATTTATCCTGTGAAGGCTGTTTTTTTTGTGTGTGTGTTCAGCGATCCGTTGTTTTGCAGAGCAAAGGATTAGTGAGATGGTCATCTTTCACGGAAGCAGGAGCGGCAGCAGGTCGGGCGTGACCAGCTTAGCAGGCGCGAGCCTCGTGGTCATGGCGCGGTGGTGGCTGTAGCTATCGGCGTTGATGGAAAGGGCATTTGCACCGGTGTGAAGTGGTTGAGCTTAATTTCGTTTGGTGCGCTTTCTTGACAATAGCACGACTTGATCTCTTCACGCAATCGAGGATGGTTTGTTCTTTATAAGCATGCTGCGAATTCCAGAAACTCCGCTCATCTTTCTTGATCTTCTGTCCTGGATAGGTAGTACTCTCAGGCTTTGATCGTCGTCCTGTGTGAGGAGGTTGCGGAAATTACTTGTACGTGTGCTGCAGTTTGCGTACGAGTGGCGGTAAGTTACTTAGTTGCTTCATTTAAGGAGCTTGTTGAGCGCTTTCCTGCAGTTTGTTGGACAGGCTATGCTATAAATGTTCGCAGCAGGTGTCATTTACGTTTAGGTCAGCGGATTCTTTTGCGGTTTGAAGTTGCTGAAGGCTCTTGAAACTAGACCTCCGGCATTCGTGACAAACATATAGGTCGCGCTCTGCGAGGACTCTGTCTTCTGCGCTGTCAAGTATTTGACGAATGAAGTCGTGAGGAAGTTTTGTGTGAGTCCTGCAGTCAGAGTACCTTGCCGATTTTTGTATGTCTCAAATTTGTTGTGTTTTGATGCGACTATTTTTTGCTCTTTAAAGATACACCTGCCTCTTGAACAGCCTTTAGTGTGCCGGCAGATGTTTTTGCAATGCTAATACCATACTTTGGCCGATTTTGGCCTAATTTTAGATTGAGAGGACTCTGATTTGCGACGATCCGGTGCTTCTTCTTGAAAATATGTTTAAAATTGACGATCTTGCGTCCACTTTGCAGAAACCGCGAGATTGTGCTTCGTACGTAGCGCTGTTTCGTGCACAACACCAAGACGGGAGACGAGTGCTGAAATAAAGGACATTATGTCTTTTGAAGTTTTATGGATTGCTGTACCGGTGGGCATCGTAGCTGCATTCTGGCTTTTTGCATTGTTTACCCGTAAGAAACCGTTTATGGACAACCTTCGGGGGAAGCATATCTTCCTCACAGGCGCCTCCAGTGGCATTGGTCTGGCGATTGTCAAGCAAAGTCTCCAGGAAGGTGCATATGTTACTCTTGTCGCGAGACGTGCCGAGCAGATGGATGAAGTTGCTAAGTGTGTGTTGAAGGAACTGGACCTTCCAGAGGACCGCGTGCTCGTAAAGGTATTAGACGACAGTATTTCGCGTCATTCTATTTATAGGAATCTTGATGTTGCTTGAATTGCAGGGATGACGTGATTTGTCTCTGCAAACAGGTGCTCATTACAAGTGAAGTCGATCGCCAGTAAACCTAATTTGAGAAAAATGGCAGTTTGATCCTCGACGAAATTGTTTACATGTGACTCACGTATCTCGTGTGATATGGATCTCAGGGGGCGGACGTGGGAGACTATGCAGCTATTTCTACAGCGGTGAAGGAATCGTTTGGCTGGAGGCCTATTGACGTATTGATTTGCAGCGCTGGTATCACAAGAAGTGGTTTCATGGAAAACTTTTCCGTGGAAGACATGAATACTGTTATTCAAACAAATGTGCTCGGCTCAATTTACCCCGTGCACGCTATACTACCTCAGCTCAAGCTTCGGAGCCGTGACCATCCTATCTCAATCCTTTTCATCGGCAGCCTAGCGTCTTTAGTAAGAATTTCCTTCAGGAACTTTGTTTTGTGTATTTGCAGCTTCATTGTCTAATTAAGCGAATGAGGCAGCTTGATTTGAATTTAATTGGTACCTATCCTTATGTCGATCATAGAAATTTGAAGTTGTCAGTAACCTCTGCATTGTGGGCGGAATCTGAATCCAGCTATAGAGCGAAAGTGTGGAAGTTATTCTGATTGCTGAAAATGCGTTTTGAAAAGGTGTTCATACATGTTGATATTAATGAGCAAAATCACAGTGTCACTTTTCATGATGATCTATAATTTCAAATTTGAGAGGTCGATAGTTCCTGCTGTGGATGACAAATTTTTAATCACCTAAATTTGTTTATTTTTTTGGCAGTGCTGGTTGTATGGAAATAGTGTGTACACAGCATCGAAGTATGCTGTCAAGGGCATGGCCGAGAGCTTGCGATTGGAACTGATCGCCTTCAACATACGTGTGAATCTGGTGTGCCCTGGCTTTGTCAACACGGGGTTTTTGGATGATGGTGAGTAAACTGATTTCAGTCCACAACTTTGATTCTGGCTGGCTTTGGAGAGTACTAAAATGCCTGATTTTTTTTCATGTGGCGTGAACAATGATTCGAATTGTAACCAATTCTACACGTGGATTTTTTCAGTCGATAATGAAGAGGAGCTGACAGCAGGAATGAAAGTGGCCTCCTTTTACGACCGGAAGCAAGCTCAATCCCCAGGCACAGTTGCACAAATTTTAATTGCTGGCATAAAGAAGGGCACATTCTTGATCACCACCACTCCTGGGTTGGGTCCTTTCCTGGTCCTCCTCACTCGCGGATTTGCCCCATCTGATTCTTTCCTGCGGAACCTGGTTGAGGCCTGTTGTGCTGGCCCAGTGAGGTTTCTCAGTTTCTTCACAGTTGGTGATGTGCATCGGAGACTGAAGAAAATTCATCGCAAGTACAACTTGGCAGCCGATAATTGATGGATTCAGACCTGCACTCGTAATGGAACCGCCGTACAGCATTGTTCCAAGAGGATGTCCTCACCAAATCAGTCTCATATTGTACAGCATCCCAAGAAGTACCGTGCTGATCAACTGCAGTACTCATAGTTCGTGCTCACAATAAAACTTGCAGGTACATTCTTTTCCATATCCAGATCTTGGTTCTTTCTCTGTATATCTAAATCTCCTAAAGCCCTGAAGAAAGTACATGTTTGAGTCGCACAAGATTCCAAGCTCGGTGGTTTAGACTCCTAACTGTGTTCACATGCAAAGTCATTGGTTATGTCAGTAATCAGGAGAATAGGAGTTTACTCAAGATTGTGTTAATGGTGTTCAATTTGGTTAGTTGCTGGCCGTAAACGTTCTTTACAGGAGTGCAAAACTATAATGTCTAGATTATTGTACCCATAAGCTTGTCTCCCAGGTTATGATGTCAGTACTTGTCCTTCCCATGAACAATAATGATACCTTTTTTTTTCTCCGTGATGTCTTCTGTTTGCAATTCAATGAGAGATGCATTTGGGGTCAAAACTGGCTCAAACATTATGGCTCTGTTGTGATGACTTGGAATATCACTTGGATGCAAATGAAAACAATGATGATGTCCATGCATAGGAAATGTACTAGAACAAGAACCAGGAAACCAAAGGTTAACGGTGTCATTTACAATCAAAAGTACCGTCCATTCACCATTTTATGCTTACATTATGGTCTCGATTGAGTTTCAGAACACCATGAGGGGGTCAACAAGGTAGAGGACACTATTACCCATAGTTTAAGCCATGCAACATACTTGTAGGAATGACCTCCACAAAAACAAAACTATCCATCTCTACTACAACTCTAAGTGAGAAGCTCAAATCCATCTTTTGATTTATTGATGGTTTAATTATCATTTTAATGATTTATTGATGGTTTTTTTGCACTCAAGTAGATCCATGTAGATCCATGAATTTGTTAGTATGGCACTCCATTCTTATACTCATATCATCCATCAATCACTATTCATAGTTCTGGTAACTTTTGATCCATAATTAAGTACAAATTAACTGGATCAGGAACTACGGAGGTACACACGGGTGCATTTATAGGAGACTTCTAGAACAAAAACTAGGAGAAACCTAGTTTTAAAAAAATCTTGAATTGTGAAATTTGAAAATAAGAAATAAATTAATCAATTGGTATTATGTATACACACGTATGTTATTTTAGAAACATTTGTTCGTATAGATTGGACTAGCAGGTTATATATTACAACTTTCATGTTCTATAAGGGCCAGTTTACATTACGGTGGAGAAGTCCACCGGTCAGAATTCTAGGGGAATTTTGAAATTTGATTGGCCAAGAGTAACGCTCTTCTCCGATGGGGGTTTACACTACGGCCAAGAGTCCTCCGGTGGAGAACTTCGTGCATGGATGAAAAAATGACATGGCTCCCAATGTGGCGACACTTTTTGGAGGGGAGGTTCTCCGGAGGTCAAGTTTCTTGGGCGAGCTCAAAGGCCTCGGACAAGAAACATGGCCTTGCACATCGTCCCTTGCCTCAAATAACCATGTCTTGGGCTGAAATTCTTGACCGACTAGTGCACTTCTTCACCTTAGTGTAAACTGGCCCTAAGACTTAAAAAAATCATTACAACATATTTTCTTTATGAAAGCAACATTGATGCCCATCTTCCAAAAATCTATGAAAATGATGTCTATGCTTTTAAATTTTTTAAATTTTATTATGACATCCCAGATTCTATTACGGTACATGAACAACTTTTTGTCAAAGTTGATTTCATACAATCACATGTTCCAAAAGAAGGTGTCGAACATTAGATGGGGCAATTGACGGAGCAATTGATGGAGCAATTGAAGGAGCATAATTTGGAGATTCATTTGAAGCTTGGATTTCAAGAGCCTCAGGAGGTGGAGTCGTGGACTTGGTAGAAAACCTTTTGAAGGAATGTGCACAAAGAAATAGGTGTATCACACCCTTTTAGGTAGTACTACTAGTAGGAACTAGGAACCACTAGTATTGGCAAAAAATGTTTCATTTATCTTGAAACCAACGTTTGAATATCATATATCTATCTCTATCAAAATATAGGTGTAAGATAAATATCAATATATATAGATAGTATCAAAATAAAAATGTAAAATAAAAGGATAAAAGCATAAGCATAAAATCTTCCGAAAACGTAAATAAGCTAGACCGCACGCACTGAAACCAATTCTATTTTGTACATAAAATATATATGTACATAGTAATTACTTGTCTACTAATATGAAATGCACATATAATAGCATAACTCTCATTGGATCAATCTCCTGATTTTAAGAACAAACCTGAAGAGGCTCAAATGGAAACTGCTCGTTGATGGCCCTCGATCTCCATCTCAGATTATTCATCTCGTTCAGTTATATTGAACATTTGGATTTGGAAGTATTCATCTCTCAAGCAGAAATCAATCAAATAAGAAACAAAACAGTACAAAACAGCCCACACCACGTTCATAAATGTTGAAGCTGAGCTGCAGCCCTGCTGATGCAATGCACCTTGGAAACATTAAATTGAGACATTTCAGAATCTCAAATGAGTGACTTTGAACTCGACATTAGTAGGAATGGAAGTCTCATACTTTGAGAAATGTCTCAATGTAACGAATATGGCCTGTCATACAATTTACCGTCTTGGTAAGAAAACCGCTGATGCGATTGAGTTACTAGTTCTGTCGCCGAATGTTTCAATAAGATACCCCTCTTTTTATTCGTAAAATCACTCTCTCCTCGTTTCATGTGGAAGAGCTTGGTGGTCTCTCAACTAGAATCTTGATCATTTTTGGAAGACCTTGGTGGTATTTAAACTCAAATTGAAACTAGCTATAGCCACCACGTTGTTGTGCCATGAATCTTAGCCACCTTTTTCCTTGTTGAGTCGATTCTAGATGAATTCAGAGCTAAATTCAGGGTTGAGTTTAATTAGTCAAAAATAAAAGAATCTCACGGTATCTTTGCCTCACTGAATGCCGCTCTTCACTCACTAAATGTCGCTCTTTGCTCATTGAAAACTCGAAGCGTTTACTTTTTTTTCCTTTGTGACCTAACTGACTCCTCCGCTCAGAAAACCCTCTGGGTAGTAAATGAAAAACAACAGGGTTTGTTGTAGTGAAGGCCGAAGACTCCATGGCCTCATGGACGGAAACTAATTTTATTCTGTATATTGATTAGTAGAACCTGTGTTGTAGTATGCTGACCCGTTGTCTCCAATGTTGTCTCCAACTAGTAATGTAAGTTTAGGTTAGGTATATCCATGTCCTCCGCACAACATCCATTTTTCTATTGGCAAAATGGAGCCAAATTGCAAAAGCTTCTTTATCCGTGTGAGAGTGCTTAAGGTAAAGATGATGAATATCTTTGTGGATTTCGCTACATTGCCATCGGGACAGCTTGTCTCGTCGCCTCTGTGCGACATGGACAAAACTTCCCAACGTATCTTGTTGCATGTTTGTTAGATTGGATGCACAAGTTGAGGGCAAGTCCTCGCCAGTTCACGCCATCATCACAAAGTCTACACCATGCCAGATCACACCACTCTCTTGGAGCTTGGCGCCAGAGGAGGGCGTTTTAAGTTGTTGTTTGCCTACTTAAGCTATTGTACATGCAATACATGTTGCCACATTGTTTACAATTTACTATGTCCTTGTTGCCAGATCTTGAAATTGTTGGAGCGTGGAGGTATTTGTGATGCATGAGTTAATTTCATAATGTTTTTGTACCCTCTACTCCCATTTCTTGTTCTTTGTTGGGTGTAGTGGGCTGTGGATTAGGGTTGTCAAAGGATTATATGGCTATGATGGTGCAAATCGGCAGTGCCGATGGAAGTACCGCATGCAAGTTTGTATTTTTGCTGCATCTTGTTGTTGTTGTCCACCTTGAAGTTATTGTTGCTATATTCAATCCATCAATCTGTTGTTTTTTTGGTGCGAGTAGAAAACTCTTTAATGAGCATTAATTTCGTGTCATTTTTGTGAGGGACTTGTGAGATGGCAAGGCCAGTGGTTCTTTAAAGGTTGCGGAGGATTTGTCTTGGAGTCTTATTTTCTAAGTAGCCGCAATCCTGCAGATCTTTCTACGATTCAGCTCCCCCAACGTGTAACGAAGCGACCTTGATTAGAGTCCATTGACTCTTATGCGGCAATATGTCGAGAGAGTTCTGCATCACAAGAGTTACGCACCTCTAGATGTGCCAATCTGGCTGAGCGGCTGATTAGTCATGTAGGGCTTCCAGATCTACTAGAGGCAAACGTTGAAGGGAAAATTGACGTCGTTTTTGAAGTTATCAATGTTGATAGCGGTAGGGCGGACAATTGCAAGGCTAAGAAGAAGAGTTACGAGATTTCTAGGAAATGCCAAGACACTTGGGCAATCCAACATCTTTAGGCCGAGATGGTGTGTGGAGATTGGGACACCATCGTCGACAAGGTGTGGTGCAAGATCTGGACCCAAATGCTTGGCAGTAAAGTGCTAATGGACCCGAAGACCGATACTCTGGAGAAGCACGCCGGCAAATGCATTGCTGAGAAGAACCTGCCGCATTTGAGAGTGAAGAAAGGCAAAGTGTACGTGACCAAGGGTTCGCGTCACTTGAAGGCCGTGATGACTTTTAATACTCAGATGCTTGATTGGCCGTCTATTGCTTAACAAGTGAACATTGATATCAAGGGAGAGAAAGTGCGGAAGATGAAGCAATTCGCGACGATTTTTCACCTCCATCAGTTTGGTCGCCATATGGTGGAGTATGAGGGCTTATAAGAGCTCTTCGGATTCTTGAAGATTCCACACTTGAGCCACAAGCATTGGAGTGACACAACTCGTTGGATAATGGCTGAGTACATCCACAAGGAGATCACAAGCACAACAAAGCAAAACATGGCGTTTTGTGGCTATTTCACCATCACCTGCAATGAAGTCACAATTGTTGATAATGTTGCCTTGATATCAATCCATGCTTATGTTGTGCACAACTTCACCAAAGTGTCGATGTTGTTGTCCAACTTGGAGAAAGTCATGGAGGGGACAACGGCTCCAAAGCTCGCAATTTGCATCATTGACGCGATCAAAGCAAAAGGTGGTGCAACGTGGGGTGACATGCGGAGCAAATGGGTCTCTTTTGAAGCAGATGGCGCAACTGTATTCTAGGTATTCCGTGTGTCCCATTAATGTTGTTGCTTGGCTAAAAGTCGTGGTTTAAGTTTATTGCCTAAATGTTGATGAATGGTTGTATGTATTGGTGGTCTGTTTGGAAGAGCTCCTAATTTACAAAATCATTATAGAAATGTTGTGCTCAAGGTTCATGAGGAGGTGTCACGAAGCTTGTCCAGACAACGGTTGCTCCCCACATGGAGGGCGTTCATTGTTTCAAGCACATGACAGACTTGGCTGTAAAGGCTCTATCACATCTTCCCGTCATTGCAAAGATAGAGGCGCTGCTTCAAACATTACACATTGGGTACTTTGCAGCAAGCCCACAGTGCCACCTTCAGTTAACAAAGCTCGCCAAACTCATTCACACGAAGGGCTTGAAGATAATTCTACACGTCAGCAGTCTCTCTTCACACTTCTAAAAGTTTACAGCTCGTTGCAAAGAAGCTGTGAATGTGCACATTTAATCCTTGTTCCTCAATCTTGTTCTATCCGATTACCCTTTTCTAATAATAGGTGTTGCAGGCTAAAACACGGTGGTTGAGTATGTTATCCCACCTGAAGCGGGTTATGGGAGAGTACAAAATGCTTCTGCTAAAGATGTCTGAGGATCAGTTGGACAAGGACTCCAAGGCTTTTGCACATGAAGCTGCCATGAAGAATTTTGAGCTACTTTCTGACATATCTATTCCTTGTGCCTTGTCATGTTTTTTTGTCTCCGTTCGTGAGTGTGCATGACCTAATTAAGTTCTCTCAAAAAAGGGATGTCTGCATTTGTGACTATATTGCGGTAGTTAAGATTTGTCAATTGCAGCTATATGAACTGTATGATAATCTGACCACACGCTTTGTATCTGATGTCTTCCGTGAGTTCCACAATTTTGTGGCAGGAAGTCATCTCAACATGTCAGTTTGCTGGACACCGTCTAGTTGGGACCTAAACTCCACAGAAATGCAAGTTACATGTTCAATGGAATTGTGACACGGTGAGGTTTGATGCTATCACAAGCAATGAATTTGGGGTAGTTGAATGTATGACGAAGGAGAACTTTGAGGAGGTTATTGCATGCCTGAAGGTCCTCTGCGCAGGTATGACACTTTCATTGACAAGATGTGGTCGGACTATTGTTGTTCACCTGTACAAGTCTAACTTCTTTCTGCAGAGATAGCGGAGAAAATCATCAGCAAGTTGAGCAATAGATTTCTTGCTTCCAATGTCATGGATTTACTTAAGGTGATGTACCCCCAATACTGGTTGCAACCGAATGCGGAAGTACTATTCAAGTGGCATTTCATGGTGCTGAAGGAGCACTTCTGTTGCAAACAATGAACCGGTGATGGTGTGATCGTTGCGCTGCTCGGTGAGGACAAGCTCAATCACCAATGCAACACATGGAAGAGCACGATGAAGGCCAACGCAGCCGATGCAATGGAGAAGCCAAACTTGATCAATCTTTTGACGCGTTTGTGGCGGAATGTTGCCACATTTGCATGGCTAAGGGCACCTATCTCGGAGTGGACAAAATTGGCGGAGATCAGAGGTGTCCAAGACCTAGGATCTGTTGAAGATGAACGAATATTCTTGTGAGTTGCCTTCTCCAAAGGCAAGCTCTACAATCGGCTGGACAAGCACCTTGAGGGTGCGGTGGCGGTCTATTTCCAGAAGTACTACACTTTGAAGGATTTCCCATTTGAGAACGCATACAACGCATGGCGGAAGAATAAAAAGCGCAAGCTTGATTCTTGAGTGAAAACAATACTTCTTGATGATGAGATAAGTTTCATGGTTATTGTGTTGCCATGAGCCATGCATTGATTCTTGACTAATATGAATGAAGTCGTCGTTGATGTTTACCTTAGCAGTCATGGAATCCGCGGATGATGACATCCATATGAGAGAATTTCTTCTAAACTTTTCCTTTTAATTCCATTTTTTTTCACTTCATGGTGACCAACTCCATTGAGTCACTAACCGCAACACCTTGGTTAGTTTTCAAGCACCTTTGTTTCCACTCAACTGTTTTTTTTTTTTTTTGTGGACTCAAATTATCCGCGTTGTTTGATGTAGGCATCCAAGTACTTCCTCCCGGCTTTATGAAGGAACAGCTATGCAAGCTGCAGTGGGATGCCGATCTGAAGGCCTAAGGCTCGATACCGCAGCTAGTGCACTCATCGTGATTCTACAGCCCTGAACTATGTCGCCAAAAACTTCATTTTACTTGTTAATATGCGTCGCCCGCAAGTATTCTCCAAAACTACATTGCTGCAGACTCTATGGTGCCATTTTCAGGAAACTTTCTCTACTGTAGGTGCCATTTAAAGAAGAAAATTGTGCATGTGCATCGAGGACAAATGAAACGTTTCCTACAATATTAGCCAATTACAGCTAGAACTCTTATTCGGCCAAGTGCCATGTTGCTACAAAAATAAGTGATACTTCCAACAAATAAAAAAATTTAAGCATGTTCAATCTTGCCACACGTCCTACTATCTACATCAAATTTTAGCGACACTAGACACTTCAAAAAACCTTAAAAAATGGCTACCTCAAAAATATCTCCCAATCAAGTCCCTAGTTAAATCCTTGTCAAGTATCTACCACATATCATCACCGAGCTTATCCCATATATAGAGAGATTTGTGTGAGTTATGCTACCTTGATATGGATTAACTAATGTGTGTTGTCTAAATATAACTCAATTACTCAACATAGCTCCAGTGCAAGAAAAGTAAAACAAAAGTAAAGGGAAACAATCTCTACAAAATTAGAAAATGTGGAGTACTATAGAAGTCCCTCCTGGAAATAGTATCCTCCACCTCCGTTAGGAATCCTAGACTTGACACTTCCCACAACCATGCTCCAACACAACACAAGGATTCAACTCCATCACACAACACTACTAGCAACCATGTTGCCCCTCACTTACTAATTCAAGCATTTAGAAATTGGTGAGTCAGGTGGTCACAAAAGACATGAAAGAGTACCCTTTTCCACGAAAGACAGGAAAGAGTACCCTTTTCCACAAAAGACAAGAAAGAGTACTACCCTTTTCCACATTCTACATAAGTGAAGGGCGACACTTTCGGAGTGAGGAGCGTTTCTTGCGATTAAGGTAAGCTCCCCTAAAACCGACAAAATAAGGAATGTGCATATACGGAGAGAGGAGATGATTATACTATTATTTTTCAGTGATAGCCAACAGAAGTACATCTCCAATCCGAGCGATTTCATATTTTTTCGATGAAAACTGAATCAATTATGAATTTTCAAACCGTGCAGCCATGTTTAGTGGGTGGCCAGCACCCATAACCAATGACCAAAAGTAAGGGTCTTGATTAATAGCAAACCTCCATTTGGAGGTGAGTTGCTGGTAATGGGATGGAAAAGGGTTGGGTATACCCTAATTTTATAGGCGTTGGCTATGGGTTTTTGTTGGTTATGGGGAGGCTTACCTTATTTGATTCAGATCCAGAAAATGATCAACAACATCCGGATGAATTCTCCCACAAACCAACCTAATGTTGCATGAGCCGGGCCACAAGTGAAGATAGCTCCAAGGATTTAAGGATTCAATTAAAATGCACCACTCGGATGATTTTCTACTCCACATGATTTTTGTACTAAGCTGACTCTGATCCTTTGGTAGACGGGCTCTGGAGGAGGATGCCCTTGGGCTGGACAAATGCGCGCAAGCCGTCCATGCCGAGCGTGACGCCGAGGCCGGAGCCCTTGCGGCCGGACCACGGCAGGCGCGGCGACACGCGGTCGCAGCAGTTCCAGTAGCCCGTGCCCACGTCGAGCTCGCGCAGGATGGCCTCCGCGTCCTGCGCGTGCTTGCAGTACACGCTCGCCGTCAGGCCGTAGGGCGTGTCGTTCATCAGCGCCAGCGCCTCGGCGTCGTTCTCCACGGCTTGGATCCCGATCAGCGGGCCGAACGACTCGTCCCTCATCACGTTCATGGTGTGGTTCACGTCCGACAGGACGGTGGGCGGGAAGAAGAAGCCGCCCTGCGTGCTGTCCAGGCCCGTGTGGGTGGTGGCGCGGGCGCCCTTGCTCACGGCGTCTTGCACCTGCGAGCACGGAAGGTGTAGCATCAGGCTCATGATTCTTCTGCAGTTGCTTAACTGCTGTGTATGTATGAACACGTGCAGCATGGTAATCACGAATCAGCGAATCTGGGAAATGAACATGTGCGACTCCACACAAGAGCAGAATCGAGGAAAGCAACAACAATCACTGACCTGTGCAGCGAGGTAAGCCAAGTGCGGTTGTCTGGCCACGGGACCAATATACGTCTCCGCCTTCAACGGATCGCCGACCTTGAAGGACAAGATGTTCTTGACGAACGCGTCCAGAAACTCGCCGTAAATCCGCTTGTCAACGTAAACCCTCTCGACGCTACAGCAGCTCTGGCCGCAATTGTAAAACGCGCCGTCCGCGATGGAGGCCGCAGCCGCCGCAATGTCGGCCACATCGGCTCTAACGTAGACCGGATCCTTGCCTCCGAGCTCGAGCTGCAGCTTCACGAGATTGGGCGCACTCTGCTTGGCAATTTCCAGGCCTGTTTTGTAGGAGCCCGTGAAGAAGAGGCCTCCGAGGCCGCGCTGCGACGCGACCGCGGCGCCCGTCGCGCCGCGCCCCGTGGCCATGGAGAAGACGTTGTTGGGGATTCCCGCTTCATAGAGGAGGCGCGTGATTTCGAATCCTGTGAGAGTTGCGTGCTCGCTGGGTTTGTAGAGGACTGCGTTTCCTGTGAGAAGCGCTGCGGCGAAGACGTTGGTGGAGACGAAGTAGGGGTAGTTCCAGGCCGAGATGTTGGCCACCACGCCGAGGGGCTCGTAGACTACCTTCTCCCTCAGGATGCTGGTCTCCAGCACCGAGCTCTCCTTGAGCACCTTCTCGTAGTTCTCCAGGTAGAAGCGCACGCGGTCCACGGTCGCGCGCACCTCGTTCTTGGCCTGCGCGATGGGCTTGCCCATCTCCATGGTGAGGGTCTTCGCGAGGGCGGGCATGTTGAGCCGCAGGAGCTCGTTGAAGCGCTCCAGCATCGCGCGCCGCTCTTCCAGGGGCACGGAGCGCCAGTGCTTCTGGCCTTGCGCGAGGGAGGCGAATTTGGAGGCCACCTCGGAGGGCGTCTCCTCCGGAAGCTCGCCCATCACCTTGCCCGTTGCGGGGTTCACTACCTCGAACATGCTCAATCTCTCCACCTTGAAGCCTCGCCTCAAAACCTCCTGCAACCCCTTCCTCCTCCCCGCCCCCCTCGCCATCGCCATCGCCATGGCCCCCCTCAAACCCCACCCCCAAACTCACAACACCATCGATTCAATCCCAAACTCTCTCAAACCCTCAAACCCCCCTCCAAACACACAACACCATGGATTCAAAGGATTCAAACCAAGGACTCGAACCCCCAAACACTCCTCTCTCGCCTCACACACAACACCATGGATTCGATCCTCCTCTCAAATCGATTCGCGTCACTCGTTCAAAGCCGTCACAGATCTCATCATAGCGCTTTGCGGTTCTCAAGGGAATCAAATGGTGCATTATCCAGAGACCACTTCATTCCATTTTCTCAGATCATTTTGTTGGACCATTTTGTTGTGGTTTTAAGCCAACTTCCTAGATCTGGATCACGATATCCAAAATCTGAGACGACCATTTCAATTGAGCTTTGTGAGCTTGGATGGCAACACTGGGCTGTTGAGTGGGAGATATTGAATTGGGGTCAAATTTGGTGGAGTTTTTTGGGCAAAGGAAGGGGCTGGGAGGCGTGAGGGAGGGCCGGGAATGCGTGATAGCGGTGGTGGAGGGGGCGCGTGCAGGCCGTGCCTGTCCATCGCCGTACCCTAGAAGCATCATCGCTGTGCCCTAGAATCAAAACAGAGAGACGAGAGAGATGGGTCTGGATGAATGCTTGTGGATGATCGTCGTCTCTGTCATTTACTTTTCCGTTTATCCTTTCCCTCAAAACTGGATACGTATTTTTCCTGTTCAAGCGGTGAATCCCTCCCCCATCAACCGTATCCATGATTTAACAATAGGTTCTTCTCTGGGAGTTTATCAATTTTAAGTTCAGTGACACTACAGTTCGGAAAGTAAAACAAGAAAAAGCAGCACGCTCCGAAAATATATACAAATGTTTCATTATCTGTTATATTTCAACATATTTGGTTATATATTTTTCTATTCTTGTAGCGCTGTGTAGATGATATCAAATATGACGATTTCTAGCAGATGTATTGGTTTACCCGTCAACATCTTAATCGTAGTCTTGCTTGCAAGTCTGTTGGTTTCAACGGGAGATTGTCGCACTCAGAAAGGACAAACTAGCGTTAAATTGAGGATTACAAATGAGTTAGATACGAAGCTCAAAGTAACTCTGCAGACAGGTTCGAACGCTATTAAATCTTCTGTTAATTTAAGCAGTGGAAAAACAGGATCTATTTCAGTTCGTTCTTCGAATTCTACAACAGAAGTTGAGTTGTTGTTCGAAACTAACGGTACAGTTTACGCTGATACAAAGTCTATACTTGAAATAGTGGCGAATACTGGTCCGCATCGAATTGTAGTATCAAAACCATGTCCTAGCGGAGCAAATGGATTATCTTTCACAGCTGCTACTTTAGGAGTAGCAGAAGCTTGTATACATCCAGTTACAGGACCGGACTGATCCATAATATATGCATCGAATATTGTAATTCGATTTTACTTTATATATTCAAATACTTGAATTAAAACTTTTGTATTATTTTGTAAATATGTGTCTTTTTGCCTCTGTCTTTATTCATTTGATTCGCGTATGTCGGATTCCAAACTGTCAAAATTTTCAAAGCGTGTAGATGCCACTGAAACGTAGCATCTCTGGCCAGAAATTCAACACATGATATCATTCAAGTCCCCAACTGTAGCAACAGCCGTAAGGCTGCCATAAGCGCCACAACAGGACCAAAATTCAATGACCCCCACTCACCGTAGAAATAAAAAGTCGTTCACGTCTCCCAAATATCTCACCAAACCACAGAAAATCAACGCCGAGTGACCTGTAACTGTTCACGATGTGCACTTCTCAACTGATATCCTAGGAAACCCGGTTCATCCTGAGGCACACATGTCACCTTCACCAAACCTCGGAGTAAGCTCAAGCATATATGGATGTGATTATCATGGGTAGAGCAAGCTGTTGTATGTGCAAGTGGAACGACGGAATTTGAGCTGGTGTCAAGTTGGAGGTGAAGAATGATGCTTTCGGTAAAGCTGGGGGTTGTGGTCGCCAAAGTCATGAGTGGCAGGGAGAAATTTGGGGGTGCCTTTGGTTGACGTTTGGGGACATGTCTCCTGAATATGCACACCTCGGCGCTCACTCTCTCTAGTATTGAGGAGCAGCAGGAGAAGGAGCGGTGTTCATCAGTTGCAGGTAAGGTGAGCGCAGGGCTTAACAATCCTGGGATTCGGCGTCTAGGATTGCTCTAGGAGTTTCGGATTCTCTGATTGTGTTGGTAATCTGGGAGTGCGCTGTGTCGAGTGAAGCTCACAAGTAGTATTGTGTGGGCTTCATCGGTTTTCAGCTAGGGATTCACCTCTGGGGAAATCAGGAGCTGGAGCTGTTTTGATCACTTGGTGATTGAAGGGGTGGAATCGGATTCAAGGTTTTTCTGAATAAAGGGTTTCTCGCCTCACCCACTCACAAGTTGTCTCGGTAGGTGAGGATTGGACGTTTAGGGTGAGCTTTGGCTATGCAGACGGCAATGGTGGTGACGTGATCCAGGGGCTGCGACCATCATGCTGCGCCTGAGGGACACCTTGCAAAAGCTGTGTCCATGTTTCCGCACCGAAGTAGCAGCTGACGATCAGCAGTACAGACACGGGGTTCATGTCTCTCCGCCGCAATCGGTGGGCTCCCTTGGGCCGGGGTCGGTGCACAGCAGCCTGCGCTCTAGCTACGACTATGACTACGGGCAGCAGCAGGCGAAGCCGCCCGGGGCCGAGACGTTCACGATGACAGATCTGGTGCGCGCCACGGGCAACTTCGCGGCGCAGAACAAGATCGGGCAGGGCGGGTTCGGCATGGTTTACAAGGGCAAGCTGCGCGACGGCCGCCTGGTGGCCATCAAGCGGGGGAAGAAAGACGCCTACGAGCAGCGGTTGTCGGTGGAGTTTCGCACCGAGGTCGAGATGTTGTCCCAGGTAACTTGTCGAAGCACCCGAAGTAGGGTTTTGTCTCCTCAGGTCATTCACCATCGCTGAGGCTCACAAGTTGCGGATGTGGTGGTGGGAAGAAGGTCGTACTAGTTGTGTCGAGGTTTTGATCATTTGATATGCTCGGAAAGCAGGTCCTGCTAAACCTGAGCATTTAGGGAGCTTTCTGTAGTTCTGTAGTCTGTGCATGTGTCTGTAGACTGAATGATCACCCTCGCTCCCACTCGCAGGTGGACCACCTAAATCTGGTCAAGCTGATCGGCTACGTCGAAGAAGCCAACGAGCGTATCCTCGTCGTGGAGTTTGTCCCCAACGGCAACCTGGGCGAGCATCTGGACGGGACGCTTGGGAAAGTGCTGGACATGCACACGCGTCTCGACATCGCCATCGACGTCGCCCACGCGCTCACATACCTGCACCTGTACGCGGACCGGCCCATCATCCACCGCGACATCAAGTCCTCCAACATCCTCCTCACGGACACGTTTCGGGCGAAGGTGGCGGATTTCGGCTTCTCTAGAGTCGGCCCGTCCACGGACGTCGGGGCCACTCATGTCTCCACGCAAGTGAAGGGCACTGCAGGTGGGTGGCTGTCATTCTCAGGGTTGGGATTTAGGGTTTCCAGGTTAACGTTATGGTTTGGTTTCTTAGTTTGGAAATCAGATTTTGGTTTGATTTGCAGGTTACTTCGGTTGCATGAATCAGGTTCAGGGGTTGAAAATCAAGTGATGGTTTGGTTTCCAGGGTTGAAATTGAGGGTTTGAATATCAAGTTATGGTTTCATGATCGGTTGCGTGAATCAGGCTTAGGGTTTCTAGGGTTGAAAATCATGGTTTGGTTTGCAGGATGCTTCGGCTACACATATCATTCAACGGTTGCATGAAATAGTTCCGAGACTGATCACGGTTTCCTCCGCCTGCAGGTTACTTGGACCCGGAGTACCTCAACAGCTACCAACTGAACACGAAGAGCGACGTCTACTCCTTCGGCATCCTGCTGATCGAGATCTTCACGGGCCGGCACCCGCTCGAGCTGAAGCGCCCGAGCGACGAGCGCGTGACGGTGCGGTGGGCGTTTCGGAAGTTCGTGGAGGGCACGGTGAGCGAGGTCCTGGACCCCAAGCTGGAGCGCACACCCGCGGCCCTGTGCGTCATCGAACGTCTGGGGGAGCTCGCGTTCGCCTGCTCCGCGCCCACCAAGGGGGACCGGCCCAGCATGAAGAAGGCCGCGGAGGTCCTGTGGGAGATCCGGAAGGATTACCTCGTGGAGCACCAGAAGGAGGTCAAAGTGAAGGCCGAGCGGTCCGAGAGCGCGCGCATGGAGATGGTAGGTGCGCAGGCGGCGGCGGCGGCGCTGCACCAAACCTCGAATCGGCGACGGCCATGGTAGTAGTCAATACATCTCCCTCTGTACAGATTTGGGTTTTGATAAAAAAATTAACATTCTGGAGCATTAGAAAGAGGTCAAAGTGAAGGCTGAGCGGTCCGAGAGCGTCTGCTCAGGCGGTGGCGCTGCACCGAACCTCGAACCGGTGACGGCCATGGTCTAGATTTGAAAACATCGCTCTGTACAATACAGGTTTGTTTTGGTGATTTATGATATTCTTTCTCCATGAGTTCGCAGCGAACTTAACATGGTTATATTATATTTTGTTGGTTCAGGATTTTGGGTCCAGTTTCATGTTTTAGGGTTTAAGTCATGGTTTAGTTTCAACGGAGTGACTAAAAGCTTGCACCAGTTTGAATTGGTTGGCAGGGCAACGATAAATTAATTAGCCTCATATAGTTGAGGAAGACTAGGCTGGTTGCAGTCCGCTCTTCCCGTTGTGTCGCCAAGAATCATCTGCAGATTGGTTCATTGGTAGATGGTTGAGAAGAGATGAGGACTCGACAAGACGGTAAACGAAAAAGATGAGTGCTCAACCACCAGGATCAGAGCATTGGCGTTGTTTTTCTTCGATGGGAAGTTGGCACTGATATTGGAATTTTCGCCATAGCGAGACTCTATTTGCGCGGGTCATTGTAGTGATTTCAGTTCACATGGAATTTGTAGATCATTCCAACGTTGCAATTGGGAGAATTTGATGAAGGAGCCAAAGAAGCAGTGTTAAATTACAAATTAGTCATAACAGGCAGAGCCTCGAGTCTGCAAGCTGAAATTACACTACAATACGTGCTCAACGAATAAAGAACTAGCTCAGAACTACTGTACACACGTGAATCTGGTCGTCCCGTGCACATGCACACAATTACAGATTAAGCTCTCCTTTTGAGGCATGATGATGTGGGACAACGTGGGCCTCCTGATCCGAACCGGCACCGTTGGCATGATACTGCTTGGTCGACGACCGGGCGAGGGAGCAGGTGTTGCGCACCATCTCCCGCAGCGCCTCCACCGCCACGTCGTAGCCGCGCACCACATCCCCCATTGTGTAGTTGACGACGCGCGCCACCCACACCTTGAAGAGCAGGTCCTCCCAGTCGCGGTCGCCCAGGCGGAAGTGCGCCAGGAACACGGGGAACGCCGCCGCCCACGCCGCCTCGTCCGCCCACGCCCACGCCGGCCACTCGCTCGCCTGCCGCAGCCCGCGCACCAGCGCCGCGTCGAAGCCGTGACGCTGCAGCAGCTCCCATTGACGCGGCGTCCAGTTCGCGCTGCGGAGCAGCCGGAGCGTCTTCTCGATGTCGTAACCCACCTTCTGCTTCAGCCGCTTCGGGACTGCCTGCGAGGGCTCGATCGCATACTGCACCTGGAATCCAAATTCCTCACGTCAGTGATTTTCCATCTATATTTTGGTTTTAATATGTTTATTCTATCATCCTCGCCAAGCATGCGAAGGACCATAGAAATTTAAACTGGACTGCTCCAGCAAGGAAGTGATTTCACACGTTGTTCGGTACCACGTTGTTTAAGTTAAATGCATGCATGCATCCAATGACATGTTTCTGTCAGCTTGGAACAGGCTTAGACTCTAGAGGTGAACAGGATATTAGGCCTACATTTCATTCTTACGGTGTCTAAAATAAGTTATTTATGTTGGTGGCACTTGTCTTTCAGATTTCTTAATTTTCCACGAGACATACAAACCGCTTAAATTTTTTTTGTAACGAGTACCATGTTATTAATGTTCGCATGACCCTCACTCTTTCCAAACTAAAACAGCTACCTCAAACGAGAAAAAAACATGAGAAGAGTTCACTGTGTCGAAACATGCTCATGCCGCAGCCCCTACATCGTGTTGACTTCACTGTCTCAAAACCAAAAACGCAACAGAGCATAATATGAGTCGGTGCAAGCATACCTTGGACGCCGGAACGTGCTCATGGCGCAGTAACTGAATCGCATGGAAACACTCGCAGAGCATGGTCTTGAGGTCGCCCAACCCACCATACAACGAGTGCACCTTCCCCTCCTGAATGTAGACTTCTGCGAGGCGCAGCCCCGCTTGCGCCGCCACAAACGTATACATAGTGTCGATCCCCCAACCGGACTGGTCCCTTACCCTCTTGTCCGCGAACAACACCTCCACCGCAGAGCGAGAGAGGCAAAGCTCTCCTCCGAGCGGCTGCTCTATGCACGGCAGGACTGAGTTCGGCCACAGGAGCGCGAACCCCACCTTGGTGACGAACCACGTGATCATGGCGTCGGTGGCGGCGCGCGGGTAGTAGTGGCGCACCACGTCGTACCCGCCGGCGTCCATGCAGACCTCGGCCTTGGTGATCCAGTCGCGCGAGAAGGACGTGATGTCAGAATCGTAGAAGTGCAGCCGCGCGAACCGCTCAGGCTGCACCAGGAAGTACTCCAGCGCCGTGTTCATCCCGTCGCCCTTCCCCGCGCGCAGCCCCGTCGTCGCGTGCCGCGCCTTCTCGATCAGGATCACTGGCTTGTTGAAGGTAGCCTCGATCCCCGGAATCGCTGCCAGCAGGCCATGCCATGTAACGCCGCGGCTATAGCCCACGCAGATGACTGCAGCAACGCGCTCATGCGACGCTGCTGAGTGAATGTTTTTCACAAAGTTCGGCACGTCCTCCTCCTTGAATGGAAAACATACCAGTGAAGACATACTCAAACTCACCTAATAAACTTTCCGACACTGTCTAGATAAAAAAAAAACTTCACTTACGGCGCCGCCTCCGGAGTACCCATCTCTGCAAGCTAATGTGAAAGAATCTAGTCGGTTTGTACGTCGATATATTATTGTTTGTGACAGAAAAACGAACCGTGACGTACGTCACGAAGGTTCTAATGTGTACTAGCTGCAGAGGATGTTCGATGTGGTGAGAATATAATCCAAGGTGATGAGAATGCAAAGAATATGGAAGTGGACTGACCGATCTAAGATGAGAGGGCTGAGGTGGGGCTTGATTATATATATGATGTGAGAGATGGAGGACTTGTTATAATGGGAGCTTGGTGAGGTGCCATGTGGTAATTTTGCAACAGTTGCACATTTTGGAAGTGAGCTTTAGGTACATGGAAATAATACGGCAAATTTGGTGATTACGACAAGTGTTGTATGCTGGGGTGATCTTTGCCTGAAGCGGACACAACGTCGGAGCTACAAGGTAGGTCTATTTATAACTGATGCAATACTGCTCACTACTATACTAAATTTCCTAGGTTTTTCTTGGAAGAAAATGTAGCTTGCCGAGCATCACATTTAGACCCGGTTTTTAAACGCAGTTACGAAGCATCCCTCTTGATTTGCGACCTACTTCCAGGGGGTTTTTTTTTTCTTTCTTTGGTTTCTGTTGTTGTAAAGCGCAATGCTCATTGCTCATGCAGTGGGCGTGAAGATTAAGCATTAACCCCGAAAGCTCTGAGAAGCCGCATATTGGTTGCAACATGATGTTTTCTGTGTATTTGATATAAGGTAAGCCCCCTAAAACCGACAAGTTAAGGAATGTGCATATATGGAGAGAGGAGATAATTATACTTCTATTTTTTAGTGATAGCCAATAGAATTACAATTCCAACCCAAATGATTTCATATTTTTTTGATGAGAACTGAATTAGTTTTGAATTTTCAAACTGTGCAGCCATGTTTAGTGGGTGGCCCTCCATAACCAACGACCGAAAGTAAGGGTCTTGACTAATAGCAAACCCCCATTTGGAGCTGAGTTGGTGGTAATGGGATGGAAGAGGGTTGGATATACCCCAATTTTATAGGTATTGGCAATGGATTTTTGTTGGTTATGGGGAGGCTTACCTTACAAGGTGTAAGAAGTGATGTATACAATAGTTAAAAAAGTTTGTAATTGTGTTGAGCCCAATCCAATGACACATGACAATTTTAATTTAGATCATTATTGCACCTACTTCATGCTTGAGAAGTTGCAAAATGGTCATGATATGGTGTTGTGTTTGACCATGGTAAGATTCAGATATGGAAATGACCTCCAAATGAAAGATGTTAGTGGAAGAATTGTCAGTCCAAAGGTGAATGTCTTGCTAAATTCTACTACTCTTTTTGTATGGTGAGAGTAAAATACGTGACTGTATATATGGATCTAGGGAAAATCTTGCACTTGGAAAGACCCATCGCACAGGAAAGTGCTAATGTCTGTTGCATGGTACAGTACCGATTCTGTACCAATATGGTACAAAAGCTGTTGTACCTCTGCAGAAAAAGCTCCTATGCTGGCAGCAATTCTATTTCAAAGAACCATTTTTAATATTAGTCAATGGAATATCCAGAGGATCTATCCTCCGAGCATCTAGAGTCCTTTTGGCAAACAACCTTTATCTTTCATGATACCTTCCAAGTCCAGATGTGCAACATGGAAGCGGCATCGGCCTGGCATCTGCCACAGTTGCACACCTACAATGAACTTAGACTACTCATCATGTCTGACACCAGTAGTTGGTTACACTTTGTCTGCAAATACCCGGATGTATGAACACCCTCAGGGCCCACCCTCGTTTCACCAAGACATGGACGTCCCAAATACCCACACAGAAGAAAAGAACCAATGATGACAGACTCCAGGTGGATGAGAATTGTCCACGCACCCGCATGGCAACATTCTAATTACACAATATAAAAACAAGGAGAAACTGATGAACTGTACTATATCAGCAGCGAAAACTCACGAGTAGCTAAGATACCCCAAACTCCAAATATCTTGGAAATGATCCTTGAATCTACCTCTGATTATATGACGATAAATTCTTGATTCTGAAACAGTCTACAAAGCAAGTATGGACTTACCCCAAAAAACGGTTCATTCCAGTAGCTGCTACATCACGCTCTCTGCAGCGGTGCCTGTGCTTGGAAAAAAAGGAGCTCCTGTACAGAATGTGTTCACATTTGAGATGCTTCCAGCGGCACAGCGAAGGGATCTGCTTCGATCGCTGGCAATGATGGCGGAGTTCCGGGAGGAATACATGCTGTTCCTTTCTCCCCAGCAAACAAGCACAGAGCTTCCGTGTCACGTAGAGTAGACTCCAACTCAATGTGCCCACTGAGCTCGTTGATAAACTTCAGAAGCGTATCGAATTCCATCTGCTCGTCCATGATTTTACGACGGTGCCTCTTCAAAATTGCCACGCACATGTAGAGATGAAAGTGCTCGGACAAGTAGTGGCTCCAAAGAACCTCCCAGAGTCTCAGGACGTCGTTATAGTCGAACTCCCTGCAAGCACGCGCAAACGTTTCCCAATCAGGACTTAGAAAAATCTTTCTAATGGGCTGCACGCTATTAAAGAATTACAAATTTGATTCACTCAGGATATATTTATGGTACAGAAAAGTTTGCTATGGCTGTAATTTGTTGTGGTCGTCACCACTGACCTTTTGAAGCAGATTAGAATCCACCGGAAGCAGAAGAAATAATTCAAGCATTCATTCTGCTTGAAGAAATCATGCAGAGGGTTGTCCAGCAGCTGCACCAGCTGTGAAAATAGGAGGCATGTCAACAAAAGCCCATGATTTGGAACGGAAGATTGAACCAAGTACAACGCAAAGATGTCCAGCTGAACTCTCAGTTAATATTAACAACAGCAAATAATACAGAAGCGCATAATGTACCTTTGAGAGAGCTGAAAGCTGGGCTTGCATTCCATTCTGATCCCGATGAAAATTAGGAGCCATCCTTTCCATAAGAGCAGCAAAACACCAGAAAGCTTCGGACTCATCCTCCATCACATACAGAATTGGCGACAGCAAATCACTCATACCCTGTAAATGTTACACGCCGATGATTAACTACATTAACAAATAACACTTCCGACTGAAAGCAACTGATTCCGAATTAAGAAATAATTAACCAAGACCAAAGTCTACATTTCAGTTTCACCACAAACTTGAGCGTTAAAGAGGCATCAGAATTAACAACATGGCACATAGATGGAAAAACTATCACAGATGTTCATGCCTGCATTAAGTTGAACAGAAACGACAAGAGCCAAATGTTTGAAAGTGCTCACCTGGCAGTATCCCAAGTCAAAATTGTAGAACGAATATGTCACTAGGATGTCACGTAACAATTCCACGTTTTGATTATCATCACCCTCGTAAAACGGAATCGTTCGATCTGTTCTAACCTGCACAATGAAACAACTTATTTTGTCCATTACAACATGACAGGAAGTTTACAGCCACTCACAGCTACAGCAAACACCATTTGGGATCAAGAAAAGATCCAGCAGCAGAAACAAAGTAACTTGTACACTTGGATCTGAAGCACCAGATAAAGTCAGACAAACGTACCACATCCTTCTCAACCCGGTGCTTCCTTTCACGAAACTTGGCAAATCGCTTTGCTTGATCCTCAGATATAGTCTGCAGGTAATTGTAAAGCAAATTTAGAAAAAATATTTGAATAGATTCTTTATCATATCTGACAATTGAGACCAGGTATTCTGTGATTATTATATCAAGCAACACGAACCTTTGATCAGCTATTTTAATATACAGAACAACAGAAGAATTTACATGAGATAGGACTGTACATTACTGTAATTATAGGTAATTTGCCAGGCCCACATTACATGTCAACAAGTCCAGCAAGACTGAAGAACTGCAAAACAGTAGGCATTTCAATCAACACAAAATCATACCTTCCACTGAGCCTGGAGGACATTATATTCTTCCCGTTTGGAAATCACCAAAGCAAACCGCTCTGCATATGTTGAATCATATTTATAGTGACCAAGCAGGAACTTCCACAGCTGCAGGCAGTGGACAAACATGAGCCAGATGACAAATAGACACAATTTCGTCTACAATGGCCAGTAATAACTTGAAAAGAATAACTATAGTCTATGGACTTCAACAGGTATTTTAGACTTCAGTCTCAACAAGGTCGGTGTAATACCTCCGGCCGCAGTTCGGGTTCAACTCCGCCATGAAAGACACGCTTTTTGAGAGCTTTAGGATCAACGACACGACCCTCCCTATCCAAGAAGGTAACCCACTGCACATCCACACTACAAGATCAATGACCCCACCAACAAACAAACAAATAAATCGTATCCAACAATCTATATGGACGAAATATGACAGAGAGAATGGCTAAATTTTCATATTCTCTCATAGAATACAATCATCAATGAAGACAGTGGTTAACTTGAGATTGCAATCTGTTCGGCAAAGAAAAGAACCTCTTCGTGTCCAAGTGGTGGTGGTCGTGCTCGTCCCCAGACCAAAGCTGGAGTGTCATTCTGCAGTTAGCAAAGGTCGAAAAAAATTTAGAAGTTATTGACAGTAATAAATATTCAACACAATAAATAAGGATCTTAGAGTAAATCAAGTATAGCTCATTCTAAAGGAGGTATACCAATAAAATTCAAATTAGGGGATACGGAATATAGAAAGCATTCGATGCAACTAGTCTACCTTAGTGCCATCAACAAGCTCAAAAGTTCCTACATTTGTGGATGCCAGTTCTTCAACAATCCTTTTCTGTTTCTCATTCTCTTCTTCCTGTAATTTCTTGGTATCCTCAATCCCATCCTGTTCAAGGAACACTCGTGTTAGACCCATGCACAATGAGGGCACAAAAGATCTCATTTCCATCAAATTGAGTTGAATCATAACAAAAATGCCAACAAAGATCAAACAAATGATACCTACGTATCATTTTCGTTATTTCTACAGGACAATTACAGAAATTGTCCCAATTATCAATTGTAATCAAATACAATCTCCCAACCTGTTTGAAAATACGAGAAGTGCTTAATAACCCTGATTTGGCCAACAAAAAAAATTCAAGTAGGGAAAAATGGGGGTTTGCTACAGTACTTACCCCTTTGACTGCTGCTTCTTTACCATCCCTGACAGGTTCTTGTGCTCGATCAACACACGGCAATTCACTCGTACTCTTGGATAAAGAACCTTCATTACGTAGCCTGTAAGAAGCACAGAAACTTAGATAATCTATTTTTCACTTATAAACTTGAGAAAAGATTGAACCATAAGGCTTAAGACAGTGAAGTAATATGGAAAAACAAATTCAGGAGACAGAAATTATCGCTAGGCATTTCACCGAGAGTCTTGTATCATGAATGGGCTTAGAAAACGGACCTCATAGGGCCCCGATCAAAATCCATTTCTGAATTGCCCAGTAATCGACCCTCTCCAAACAAATGTGCAGTTGTATCTCTCGCAAACTTTGTAACCATAGAAAATTTCTCCAAAACATTTATAATATCTTTTGACGCTTCTCGACGAGGAGCTCGTCGGTAACCAGGCGTTTGCATACTGCTACTAGCAGGGCTCTCCTCCACCGCTTGAACAGGTTCATCTTTCTTCGTCACAGTCGGAGGAGGTTCCACAACTACTGATACTGGAGTTACTTCTGTAAGCTCGAGTGATGTGAGACTTCTCTGAAAACAAGCAAAGCATCATCAAACATGATCCCTAATACAAAATGCAACAGTAAACACCCCAAGATCACAGCAATATGAGAGGAGTAAAATGACAATGCTAGTCCACAAGATCTTGTAAATTTATGAACGTAGATGAACCCCAATGCACAGAAAACAGCAAACAATTTTTTGCTGAACACTTGACGAGAAACTTAACTATGCATCAATCTCAAGTTAGAAAATAAAGAACCAAACATGATTGAAACTAAAAATGAAAAGGCTGCATAGACAGAAGAACACATGATCGTCAACCAATGAATTATAAATAGTAACTAACCTGCAAAGGGTCCTGGACGTCGTTCACAAGATATACATTTGCGTCATCGTTTGATCTGCCGGGAAAAGACAAGCTATCTTAGAGACGAACAAAATTTTAAAACTAAAATATGTTCTTAAATATGATTGATTAAAAAAGGATGTCATAAGTGAATTTCAAGGTTCGATGCCCTCAAAGCATAATTCCAACTTTATCCTTCCAAATATAATCAAACCCCATCTGTTTAACATATTTACCACTGTGAGATAAAATTCAACCTACTCTATCCCACATAGAGCTCAATGGAGTGAAGCATCGACCTGAAAAATGCTGAGAATAGATTTTATTATAAGCACAAATTATGTGATATTCCCAAAGAGTACAAGTTAGCCCGGTAAATTACCTCACAAGCATAGCATGATTTCTAAGCGTTGATAAAAATTCTCGAACACCGCCAGTGTGGAAGTACAAAGGTGGGAACGCCAGACCTGCACAGAATCAATTCTCAATAATGCTTAGCCAGGTATGCAGTAATTTCACTTAGTAACAACCTAATCTACAACTAAAATCACCAGCATGAGCCAAACACATGTAATAATACTAAAAGGCCAAAAACAAAAGCTATATTGTAGACAGGCACACCACCCCAGGAAAATGCAGATCATGATGAAAGAACACACCTGATGTCATAACGATTATGACATACTGCAACCCAAACGGGGGGGTATGGCGACGGATTGACCGCATCTCTGCCAGGGAAACTGCACGAATCGTGTACAAATTCCTATCTGTTAAGAGGTACCAACCAACCCCACAAAAATTTATCTGGCAACTTCAATGAACAACCCGATCATGTCCCAAACAGGATGCAACCAAGATCTAAAACGCAAATGCTCACAGTAATTTGTGACACAGTCCAAACACAGTGTCTTTCTATACACACCTTTCTCAACAGATTTCAAAATTGATGATCCATGTGGCCCGCCATCCTGAACTGTGTACGGAATCCATGTCTGCAAGTTACAAGGAATCATACGTAAACATCATGTACTTGCTCTCCACTATCAGAGTTCATACAAACTAAAAATTGTCATTGGCAGCGTAGCATACGAGGCGTCAACTACAACAGCAGAGTTTCAATCATAGAAGAAGAGTCTCTACCATAAAAAGAGAAGGCCCCTGCTTAATGAGCCGCAAGCGCCCACTGATGCGTTCACTGACGTTCGGAGTTGGATGCACAGATACGTTATCCTTCACAAAAACGACCTGGTGGGAGTCTGGATTTCCGTTTCCAACGATCATCTTCCCAGAGGCAGTTCCTGACAAGGAAGAGCTTCCACCCTGCAAAACTCGTACCACAGAGAATTATTGCACAGCCTGGAAATACAAAGCAGAAGTAAACCACAGCATCGTTGGAGAATTTAAATTGTAAATTGCATGCCGGACAAATTTGTTATGAACATTAACATACCTGGACGCTGTCGGACGATATAGCCGGCTGAGAAGATGGCATATAATCGGTCTCGTCGATGAAGTCCTCGGAGTCCATGGTCGGACCAGATTGTCCTCCCATCTTGTCACTCTGCTTTCCCGCCTCAATTGCAATTTGCTGCCAAGTCCGCTTCTGAATGAAAAAAACACAACAAAACACCTCTGAATCTAAAATCTCCGATCTCAATCAACAAACAAGCCGAGCATACTTCCGGTCGCAGACACCTAACTCCACCCTACCAGAACAAGATCAACGTACCCTCTCCCCTCCGCTTAAGCATCAACTACAAATAAAACCTACCGCCTCCAAAACATCAACCGATGCAGAAACAAAAGCGACCACCGCCTCAATACACCACAATAGATCCGCTTCTCACCAGGTCACGCGATACAACCGCAGATCGACGTCAATTCTTCGACACAACGCGTAAATAAATAAATGAATAAAAACTGCCTTGAATTTTTCCGAATTGCTCAACACCAGACGAAAATCACTAAGATTTTACGCAAGAGGTTCGTTGCTTCACTCGCACGCTAAGAATCAGCTCTCGCAATCACAGCAAACAATAACAACTCCCGGCAACACCTAATGCGCCAATACCGTCCCACACCGCCTCACACCGTCTCAATGCAAGCAATTAAATAGAAACTGAACAGATAGGCAGCTCACCAAACGCAGAAGATCCGCAAAATGACCAAAAAAAAAAGCTCCGCAGAAGACGAACCGACACCGTGCGCTCCTTCCAAGTGCTCAAAACTGGACGAAACGCGCTCGGATTTTCAACGACGCGGCGCGGAGTTCGAAAGATCGCCTTCGGGAGCACGGCGAGCGGCGAGTGGCGTGCAATTGCGACGACGGAGACGAACTTGATCGAGGGTTTGCGTTCCACGCCATAGCCATCGCTGCAGCAGCAGCAACGCCGACACCGATCCCTCCAGCTTACGCAAAATCAAACCAGGAGAAAGATTCTCAAGGGTCACATCTTCCAAAAAAAAACATGAGAAAACTTACTGTACATGTAGATCTTCAATGGATTACCTGAAAACGTAGATTCTAAGGAGATAAATTTCTTCGTATGTACATATTTCCAGAGAAGGGAAATGAGTTTGTTAATTCTGTACATGTGAGCCATGCGGTCTTATAATTAAGTACACTCTGGTCTTAATTTGGTAGATGTGAAGCGGGGAGTTGGTTCTGGGTCGTGAAACCGTGATTGTGTTTGGTTTTTTCGTAGATGCTTGTGTTTGCTTTTTGGTAGACTTTGTGTGGTTTTTGAGTACTTACCTTTGAGGGTCTGCCACGTGGGCATGATATCAAAGTTTCAAGCGGTGGGCGAAGACTGACTTGGCAGTTTGGTAAATATCTGAGGGCCTTACCACACGGGAGGGGGAGGAAGTTTCACAACATCCTCCAACATGGCACTAGTGGCACAAAAAATATTCTTTTCCTCCTTACATTGTGGACTTTCAGGCACTACACTAAAAATCACATTTAGTGTCGTCTACACTAAATACAACCTCTTACACTAAAAGGAAGAATTACAATTAGTGTAACGACACAACATTACACTAAATGTGAAACATTACACTATATGTGAATTGCAGTAAAAATGGGTGGTTTTTTTTTTTACTTGTGCACAATTAGTGTATGAAAAATCTTGCCGCAGTGAATAAAATCAGCACTATTCAAAGGAGCATAAGTCACTCAAAAAGGATCGGAATTACAGTCATGAGATGTTTTTTGACATCTACATTTTCTGTAGATTTCAAAAAACATATCATATGTTTAATTTGAAGAATATATGAGTAAGTTATGGGCATTTCCAGATTTTGGTGATGTAAATTCAACAAGAATAGTCAACATAGAGAAAACAAGAATAGTCAACATAGAGAATAAATACTTGACGGCTAGTAGGCGGTTGGTGGAGGCATCAATAATGATGTTGGCCGCTAACACTAGTTGTGAACAAGTTCACAAATAGTGTAGTAGGATAATTACACTATTTGTGTGACTACACTAAATGCAATGTAGTGCCTGGTAGTTTTCAAATGCGATTATTGTGCCAAGTCATTGCCATGTAGATTCCAAAGCAACATCCAATGCAAATTCCAAAGCTACAAAGTTGCTCCATGTCATTCTTGTCACTCCCCCTACTTCCTCTCATGTGGCAACC
Source organism: Bryoerythrophyllum caledonicum (assembly GCA_963971425.1). Lineage (NCBI taxonomy): Eukaryota > Viridiplantae > Streptophyta > Bryopsida > Pottiales > Pottiaceae > Bryoerythrophyllum > Bryoerythrophyllum caledonicum. The sequence goes on from OZ020523.1 coordinate 2,168,895, forward strand.
ACTTGCTAATTTGAACCAATGTGAGTCATCCAACTCACTGCCTTTCTTCTCGTGTGGTTTGGCCCTAAGGTTGGATGACCCATAACCACCACGAACCCCAGATCCAACAAGCTAAAGTGTACCAAAACCACCACAGACCAACCCCATTTCGGAAATTTTAGGAAGTCAGATATGATTGGGTGTCAGTTCATGATTGGTTCAAAGTTGTCGGTTTTTAGTCAATGCAGAAGTGGTTATTAGTACAACTTAGTGTGGAAATAGAGAGTTTTGTATGTCGAGGAATGGGTCACGGCTTACTATCCACTTTGAAAATTTGTAGCAATTTCAATATGAAGAAATAAATGGTCACGACAATTGCAATATTCATGAAATCCTATTTTGAATTCCCAAAAAATATCTTACCACAAATACAAATGCTATAAATAGGTCAACAAGCTTAAGTTGGTGGTTATAGGTCATCCAACCTTACTTCCTCTCATGTGGCAACTACTTGCTAATTTGAACCAATGTGAGTCATCCAACTCACTGCCTTTCCTCTCGTGTGGTTTGGCCCTGAGTCATGAGTGCACTTGTCCAATTCCTAAGGAAATTGCTTCACTTCTATTCGCATGTGCGAGAGCAAGGTATTTCTTTAAGTTATAGACTAGCAATTGGCGCTTACTTTGCAACGCATTAGTCTAGCCATTTTAATGTAGTTTTATTATCACAAACTATATTGAAAAAAAAAGGTAACATGATTCATGCACGGTTGACTGCGGCGTTTCTATAGTTCATTGCACGGTTCACTACGTGGTTGATCACTGCGTAGTTCACTGCGTAGATTATGATTTTAGTGATATGATGAGTAATTTGTATAGTATAACCTTGAGAATATCACACTTGTTATTACGATTTACCGCCTAGGGATGTTTCTAGAAAAACCAAGATTTTTGCTGATTTTTTTCTTTGAACCGGATTTGATGGAAATACAATGATTAATATTAATATCTAACCTTACAAAATTGAACTTAATCCATGACCTCAACTTTGGGGAAATTTTGCACAACATCCAACGATTAACGGAATAGATTATAGTGTTTGAAGTTACCGTATACTGGTAGTGAAAACTGTGGAATTTGGAGGGTGTACTACTTTAATCATTGGTAGATTCTTGCAAGAACTTTTTTACTTTGAATTAGAGCAGTTCACATGTGCACTAGATTGATAGCTTTGCATTGACATATCATGTTTGAAGAAAATATTTATATACAATTATTGGTGATTTTTTTTCTTTTTTCTACTTGATTGTATACAAAAATGTTCCATTCACCTTATACGAATCAAAACGGAAGTTTTGTGTGTGAGGAGAGAAATCATCAATCACAAAACAATGAAGAATGTCTTAAAGACAAAGTTCAATCAAAATTTAAGACCAAATCAATGTGCATGTGTGTGAAATACAACATAGTATGTGGCATAGTATTCACTGTATTCACTGTATTTTAGTGCATTTGGTCTTTGACTTAGACCAAAGTCATCATTTAGACCTCCTTCCTAAATCTTGGGAAAGTCAAAATTGGTGTGTTATTTGAGGTATGTTGCATTCTTGTCAGAACAAAAAATAAGGGCAATCTGCATTTAATGGTATCCCTGATCCATGGATAGGAGGAGCGCCTCGGCCTAGGCCCTAATGCACCTCAAATGCCCGCCCAATCCCGCTTGCCTCCTTCTTTCGAGCACAAGCAGAGACGTCACCGCCCACCTAGACAAGGTCGGGAGGTCCCCGCCCATTCGGTCATAGTTTTCCTCCATGGCTACTATAAGATGATTTCAAATCATGGAAGTGGTAGACTAAGCTTCATAGCTCACAGGGATCATGGATTACTGAAGATGGATTTTCTTCTTCATAAGGTTTCTTCATCGGCTCATCTAGTTTCTTCTGAATCCTCAGCTAGTTTTTTGACACTTAGTCGTGCAGCAGGGTGTCGTACCATGAATTTAAAAAAAAATTTAGTTAGGTAGTGGGGAATGATATAATTAGATAAACTGATTAAAATTGTGCTTTGATGTAAACTAGAATTGGCATATAGGTAGAAATAACGTAGATAGAATAAGAGAACTAGGTGATCCCTTAAACAGCATAAGGAGGGGCCTTAAACCCGAGCCTTCAACCCGGGCCCAGCTCGGATAGGGGCAGCTCGGATAGGAAGAGCTCGGATAGGGGCACCTTGGATTGGGGCAGCTCGAATAGGAAGAGCTCGGATAGGAGGAGCTCGGATAAAGGCAGCTCGGCACAAGGAAGGAAGGGTCGAAGAAGAAGTCCCGGAAAGCACTAAAAAAGCAACCATCCGGCCCAACCAGGGACTACAAAGTTGATCCGAGCAAGAGCCGAGAGCAAGAGCCCGAGAGTTGGTGAGTATCGAGAGGGTCTGAGCTGATCCAGCCTATGAGGGTCCGAGCTGGTGAGACTGTGAGTTCCGAGCTAATCCAGCCTGTGAGGGTCCCAGCTAATCCAGATTGTGAGGGTCCGAGCTGGTGAGACGGTGAGTTCCGAGCTGATCCAGCCTGTGAGGGTCCGAGTTGGTGAGACTGTGAGGGTCCGAGCTGGTGAGTTCCGAGTTGATCCAACCTGTGAGAGCCCGAGAGTAGTTGAGAGCCTGAGAGCTAGTGAGTTCCGAGCTGGTCAGTTCCGAGTTGATCCAGCCTGAGAGCCGAGAGCTGGTCCGAGCTAGTGAGTTCCGAGTTGATCCAGGTGGTGAGAGTCTGAGAGCTGGTGAGAGCCCGAAAGCTGGTGAGAACCCGAAAGCTGGTGAGAACCCGAGAGCAGTTGAGAGAACCAAGAACGAGAGGATCAAGTGAGCTTGGGAGAAGATGAGAGAATCTGAGGGAAGCTTGTGCTGGTTAAGGTAACCTTGTGTAAATCGTGTATAAAGAAGCATCGTTCGACCAAGAAGAATGGCGGCTTCCCACCCAACAGGCCCCATGGCCAAAGACATATCCCCGGCTATCCCCAAGGACCCTCAGGAGTTAACAGAACTCCAAGAAGACCTCCTTCGCATGGGTTGCCTATCCCTTCTAGATTTCTGTTGGAGTTTTCGTGTAGAATCCACTGTACAGGAGTTACGGCAAAACCCTTTGCCGATACCGGAAGGTGATAGCATCCGCGCTTGCCCGGACCGATGGACAATGGGAAGGTGGCAAGAGGTGTGTGGATTCCCACGACAGGGAGCGGGTTGGACAAGTTTGAAGAAGGAAGAATATGCGAAGGGACGTTTCGGCACCAAGGACGCCAAGAATGGGTATGCGGTAAGTGATTGCCTAGACTTACGGGCCAAACGGGTCTTCTCCTTCCTCGTACCAATCCTGCACCCGGAGAAACCAACCCGGGTCACCATCACCCTCGCTAATACGGTGTATGGCTCTTATCTTGGAGAACGAGTGGTGAATTCGGTGATCATTGTGAAGGATGTAGTTCTCCGTTTGATCAAGAGTATCCACAGCACTAAACGATCCCGTCTTGCTCCATTCGTGGTCCATCTCTATCATCATTTCAAGGAGACTACCGCAGAGGAAGCCATGGCCTTTAGGACTCACCTCATGATGAAGAAGTTTGAGGGGACAGAGTCTGAGTCTGAGACGGGAATCGGAGGGAGGGAACAGCTCTTCACCATCCGAGGAGGATGTTCTACCACTTCCCAAGCACCAGAGACAGAAGTCGGGAGGTGCACCCTCCACCCGCACCCGTACAGCCATCCGTGCCGCAGCCACCGGACCGGCACAACTTAGAGGCAAGTCTTATCCGGCCTCAAAGCTAATAGAAGCCCTTTGAGGATATGTGGAAGACACAGATCGGACTTTGGGACAAGTGAGCGGATTGGTAGACAACCCTCCGCGTGAAGGGTTGATAGCGGCAATCAAGGAGAAGGTTGGAGGAGCTGGGGATCTCCGCACCATGGAGCAGAAGGTCAACCGACTCACACTCGACATGGCGAAGGTGAAGAGTCGGGCGTCCGAGGCGGAGAGGAGTTGCAAGGTAGCTCTTCTTCAAGCTAATGCCTGAGCGGCAACATTACAGCAGGTCGACGAGGCCTTACGCTTTCCCGCAGATGTAGTATTGAAGGCCAAGATGTTTCATGCGCGATTGCAGAGGGATGACCATATTTCCAGCAAGAGAGTGATTGCTTTCATGATGGAACAAACCGTGAAGGTTGAGACGGCTTATGCAAACATGAGGTTATTGGTGAGCAATCTCACTCACATCTTACCCAAGTTCGTGGAAGACTCTGATGGCTCCGATAAAGACGGAGACTCGGGTTCGGAGACCAATCTGAAGGAGTGGAGCCTAGGCGAGCACGGTCTGCGGAAGGGGAAGGAAGTGGTGGACCTTGATAGCCCGGATTTGCCCCCTCAACACCCGAGTTCGAGGGTCCTGATAGGACCACCTCTTTCGGAGGTCACCACCCAAGTGCTGAGCGGTGGGAAGGAGCGCACGGGGGTGGCGATGGAGCCACCACTCCCCGTACCCCTTCACCAGGTGCCACGCAGGGATCCTTCTTACACTACACCGGGTGTGGCTCTGTTGCAAAGAGGACCTCACCATAGGAAGACCGCCAGTGAGAGTTCTTCTTACTTGTACACCCGAGGACCGGCATCCGGCCAAGAGGGCACCATGGGGACTCCGAGTCAGGTATCAGTTCCCTAGACACAATCTCGGCTTCACCCAAGAATGACTACCGTGCCACCCACCCCGGATGGCCCGGATACTGCATTGCCCTCAAGGGAAACCTTGCTGAGGGCACCGACGGTCCAATCCACGCCTTCCACGGATGTATTTGCATCCTTGGTGATGCTTGCGGCAGCCGCAGCCACCCCGACTTCAAGTCGGAGTTCCCGGAAGCGCAAGAGAAGAGAGGAGCGGAAGAGACTCGAGGAGTTGGCCCGGAAGTAGGCCAGGATCGTGGTTCGTAGGTCACTGTTCAGTCCGGGATTTGGCCCCCGGTTGACTTTGGTTTTGACTTGGTTTTGCCTTGGATTTTGTGTAATAAGCGACCTCTAACGGTGCACGTCGTGGGGAGAGGCAGCACCGCCACCAAGAGTAGTTAATGTCGCCGTTTTTAGTTAGAAGGTATCGTTTGAGTTTAGACTCTTATGTGAGTCCTTGGCAGTATAAGAGAGGAGTCTCGTGGCCTCTCTCTTCACTGCTTAATGTGTGTATTTGCTTTTAGTTTAATTCTAAACATACGCTCTGAGAAGACCTTCGATGGTTGGAGAGCTTGGATTGCATACATGACTGCGAGTGCCATTTCAAGTAGTCCACTCCTCAAGTCTATACTAACTGTCTAATCATTGTTTCCTTGTTCCATCAAGTAGATTAGTTGGGGTGGATGGAAATAACAGGTGAAGTGAGACGATAGCTAGTAGGGGCGTGACTCCAACTCTAACCGTATAGTTGTTTCCTTGTTCCATCAAGTAGATTAGCAGGGGTGGATGGGAATAACAAGTGAGATTGTATGTGTCTAGAAGAGGACGAGGGGGGAGTGACGGATGTATGAGGGTCCTAGCGAGTCTTGAGTGACCTTCCGGCGTACCGATTGGTGTCGGTTGTGAAGACTCGTACCATTCCCTGAAATATCCTACCTCCAGCCGCATCGGATGTGGAGGGAGACTGAGAGGAGGACGGATAGTGGGCGGGTAGGTCCTTTGCTCACTTACATTACACCACTCGTAGTCTTGGAAACACGGGCCTAACACCCCTGCAAGGGGGGTCCCAGTGACATCATAACCATCCAAGGGAGTGAGTAGAGTTAGAAGGAGAGAACGGGAGGATGTGTAACTGTTACTTGTGTCAAACGCTAGAATCTCTGTGAGTCCACGGACTACCGTCCATGGTAATATACTCTTCATCCGGGTACTCGTGTACTCCGGACGTTTTATAGTGTGCATAGTGTAAAGATAACCCCCCCTTCTCTTAATCGGGACTTCGGACGAAGTAGGTTCCTACCCAAGGGTTCCTACTTTCCGCGCAAAGTAGGATCCTACCCGAAGGTCCCTACCTTCCGAGCAAAGTAGGATCCTACCCAAAGGTCCCTACCTTCCGAGCCAAGTAGGCTCCTACCCGAGGGTTCCTACCTTCTAAGCCAAGTAGGCTCCTACCCGAGGGTTCCTACCTTCCGAGCCAAGTAGGCTCCTACCCGAAGGTCCCTACCTTCCGAGCCAAGTAGGATCCTACCCGAAGGTCCCTACCTTCCGAGCAAAGTAGGATCCTACCTGAAGGTCCCTACCTTCCGAGCCAAGTAGGCTCCTACCCGGGGGAAAACACTCGTACGGAGAACGGGGTGGTGGATGTAGATAACGCTCAGGCGTTGTAATCTAACCCTTTTCCTTTCTTTCCTTTGATGTAATTGTTGTGATATAGGTAACATTGTGTACATGTAAACGGCTTGTTAGTCATTGTAGTTCTCGGTGATTCTCTGTGGGAACGATTACCTTAAGGGTATCTTTGTGTTAAGATGTGAATAGTTGCCAACACGTACTACGACACAGGGACTCTTTGAAGATGGCATGAACGTTTTTGTCAAGCCAGTCTGATTGTGGTCAAGTACATGGCCTGTCACCATTCGGTGTCTAGTTTGCAATTCTCTTCTCAAGATGCTCCAACAGTTTGTTTTGGCTGTCTACATGGCAAATAACACCAACTGCCTTTTCTAAAAAATTTGCTATTGATTGTGAGGCCAAGCGTTCTCACTTATCTCGTTCCTTTTTCTATTGTGATGTCTCCAGACCGCTTGAGGTCATCTCCCACTGTGGTCACAAAATTTTTAATCATCTTCCATGATGATTACAACCATTTTAGATTTATATACTTTATGGCTCAGAAGAATGAGGTTTTGGAGCATTTTCAGCACTTGTGTTGACAGCTCTACAATCAAACAAGAGTTTGCATCGCCAAGCTCGGTAGCAATTATGGAATTGAGGACAAAAATTGCCGCTCCCGTGAATTCTGTTTTTAGAAAGGCATTCGGCATGATTTTACCATCCCCTACACACCAAAGCAGAACTCAGTTGCTGAGCGTGCTAATCGAACGGCTCGTTGGATGCTTTATGCAAGGAACATGGATCGAAGATTTTGGTAGCTACAGGTGTCCACAGCTTGAACCGCATTATATCGAGAACCATTCCAAGTGCCACAGTTCCTTTTGAATGCTTCTATGGTCAGATACCATCTGTTCATCACCTTTTGATTTTCGGAAGGCTCTCTACAATCTTTAGTCCCGGCTTCTGATGAGCCTGTTGATGCGTATTCTAGAAACATTTTCTCTAGTGACATTGGTCTGATCTCTTCCGCTGCCGCTTCGTCTTCACCATCGACTACGGATCCGAATGTGAGTGGCGGTCTTCATGTCGACCTTGGTATTTTACCTGAAAATCCTCAGGTTCATACTCCATCGTCTAGTGCGGTTTTTTCTCCTTCTTCAAGTGGGAGTTTTCACTCCAGTAGGAGCTCTAGTTTTCATCCTAGGAGTGGCGGTGGGAGCATAAACCATGCTATACCTGCAGGGAGTTCTCAAGATCGATGTAATAGTGGGAGTCTTCATCCTTCCAGCTCTCATGATATCTCTCGTAGTGGGAGCAGTTCTCCTTCTGCTCATTATGGCAGTGGGAGTGTTCAACGCTCGATTCATGCTCAGAATGAGCATGTCAACTCTATTGATATCGCATTGACCAATGGCATCACTCCTTTCCCAATAGCTAATGACTCCTTCAACAACTTAAATCATGTTTTTAGAGCTTGGTCTGTCTCAGTGTTGATGTGTAGTTTGCTACCAATTGCTTCATGAACAAACCTTGTGACTGATACACTTGAAGTCTCCAAGCCTGCTACTCTAAAGGCTACTAAATTATCTTCTTTTCAAGCCAAGCAATGTTCCAATTTAATGGACGAGGAGTTCAGTTCTCTTATTCAGAACCATACTTGGGACCTTCAAGACTTGCCACATGGTCGTCAACCAATCACCTGGAAGTGGTTATTCAACCTGGGGTATGGTGCTGACGGTTCAATCTCTCGTTAGAAGGCCAGGTTGGTTGCTCGAGGATTCTCCCACGTACCTGGACTTGATTATTGGGAGACTTACGCTCCTGTTGCAAAGGCAGACAATCTCTGTTCCATTTTGTCGATTGCAGCTGCTGAGGATTTTGAAATGAGAAAGTTCGATGTAAAGACAACTGTGAGCCGCAAAAACGGCTCACGGTGATGAATGGACGGCGCATTGTGTCCATTAAGGTTAACAAAGTAGTGGGAATGGGTTATCCCATTGGTTAGCTCTTGGTTTTTGATCAAAATGGCTTAATAGCCTTGCCATTCACTAATTCCTTTATAGGAGCCACTTTATGGCAACCACAGATTTTATTAAGTTAACCAAAAAATAATTAGGAAGGAAAAAATGAAGAGAAGATTGGGGGAAAAAAACAAAAACAATAGAAAAGAAGAAGAAATAGAAGTGGTGAAGAAGAAATTACCTTCCACCAAGTCGGGGACCATAATTGGCCACCGTGAAGAAACCACGGGGGAAAAGAAAAATTAAGAGAAGAAGAGAAATGATGGTGAGGAGAAGGAAAAAAGAGGGAGGCTTAAAAAACCCTTAAAAAGGTAGTTAAAAGGGTCCAAAAGGCTTGGGCAAACCCCTCACCAATCACGAAGTAAAATTAGGAATTATCCCAAGCAAGGGGAATTCAATCTAGGTAGATTAATTAGATTTAGCATCCTTGGAATTAGCTTAATAGCTCACTTATTGGAGATCATGCGCACCTCATGTGACATGAAGTTAAAGTTGAGATTTAGATATTCCTTGGTTAGTGGGACACCCACTTTTGTTAAATGCAAGGGTGGCACGGAGATAAGTGTCATAGGTTAATAGATTTTTTAAGATTGAAGTCATTAATGGAAGAAGGCAAAGGCGGCGGGGAACATCCTTGGGAACGCAAGGAGAGCAAGGGCTTGGGGGGTTACATCCTAGAGAAGCTCATTCGGTAGTGTGCAAGGAATTTGGGGAGAGCAGGGAATGTTAGAGAGAGACTGGGAAATAGAGGGAGAGCCGGAAGCCCCGGCCACGAACATGGAGAATTTAGGTTAGGAGCACAGGCTGAATCACTAGAGGAAGATCACACGAGCTCGAGCAAGCAAGACGAACAAGAGGGTGAAGATCACGAGCTGGAGTTGAGCACAAGAAAGCCAAATCACGAGCAAGATCACACGAGCTGGAGCAAGCACGACAAACAAGAGGGTGAAGATCACGAGCTGGAGCAAGCACAACAAACAAGAGGGTGAAGATCACGAGCTGGAGCAAGCACGACAAATAAGAGGGTGAAGATCACGAGCTGGAACAAGCAAGATGAACAAGAGGGTGAAGATCACGAGCTGGAGCTAAGCACAAGAAGGCCGAATCACGAGCAAGATCACACGAGCTGGAGCTGAGGTTCGAAGACCAAGGACGGAGGGTGAATCGAACTAAATCATGGAGCCTCTCCTCTCCCTCGGACTAGTGAACAATTGCTTGTGCATGATAGGAACCCTAATTTTCTAAATACAAAAAAATCGCGCGGAAGCGCTGCCAATTTTTCTCTAGGATTAGGGTTTGCTATATATTCAACCAAACAGTCGATTTAATCGTCATTAGTAAGTGAACGCAGCTGGAGGCTCATGCATGGTGTAAGGATCGAATAGAATTACTTGTGTGAATGTATGTGGTGTACACGTGAATGTGTGGTGCATGATCTTGAATAAATGCATATGTTAAGTGTGCACTCCTGGTCGTGGGCTGTGAGTCTAGGATTGAGTCAAACGGTTAGTTGAAGGCTACCATCGTGTTAAGCAAGAAAAACTAATAAGAATACGAAAAACAAACATAGAAAACGGAGTTATAACCACGAAGATAATGAATAATTAATCTTTGGGTATAATAAGAAGAAGCCTGTCTGTTGGCTACTGCTGTCAGGGTCGCACTTAAGCCTGGAATTGGTTGTGGAGGTCCTAATCAAGTTCACAAGGTGGAATTGAACCTATTTAGGCTTTAAAACGTGGAAAACGGAGCTTTGAGGTGGAACTTATGCTTGTTTAAAAGTTGGGTTTAATTTAAGGCTGAATCTAGCCATCACATCACCAATCATTCACGAACCTTCTTGAGTGACCACACCTTGGGTCACCGTGTTTGTATGAATGGTTGAAGGATGTTTGAACAAGGGGCTGCATCCCACACTTAGGGTCTTGCGTTCAAGATAAGCCATCCGTTAGGGAGTGGTTTATTTGGCTCACAACAACCTTTCTTCACGGCTTTCTCATGGAGGAGATATAAAGACAGACTTTCTTCACGGCGGTCTCAGGGAGGAAATATCCATGATTCAGGTCCCTGGTTATGAAGTCTCGGGCAAGCACATTTATTGGCTTTGTAAGAGTTTGTAAGGTCCCAAACATGCCTCACGTGTGTGGAATGCAAAATTTGACTGCTTCTTGAGGCATTTTGCATTGGAGCCAACGTCCGAAGATCTTTGCGTCTGGGCGTCAACCACTTCTCCTGGTCTCATCACCACCATCTTCGATGATGATGGACTTGCTATTGGGCGGAGTCGTGCTCGTCTTCTGGAACCACTACGGGAAATCGGCCTATAAATGACTACAGTACAAATGACTAGCCAGAAAACAATTACTACAGAATTACTCAGGATTTGCAAACGTTGCCCGGATCTAACTAGTTAGCTGCCCTAGTCATTTTACAGTAATTTAAGTTTTTGCGGCAGAGAGGTGATGAAAACCATGTGACGGCCAACATCGTTCATATCGTCATTCCAGTGTTTTCATCCATGCTTCATCCGATAGTATTGACGTGGCAAGAAGGTGACTGACTAGGGTTGTGCATTAGTGATTCATTAGTGATATGTTTGAAAAGAATTACTCTCTCACTAGAAAATAACTAGCTAAAGTAATATATGTTAGAACTCAAAAATAACTCATGGGTATTTTAAGAAAATTGCTGAAGTAGATGGATGTCTACTTCTGTGGACATTGTTGATGTGGCAAATAGGTGATGACTTGGATTGTATTCCAGTAATTCCTTAGTAATACATTCGGCACAAATCACTACGTCACTAAAATATTACTTGGTGCAATAATATATTTTATAACTAAATTAACTCGGGGATACTTTTTAGAAAGTTGCTGACATAGATGGATATCTACTTTTGTTTGACATTGCTGATGTGGCAAGTAGGTGGTGACTTGGATTGTGTTTCAGTAAATCTTTAGTGATACCCTTCAGACAAATTACTCCATCACTGAGAAATAACTCGGTAGAGTAATATATTCTACAACTAAAAAATGACTAGTGGATAATTTTTTATGACTTCCAATCAGATCATTGGCACTTTGGATAATTTGCTGACGTGGATGGATGTAGGGTTTTGTGAGATATTGCTGACTTGGATTATGTCTATGTCATTCATTAGTGATACGTTTGAAAAGAATTATTGTCTTACTAGAAAATAACTAGCTAAAGTAATACATGTTAGAACTCAAAAATAACTCATGGGTATTTTTAGAAAATTGCTGACATAGATGGTATCTACTTCCGTCGGGCATTGTTGATGTGGCAAATAGGTGATGACTTGGATTGTATTCCAGTAATTTCTTAGTAATACACTTGGCACAAATCACTGCGTCACAAAAAAATTACTTGGTGCAATAATATATTTTATAACTAAAAAATGACTCATGGTTATTTTTAGAAAACTGTTGACGTAGATGGATGTCTACTTCTGTCCGACATTGCTGATGTGGCAAATAAGCGATGACTTGGATTGTATTCCAGTAATTCTTTAGTAATGCATTTGACACAAATTACTATGTCACTGGAATATAACTCGGCACAATTATATATTGTATTACTCTCAAAAATAACTCATGGGTATTGTAAAATAACTCATGGATATTTAAAAAAAATTGTAGACGTGTATGGATGTCTACTTTCATTTGACACTAGTGATGTGGCAAGTAGGTGGTGACTTGGATTGTATTCCAGTAATTCCTTGGTAATACATTTCGCACAAATCACTACATCATCGGGAAATAACTCAGCACAATAATATATTTTATAACAAAAAAATTACTAGTGGATAATTTTTTATAAACTGCTCACGTGGATGAATGCCCATTTCCATTTGACATTTCTAATGTAGCAATTAGGGGTGATTTGGATTGTATGCTAGTAATTCTTCAGTGATACATTTGAGACATATTACTGCGTTACTAGATAATTACTCAACACATTAATATATTTTATAACTTCCAATTAAAATGTTGACACTTTAGACATTTTGCTGATGTGGATGGATGCAAGATTTTTTCAGATACTGCTGACTTGGATTATGTCTAAGTCATTCATTAGTGATACATATAAAAGAATTATTGTGTCACTAAAAAAGAATTAGGTCTAGTAATATATTTATAACTATAAAATTACTCGTGTGTATTTTTTCTAGTTGTTGACGTAGATGGATGTCTATTTGTGTTTGACATTGATGATGTGTCAAATATTTTAGTGTCAAATTTCAATTAAATATTTAAATGTTTGCCCACAAATTGAATTAGTAAACTTTGTAGAAGCAATCAATGAAAAATGTATGCCAAAGAATGGCAAGAGGAAAATATCCATACTATGTTATGATTATTGAAAGATTTCAAGTAGAAAAATAGAAATAGGGAGAATTGAAGGATTAAGTAAGAGTTAGACTATGGAGAAATACAAGTGAAATATGAAATAGGTAGAAAAGCATGGACTTAGTGGTGGAATGAACGGACACTTTACTCACGCCGGCCCCCTCCGGGGACAGGCGTTCTTCTTCTTCTTCTTCTAGGTAGAAAAGTAGATAAAAAAGGAATAGGAGTGTGTAACTAGGCAGAAAGAAGAAGACCGAAATGGGATATGCCCAACCGGATGAATGTTAGACTTAGGGTATCAAAAGGTGGCGGCTAGGGTTTGAGGGAGTGGCTTGCAAGGGCTGCCCTCCTCCCTCTCTCACTCTCTCTCTCTCTTCCAAGGTGTGTGTGTGGAGTATGTGAAAAAGGGTATTAAGTTAGGATTAGAGTGAGATAGGCAAAGGCCGTAGCTAGATCTACAACTACGGTTGGAGTTAGTAAGAGGTGGTAGTGAGATTTTGAGAAGGTCAAGCTTATCAAGTTCACTTTCCGAAAAGTCTAGGCTCAAAGGATTTGGAGCATTTTCAAGGGAGATATGGCTGCCCAAGCGAGAAGGGGTCCGCCGTCAACACAAACCTTGAGCACTGACTTTGGAGGACAATATCTTTGAGGTGAGGATGATTCAAGACTTGATATTTGCGGAGTTTTTGGCTTGTTAAGTTAGCTTTTCAGCAAGCCTAGAATTAAAGGATTTGGAGCGATAACAACAAAGTTACGGCAAACCAATTGCAAGAGGATTGACTGTCACAAGATTTGGAAAGCTCTTACTTTGGAGGCTTGTGACTTTGGATTGGTAAGGTTTTTTCCAATTTTTTTTTCATGAGCTCAAGGGTGTTTTAGCCAGCCTTTATTAAAAGTTTGTTTTGTTGAATTTGGAGTCTTCGGTAGGAAATGGCGTATGTTTTAGTGCCAGAGGGTGTGCTGCCCCCTTTTTGGTGTTGATTTTCCACTTGCAAGTATTGTTTTCAATGTCCTTGCTATTATCTACATGTATGATCTTAGCTCAATGAATATTTGATTCTTTGTAGTGGATACAAAGTTGCTCATATCATGGAATGCATATCCATAAGTGAGTTTCATTTCTGGATCTGAACTAGGGTGATTCGAGCAATATCTTTTGAAGAACCATATCTGTCCTGGTTCCATGATTTGAGTCAGAAGTATTCGCAGTTATCTTCGTGAAGTCGATCACATTTCTAAATGATAGATTTTTTTCTTGTTGCAAGTTGTAAGCTTCTTGTTTATGATGCATGCTTGTTGGATGTACTGATTTGCAGGTGATTCAAGCACTCGACTGCTTTCGGTGTTGCATCATGTGTAGTAGCTCGGAGTTCATTTCATTGCTGTAGAAATAGACACCATAAGAGTTTCATTGTACATTCATTTACTTGAATCCTAAACATGTAGGATCTTCAATCTGTGTTCTTCCATATTATCTCTCTACTAATAATCATCTTTCAAACATTCAGTGATACCTATATTGCTCGTAGAATGTTTAGTGCAAAGTCTCCCCAACATTTATGCTTTCTTACAAAAGCATAAATGTAAGTTGTAACATGTGGGTTGATATCATTGTGTTTGTAGTTAATTATCCGCAACTGGATAATTGTAGTTAACCGCAACCGAATAATTACTAGAGTAGAAGTAGAATTAGTGCTTGCAATCTTATTGTAGTCAATTTATTACTACCACAGTTACTAAGAAATTATAAAACTAACACTGCATAATGACTCAACATAAATTGCATAATGACTAAACAATAATTAGACAGTGTACAAAAAAACTATCGAATAACTATAGAATGACTGCATTCAAACCATGCAGTAACCAAACAATAACTAGACCAAAATTAAAATTAGTACATGCATATCTATTATGGGTAAATTTACACTACCAGAATAATTAAGGAATTACTAAACTAACACTGCACAATGACTAAACAATAACTAAACAATAACTAAACAATAACTAGGCAGTTCACAAAAAAACTATCATTGTCCACGTCATTGTCATCGTCAACTGCCACGTTTAATTCCACGCCATAAAAAAATCCACATCATCATCCACCATAAATTCCATGTCACATTCAAATCCACGTCAGTAGCCAACTCATCAATGTTCGAGGATGATGGGCCGCATAGGCAGATGGATGAGAAATCCACGTAGCAAAAATAATGACTACAAAAATCTATTACTTTAATCTATTACAGTGTCCGAACTAAATTTTTTTTAGTCATTCCCTAGTAATACAGGTCATCTATGACTCAACAATGACTAAAATCGCTAGTCATTGATGCCTCGATTTCCCGTAGTGAACTTATGCTTATCTTAAGCATAATTTTGATATCACCGATGGACTACTGAGATTTATATCGGCTTTTGCATCTTACAAAACCGGTTCTCTTATGAGATTTCTCTGGACCAGGCGTGTTTTACCCTTGCCACCTTGCTTAAGTTTGGTTATATCAATGCACGCCCAATATCAACGCCTGCAGATTCCAACGTTCAACTTGCTGCAGTTGTTTCTACTCATGCTAATCTCAAACCAACTTTTCCTTATCAGGAAATTGTGGGTAGTTGCTTTTATCAAACTAATACCACCCGTCCCAATGTAACTTTTTGATGGATGTACAGAATTAGTACATGCAATTATTTGAATGAACTCTGTCAGTCTCGATGAAGTCTGTTACCCCGGACGTGAGAACGTCTATTAGTACTGTCTTTGCGTGCTTTCCAGTTATCTTGCATAGGTGTCTTTCGTGAAGAGGAGAGAAGCCGATATGTTTGCATTAGCGCTTTGTGCTTAAGAGTAGTTGCGGAGTGAGTAGCGGAGCAACTGTTTCTAGTTCTCATGTGTAGTGAGTAGAACATTAATATGTAGTGATCATAGATCAGAATATTCAGGATGTTCAAGATGTTTGATGAGCACCAATTGGAATGAGAGTTACGACTCAAATTGTTCATTCATAGATACATATGATTCGCTGTAGATAAAATTCATTAGATTATGGGCCTGTTCAAGCAGTGAACAAATTACACTTAGTTTTCTTGTATCTCTCTCATCACTTCTTGCCGCTCATTTTTTCTTTTATACCATGCTAGTTCTTTCTCATCACACGATGGAGCGCCGTGACGAAACACTTAAGATGTTCGACGGCACCAAGTTTGCCGTATGGAAATTCCATATGGAAATTCCATATGGATATCTGCTTCGAAGACCGCGAGCTGCTCGACATTGTTACAAGCACTACTGCGAAGCCACCGGACAGTGCTGCTCTTACCAAGCGAGACTCGTGGACTAGGAAGAATTCCCTTGCTCGTTGAATGATTATAAGTTCATCCGTAACTCTACCTGTTCTTGAGAATCTAGTCAATTGTACTACAACACATTGCATGGGAACACTCTTTGTTCTCTATACCAGCACAGGTCTCAGGAGAATAAATATTCCGTCCAGGCCAGTTTCTTCGAATACAAGATGTCTCGAGGTGACTCTATTACTACACACGTGAACAAAGTGATGTCCATCGGAAATTTTCTTAGAGACTTAGATAAACGTGTAGAGGAGGATATGCTTATCTCTAAGATCTTCTCTAGCCTACCTCCAACTTACAATAGCATCATCCCTACTTGGACAAACCTGGCCGAGACAGAGCGAGCGGTGAAGAATCTTACTACACGATTGGTCCAGATGGAGAATATTATGACCATCCAAAATGGTGGTGGTGAATTCCAAACTGATAAAGCTTTTTTCACACGCACAAGGCGATCCGACGATTCCTCTCACTCTAAACAGAGTCGAGACAACAAGGACCGAGAGCGTAATTGATTATGACAACTGAAGGATAATTCGATATGCTGGAATTGTGGTAAACCGCGTCACTAGAGAGGAGAGTGCCCGGAACCCCTTCGCACTGATTACAAGCAACCTCCAGATCTCTCTCACACTAGCTCCTGACGAAAATAGAGCGATGCTAATATCGTTGCCTCTCAATCGACAACTAATGAGGATTACTCCGGTAGTGAAGCTTATGAATCTGATGATAGTACCTCATATGCTTTTATGACTGTTAGCCACTCCTCTCAGGCCTACACAGTGAACCTGGATACATATACTTGGTTTGCTGATAGTGGTGCTAGCGAGCATATGACCGAGCATAAGGAATGGTTTACAAATTTTACTCCAATTGCCAAAGGCACATGGTCTGTCTCTATTGTTGATGACAGAACGCTATGGGTTTTAGGAACATGAGATATTGACATCATACTGACTATCAACACTAAGCATCAACGTGGTGTATTGAAGAAGGTGCTTCATGTTCCTGACCTAAAATGCAATCTATTCTCGATTGGAACCACCTCAACAGTTGGTATTTCCTTTGTCACCCTGGGGAACACTTGTGAACTCTACCGAGACTTTGACAAGGGACCAAAAATTATGGAAGGCATTCGCTCAGGAAATCTATATAAACTTAGTTTCCAGCCTGTTTCTGTTGGCTCTCATGCCCTAGCTACCACATCAGATAGACAGACAAGTGACGTCACCCTTTGGCACAACCGTATGGGCCACATTAACCTCAAAACCATGCAGAAGATGAATGATAATCATAGTCTTACTGGTTTTGCTATTGCCAAGAGCAATAGTCCTCCCACAATTTGCCCTGGTTGTGCGTATGGCAAGCAGCACAAGGCCACTTATCCTGTCGACACGACGAAGGAACGTTCTCAAATTCCCGGTGAACGACTTCATGCTGACCTATGTGGCAAGATGTCTCAACCTTCTTTCGGTGGTGCCCTATACTATCTTTTGATTAAAGACGACTGTACATCTTATCGATTCGTCTACTTTCTCAAGGCCAAATCTGAGACTCAAGAATGTTTCACCAAAACAATTCGGCTCTTTGAACGTATCTCACGCAACCTTGTCAAGTATATTCGAACTGACCAAGGCACCGAGTTCTGTAACAAAGCCTTCTCCACTTTTCTAGACAATCTGGGAATTTCTCGTGAGCACAGTGTGGTATATACACCACAACAAAATGGCTACATCGAACAAGACAATAGAACGATAGTGGAATGTGCATGCAGTATGTTACACATGACTGCTCTTCCCCTGAAGCTCTGGGCCAAAGCCGTTCATACTGGGTGAAAGTCCACTAAGGTGGTATATTTATAGTGTCACAAATGGTTTTGGAAAGAGTCACGAACCTTCATTTGCTGCATAGTGCGAATGTGGGATCGATCTTGGAATTCTATTAATGGAATGTGATAATTGCCTTGATTTAAAGTCTAGGAACCTCAAAAATGTTGAGTTTTGATTTACGATTTGGCCAATATAGGTATATCTTTCATCAATATATACATGTCACAAGTATATGACATTTGCCAAATATACTTATTTTGAGAGTTCTAGGAAGTTAAACACTCCAAAAGTTTTGGGACACATTCATGCCATAATGTGTTCATATATTATAACTGAAAATTCTAGATCGGAAACTTATTTTCACTTTTATTGCTAAAAAACGAGATATTTCTTCAAGGCTCCTAAAATAGGATTCAATGTTGATTTTTTCTTTGATTTCTTATCCAATCAGATACATCATGCATAGATTTATCTTGAAACATAATTTTTTTTGAAGGAAAACCTTTTTTTCCATTAAATTGGGCAAAATTAAGTTTTTTTGGCCAAAAAAAAATACTTTTGGGTATATTTTTTTTGCCCAAAAGTGAGTAACCTTGGCTGACTTCTACCCTACTGCGGTTTATATCCTTAATCGGACAATAAACACTCAATTCGGTATCACCACGCCTTACGAGCTGTGGCATCATCAAAAGCCAAACATCCAACACTATTGGACTTTTGGCACTGTTGCCTACACCTTCATCGACAAGTCTCTTTGTACGAAATTTGAGCCGCATGGTGAACGTTCTATTTTTACTGGCTACAGTGACACTAGCAAAGCCTGGAGGTTCTGGAAACCTCCTACAAACAAAGTCATTGAACGATCTGATGTCCTATTTGATGAGAAGACTTTTTACTCTCTTACTTTGTTTTCTGGTGAAGCTGATATCCCACCTGAGTCCCCGTACTCAATATTCCCTGGCTTTGAAGATTATACCATCGATTATGCAACCGACTATGACTCTATGAACATCACAACTTCAGTCGGAGATCCTCTTACTCCGGACTCAACTCCTACTCCATCAGCCGTGGGAGATCATGTCACTATTAATTACATCAACTATTTGTTCATCACCAGTGGGAGACACTAAACCCTCTGCTCTCGGGAGGTTTACTCCAGTGGGAGCCTCCACAGTTCTAGATTCCCCTGTCTCATTCAACTCGCTTCTCCATGATACAGTTGCCATAGAGACATACTCTCATAGGAATAACCTTCCTCTTCGTGTCTATCCTCATTTCGATACTGATCAAACTAACAATCCCCTCACCTTTGAGGATCTCAGAGCCTATCAATCGATGACTGAGCTGTATCATCCTCCTACCGATCTTTCAAGTCTTGAAGCTTGTTCTTCCTCTCAGACCTCTACAGCTCTGTTTACCCTAGCAAATGCTTACATTGAACCGCAAACATACAAGGCGGCATTGAACTCCCCAGATGCTGCTAATTGGATTGACTCTATGCAGCGTGAGCATACTTCCTTGCTAGAGAATAATACCTGGAACCTGGTCCTTGCACCACAAGACAGAAAAATTATCCAAAACAAGTGGATATATAAGCTTAAGTACAAGTCATCGGGAGAGATTGAGAAGTACAAAACCCGGTTAGTTGCCAAGGGCTACATCTAAGTTGCAGGTATCGATTATGATGAGACTTACAGTCCAGTCATTAAAGATGCATCTATCCGAACCATCTTTGCTATTGCGGCAACACTCAAGATGCAGATGATGCAGTTTGACATTGGTACCGCTTACCTTAATGGCGATCTTGACGAAGACATATACATGAGACAACGTGAAGGGTATGAAGACTCTACACAACCTACCTTTGTCTGCAAATTGATCAAAAGCCTCTATGGCTTAAAACAATCAGGAAGACAATGGAACCTCAAATTTGACGAGTTTCTCAAAACCCATAATCTGATCCCCAGTGATTATGACCCATGCGTTTACTATCATCTGAGCTCTACAGGTAAAATCGATACCATATTGGGTATCTTCGTAGATGATGGAATTGACTGTTCTACTGATCAGCGCTTATTGGATCAAATTATCTGTCATCTGGAAGTTGTTTTCAAAGTGACACGGAGTGAAGTGGCTTACTACGTAGGTTTTCAAATCCAGCAGGACCTCATAACAAGTTCTATCTTCGTTCATCAAACAATGTATACTCAAGACCTACTTAAACGTTTCAACATGGAAGCTTGCCAACCTGTTTCAACACCAGCCGACATCCATACCCCTGTTTGGGATGACCTAGAGGATCCTCCTCTCAGTCCCGACTTTCCTTACAAGGCCCTCATTGGTTCCATAATGTATGCGATGGTATTAACCAAATTTGACAAATGTTTTGCGGTTCGCAAAGATGTTGCCTATACCGACAAGCCCAGACAGAAACACTAGACTGATGCTAAGCGGATACTACGATACATGAAGGAAACTATCAACTTTGGTATTCTATACTATGGATCCTCTTCTGACCTAATCCTCCATGGATTTTGTGACGCTGATTTCTCTAGCGACCAAGACGACCGAAAGTCTCGCACAGGCTATGTTCTTGTCCTAAGTCATGGCGCCATCGATTGGCACAGTAAGCGACAGGGTTGCACTGCGGAATCTATAGTAGAGGCGGAGTTTATAGCTATGGCGGAAACAGTAAAAGACCTACTCTGGATAAACAATCTCCTACGCAGCCTCGGAATCCCTCAGGATAATCCTACTCTCCTCTATTCCGACAACCAAGGTGCTATTCAACTCGTCAAATGCCCTCCCTACCATAAACGTACCAAACACATCGAGAGGAAGTACTATTTCATCAGAGAGAAATACAACAAGAAGGT
This sequence comes from Bryoerythrophyllum caledonicum, assembly GCA_963971425.1. NCBI lineage: Eukaryota > Viridiplantae > Streptophyta > Bryopsida > Pottiales > Pottiaceae > Bryoerythrophyllum > Bryoerythrophyllum caledonicum. The sequence goes on from OZ020523.1 coordinate 2,189,636, forward strand.
GATCGACATAGCTTACATCAATACCAAAAGCCAACTGGCCGACCTGTTTACCAAGGCGCTCCCTCGAGAGACTGTTTGTAAACTCTGCTCCCTTCTTAGTCTTTCTATCCATGGCCAACCATCAACTTCGGTTTTCCCGCCTAGTGGACTCCAAAGGTCCCTGATTTGAAACTAACCGAGTGGGCGTATACTCTTGAGTAGGGCTTGCTGTACGTTTAGTTCAAATCATTGCATGAGTGGGAGTGATGGATGTATAGAATTAGTACATGCAATTATTTGAATGAACTCTGTCAGTCTCAATGAAGTCTGTTACCCCGGACGTGAGAACGCCTACTAGTATTGTCTTTGCGTGCTATCCAGTTATCTTGCATAGTTTATTCGTGAAGAGGAGAGAATTCGGTATGTTTGCATTAGCGCTTCGTGCTTAAGAGTAGTTGCGGAGTGAGTAGCGGAGCAACTGTTTCTAGTTCTCATGTGTAGTGAGTAGAACGTTATGTATTGATCATAGATCAGAATATTCAGGATGTTCAGGATGTTTGATGAGTGCATATTGCACCAATTGGAATAAGAGTTACGACTCAAATTGTTCATTCATAGATACATATGATTCGCTGTAGATAAAATTCATTACTTTTGTTGTGTCAAAAGTTGCTCAATTTGCATTAAATTATCGACAGATCCACTATACTATTGTTTCTCAAATCCTGAAATATCTTACTAGAACGATTTCCCTGGTTCTCAGATATTCACGTCCTTCTCTACCATGCAACCAACTCACAAAGTGTATGCTGATGCCGACTACATTGGAGATTCGGACGATAGGAAATCCAAAGAGCGGAGTCGTTATTTTTTTAAATAATGCTCCTGCAATGTGGATCTCTCGCAAGCAGATTTGTACTGCTAGTTCGACCACTAAGGCTAAATATATCTCTGCTTCTTTAGCGAGTATGGAAACACATTGGGCCCGATATCTTCTAGCTAGTGTTGATTTTCCACTTTCTACTCCGACCAGTCTCTGATGTGATAATCAAGCCGCAATACGTTTGGTGTTTGATTCGAATACCACAAGAGAACCAAGCATATTGGATTCGCGTATCGTGTCATCCGCGAATATCAAGCGAATAGAGAAGTCAATCTGTTGTATGTCCCCTTCTACTGATCAGCTTGCAGATTTGTTCATGAAACCCCTTCCTCCAGAGAAATTCCTCAGTGCTTTGATCTGCTCTCAATGTGAAGCTCAAAGAAGTGGGAGGATAAGCAAAATGGTCTTTGACCTCTGACTCCGTTCCTGAGTGGAAGTATTGAACTCCATCCAGTTCCATTTGTTTAGCAAGTGAACATTGATGACTACACTGATTTTGATGTTTGAATGTCGTGGGCAGTAAATGACTTCAGGGTGGAAGCACACTACGGTGGATCACTTTCGGACAACCTATTGTACCAAAATTGTGGTAAAAGTCAATAGCATTTTTGGAGCCAATTTGCCAAGGTACTGTGAGTATAAGGGGATTAATTTAAGCATGTCGGCAGGTGGCTGGTTTGGCAGAGGTTTAATGTGCTTATTAAGGGGGGGGGGTCAGATGAGCTGTGTTTATTTTTGGGGGCTGGGGCGCGTAATGGCCTTAACTATTTTGGCAGCGGTGACCGGTGATCACCAGTTGCCACACCTCTGCTATTGGTGATCACCGGTCGTCTTCTTCTCGCACCTGGTGGCGGTGTGTTCGTTGCACACACTCTCACTGTGTTTGGTCATGAATTGTGGTGCGTGTTGTGTGTTGGGTGGTTTTTTTTTGCTGTTTGTTGTGGTTTAGGGTTGGTTGCAGGTTGTCGTGGTGCTTGCGATTCTAGGAGGTTAGAATCGCCATTTCTGTGAGGGTCCGGTGGGATAGATCAACTGATCTGATAATTTCTTGAACTTTTTTTTAGTCCGCGCGTTCACGTTGTGCTAGCAACCTATTTGTTGTGTTCGCAAGAGTTCACGGAGGTTAGCATCTCACTGCCTGGTCTGTGTTTGCAATGTAGTTGTAGGTCCAGAAATATTTGAAACTGATTGTTATTCTCGAGTTCTCGCATAGCAAAGTCTGGATTGTTATGGTTTGCTATAGAGTGTTTGAGGGAAGACTGTACCGCACGTAGGGTGTTAGGGTTTAATGGTTCTGAAAATTGGATGTCGCTGTGAAGGGCGTAGGGTTTAGGGTGAGTTTTGTCCGCTCCGCTGTGTCTGTGTGATTTTTCTTGTGCGTCAATGCCATAGAGGAAAGGGAATTACAGTGAGCTACTCTGGATATGGCAAGGTTTAGGGTTCGATCTGCTACACTCGGGAATTGCAACGATCCTGGAGCCAATGTCTTGCTTTACTGATCGGCCGCCTGGGAGGTGGCGTGGTGGGAGAACTGCGGAGCTGCTCTTTGCGAGCTGTGACTGGACAGATCCACCACGTTTGAAGACCTACGCGGCCGCAAATGTAAGTTTCCCTTGAAGTTCTATGCATGTCTGTCACTCTGTGTTGCATTTTGATTTTTTTCTGTTTTGCTGAAGTTGTTGTGCATGTCTGTATTGCTCGTTATGCAAATGCCGTAGGATAGTAGGGACACGGGGCAGGCAGATGGAAATGGCTGATGCAGACAGGTTTAACTTAGAGCTTTGAATCGCTGTAGTTGCTGTGGTTGGTGTGATTTCATGTTTGATAATTGTCTCGAGTGTGGGAGATTTAGGGTGAATCGTGAGAAATATTTGTAATGAATAGGTGTGAGATTTCACATGATTATGCGTGGAATTTCTCATGATTGTGTTCGAGTAAGGGACCGAAGCCCGCTAGGCTTCGAAATGACATCTTTCTGAAGACTATCAAGTAGATAGGTTTTGATGGTTGTTATTAAAGTGGCTCACTTTAGCTATAAATTTTAATGTTTTGGGCGTCAATTCCCACATTGCGTGCTTGTGCTCTCGTATGCTCCAGTTTACTTCAGCCAACTTTTATGTTTGCAGTTGTTCTGTTCTGGCTCATCTCTCTCCTGCAAACTGCATCTGTGGTCGTTAGTGGAGTTCGCAGGTTGACCACGATGGGCCGAGGGAAGCAGGGTGGAGAGAAGGCTCGTGCAGATCACGAGATGGAGGTCGGGAAGGTGAAGGACGAAGAAGGTGGATCGGACTCCGATGAGGAGCTCGACCTCTATGACATTGACGGTGCGTTGGCGAACCTCAAGGAGGCACCGCCGGTGCTGCACATCGAGGATTTCGTCCACAGTTTCTAGCTTGAAGGCACTGGTGTGAGCCAAATAAACCGCCCTAACGGTGGCCTACCTTGAACACAAGATCCTTAAATCGGGATGCAACCCCATGTGCAATCGTCAATCAAGACCACATGCATACCTCACACTTAGAGCACAACAGTTCATGATGTGTTTAATGCAATGTTTTACTTATCATAAGTACATTAGGGGTGAATTATGTTTTTGAATTGTGGGCGGACTTTGAACCTCTTTATTTTTTGCCTTATAGCTCCAAATTTAACATGTTTTGACTTAAATAGGATCAGCACCTCCCTGTTAACTTGATTAGACCATCATGCTTTGAGTAAGGACCCTTACACTACCTCCACAGACAACCAACAGCAAGCAAACCAAAACTTCGAGCAAGCTTCCCTTCGCCATAACTTTTTGAGTTGGAATTCAAATTGAACAATTTAAACGCCCATATTGACTTATTTTTTATGCTCTTACCAATGGACTAAGAAAAATTTAGGTTAGGACCCCGGATGCGACCGAATTCAGACAGCCAGCCACGACAGAACCCAAGATCTGCGGAACCTTTAGTCGATCATAACTCATTGAGTTTAACTTCGAATTGGGTGTTCTAAAGCCTACTCTTACTGGTTTTTTTTTTCTTCACGATGAGACGTTCAAACAGACCGCTGGACCAGAGTTACCCTACAGTCAGCAGGCCAAAATTCACGCCAACCTTTACTCAGCTCTAACTTTTTGAGTTTAGCTCTGAATTGGACATTCTAAAAACTTATCCTTACTGATTTTTTGTGCTCTTGATGATGGACTAATAAAAATTCAGGTTAGGGCCCAACTGTCCACGGCATTCAGACAGTCAGCAGGCAGCTCATGCAAATTCGAACTTAATGAGGGGAGCAGCTCCAACTCGCCCCCTGAAACAATGGTGACGTTCTCCATTCACACATGTCCAACACACTGACCATACTTACATCCTATAGGGGCTCCTAGTTCCACTGATTGCAAGTGGCACTTTCTTCGAACTATGACCTAATTCTGCCCAAAATCGGCAGCGCTTCCGCAAGGGTTTTACCAGCCTCAAAAAAATCACGAAATTACATTCAACAGCTCGTGGTTCGCATCACAAGCATGGGTTCATGAGGAACATCAAGAAGAAAACAACCACAGAAGAAGCTCCCTGGTGAAATGGCCAAGGTTCGCCATGGTCTTGCTCTCGCCCCAGAACCCTCGCTCGTGGCATGCGATCGGAGGAGCCGTGTCTCCCTGCGAAGCCCGATGTGCTCATGCCGGCTCTCTCCGCTGCCCTGTATTTATGGGGCGCCTCCCTTCTGGTTCTCCTTCGTCCAAGCTCTCGAGCCTGGAGTTCCTCATCCCATCGCCATCGTTGTCTCATTCGTCCTCCCTTAGAGTGAGATTGAATATCATGCAGCTGGCGAGTTTGTGCCTTGGTTCAAGAAGACCTAATTCTTACCAACTTTCGGCAGCGCTTCCGCGCAATGTTAACGCCAGAGACTTTGCATCACAGGTGCACGCATGGATCTCACACTACAAGTCTCAACCTATCAACGACCAATGAGGAAGAGAAAAAAAACTCCCTGATCACTGTTGGCAGCCTTGATCTGGCCACCAGCCCTTCCGGACTCCAAAGCTCTCTCACCAAACCCACGATCTTCAATCGCGGCAGTTTATCCTGTTGTCCTCTCTCCTTACCCTAACCTCCTTTACGGCGCTCCCAATTCGAGTCAACTCCATCTCTTCTCCATCTTCCGTAACTTGTGCCGCCGTGAAGCCCCACCGCCACGCTCACTGTGGACGTCGCCCTTCTGTCGAAGCTGCTGCTGCATTCTCTCGCTGTTGGTAACACAACCCGCAAGCAGTCTCCGAGCTTCTCCAAAAACTCCCTCTCCTACCTGCTGCAGTACTTCGGGCGCCAAAAGGCACCAGCACTCTCACGTCGCACAATCTCGGTTGCAACGCCGGCAGGTGCTTTCCGCGCGCACTCACTCTCTTCTCTTCCGATTTCGTGGGGCGCTTCCCCTCTCGCTGTCCTTCAATCCTAGTGGCCGCCGACCCCTTCGCGCTTGATCCTCCGTAGCTCTCAGCTCGTGGCTCCGATTCTGATGTATGATACGTCCTTGAAAAGACGACAACCAGATCTAAGTTCCTCTCAAATTTCAGCCTTAAAATCGTAGTAAGCCGCGAGATATCGTCCTTCGAAGTTCTGTCCTAGGGTTTGGCGGCGGAAAAAACTTCCCTTCCTTCCAACAGCAATATCTTCTTGGTCGTTGCCCAATTCCGACTTGTGAGATGTCCTTCGGAAGCTCTCGTTCTGATCTATCTTGTGTGCTAAAGATTTGGAACAATTCCTATCTAATCGAGGAAGATAGGGGCGCTTCCCCTCTACTGATTTTCTCCTTCCTAGTTCCTCTACCTCTAACCTCTCTCCTCGAATTCGCACACTTCCTCGCTGCAGATGCTCTCTCTCCTTCTTGGCCTTCCTCCGCTCCCTCACTCGGAGCTCTCCCTCTCTCGCACACACAGCCCCTCGCGTACCCAGGTGCGCCCTCTCAAAAAACGGCTCTCCCCCAAAAACAGAGACCCCCAGCTCGCCTTCTTCGGATTCGGCCTGGCCGGGGTCTTTTTCCCCTTTTTTTTTTCTTTCTCCTATTTTTTTCTTTTTCTTTTTCCCGACCAGACTGGCTTCCTTTTAATGAGGCAGCCCATGACCTCCCACAAAAGTGCAGGATTGGCTGCTTACAGCCGTTTTTGCATGTTTTTAGTGTATCACGAGCATTAACTCGCCGCTTTGCTCCTGACAAGCCGCCCTAAAATTAAATTCATGGTGGCTAGATTTGTCATGTGGCATGTGCATGGAGAAGTACCTCCAACCACTCTCTTTCCCTTTTCTTTTTTTCTCCTTTTTTTTTTTTTTTTTTCTTTTGATCTTTTAAAAACTATTACACTAGATCTAATACTATCTACTGATGATTTGCAATTTACTTATAAATTCAAAAACTAACCACACAGCTGGACTCCCAGCACCCTAATTAGTCTACCTAAATTTTCTTAGCAATTTTTAAGTTTCCTAAGTATTTTTCCCAAACGGTCAACCCGTCGATCCACTAGTCAAACCCTAGAATAAAATAGCAATTCAACTCGGAAAATTCTAGAAAATTTACCACTACTTTTACCTGCCAGGAGACACTCTTCCCATTTTTTCCATATTTTTTGACCCCTTTCTCAAATTTTGGTCATTTTCCAAGGACTTTTCTTTTCGTCTTTTAAGTTTTTGTTTATTTTTAAAAAAAAATTAATATATATATATATTTTTTAAAAAATAAATTATTTTGATTTTCTAACAAGATTAAATCCCCAATTGGGGATAATGACCTCTTCTAAATTAGGAAATGGCAAGTAAAAGGCCTTTTCGAGCCTTTTAACCACAATAGGTGGTTTAGTCTAACCATCTCACCCTAACTACCACTTCCTAATGTTAACTAGTTAATCTTAATGCCCAAATGACATCGTGAGCCGGTTTTGGGGCTCACAACTGGCCAGAACCCGCATCGGTTTAAAAAAGGTGAAGTATCGGAGGAGCTGGTGGGCAGTTTGTTTGGAAGGCGGTGTGGCAAGGATGGCAGAGCCGGCTACAAATGGCAGGACTGCACCGACAAAGGTGTATTGGCGAGGGTGAAGTACCTGCATCCACTCGTGTACCAGCATGATAAAGACCAGATGCCGATTTTTTTTGAAGATAAAATTTGCACAAGGCATCGCTTTGGAGTATGCTGAGGGCGTTGGGATGGTGAATTGGGCTGCATATGGTCAAGAAACTAACCATACGCAGCGTCAAAGGTGGGACACGCAGAGGGCAAAATTGCTTCTTTGCAGAAAAAAAGGCCTTGAAGTGACACATGACGCCTTCAAGAAAGTGAAGCTTGAAAAAGGCGCTGCAGCAGGATTTGGGAAGGGCGGATCATCAAGGCGGGTA